>CM062820.1:1605893727-1606403199 GCA_031772625.1 Pinus tabuliformis | reverse complement strand
GTCAAAGGTGGACATCATGACTAATCACACTTCCCTTTGACCAGTGGTGAACATTTCTTCAAGAGTTTAGGAACCCAATGCTTGATGAGGGCATCGATTTTGTACATATACGGCGGTGATTGTAGTTTCAGCCCATAGAAACTTTGGAAATCTTTGATCATGTAGCATGACCTGGACAACTTCCATCATTGTGTGGTTCTTCCTTCCCACCACACCATTCTGCTCAGGAGTATGTGGTGTAGTAGTCTCCCTCTTAATGCCAACCTCAGGTATGCCTGAGTAAACCAATTGTAATATATCGAAGGTCTTTCTTTGGCTTGAGGGGAATGGTCCCTTTTTGAGCTTTCCTTTGGCACATCCCGGACATACACCTTCTTTCTCTACTTGGAATTCAGGCATCCCTGTTACCATCTGTCTTACATCGGGTAGAGCTTTGTAATGAAGGTGGACAAACCTCCGATGCCAAAGTTCGGACTAAAGAGTTGTGTCACAAGACATGACACCTAGCAGACTTCCATCGACCTGATATAATGAATCAACACTAAACCCAAGAGTAAAGGCATCTTTAACATTATTTTTACATACCTTGCCATTGCTGAAGGTTACCTTGTAGCCTATGTCTTCCATTTCAAGATGGACACTAGGTTCCTTTTGAGGTCAGGTGCATTTAATACATCCTAGAATTTCTAGCCTTCTTGAATGCTTGTCCTCTTCCTTGATTCCCATCTCTCCTCTTACCTTTGTTGTTGAATTTTTCATTCCTTTGATTGCCATAAGAGGGATTTCGAGTTGCACCACTGCATACTGTACCATGCTTCTCTAATCATGATTATCATCATGCTGCCCATGTCCATGATTTTATCCATCATAATGCTTCTCAAACTAGTGTGCATCATCATCATGCTATCCTATATGTCCATGATCTCATGTTTCCCTTTATGTCCATGATCTCATTCATCATGATGCTCATGATCTCATACATAGTGACTTGCTTTATCGCAAATGTAACATCGTCATTTTCTTCTAGCCTTAGGTCCAGCCTTTCCTTTTGATTTAGTCCCGGAATTATTTCTTTTCTTTGCATGAGAAGAAAAGGCAGAAGGAGGACCTTTAGGCATGGGCATTTCTTGCACTTCTTCCCTTGTTTCTTCTTGAATGCATCTAGCCATTAATTCCTCGAAACCAGGAATTACATTATAGTTCAAAAGAGTAGTCCTGAACACATACCATTCAAATGGAAATCCTCCAAGAGTTGTGAGTGCCATTTCTCTGTCAGTAATATTTTCCCCAATAGATAGGAGATCGTTCTTGATCTCGGTGATTCTTAAGAAGTATGCTTGCATACTTTCATCTTTACCCTTCTTGATTTCCCTCAGCTTATTCCTAAGAAAAAAAACTTGATTTGCATCATTAACTTTAAATAAACTCACCAGTCTATCATAGATTTCCTTGGAGGTGTCCAGTTCAGAGATGTAGGCCACCAAGTGCTTGTCGATAGAGTCTCGAATGATCTTCTATTGTTTTGACTTCTCCATTTTTTCATTTGTTCCAGGCAGTAGCGGATGCATTTGATGGAGGCTCAACAATATTGCCTCTCACATGATCCAACACTCCTTGATTCTCAAGGGTTAGATCGATAGACATCTTCCATCCGTGATAGTCAGCTTTCTCACGGAGCTTGTCTTCAGCAGGAAAGAGTGTTCAGGACCCCATAGTTCTTTTAGGATAGCCTTGCCAATATTCTCTTCAATGATTGCTCTTGCTCTTGCTCGGGCTTTGTCTTCACCTCAGCTCTGATACCATGTTAAGTTATGGTATGTTCTATGCTTATGACAATTTACTTCTTTTTCTTATTATATTCCACTGATTAGCAATCACATGTACATAAAGTAAAGTACAGATAGAACATTAAACGATCAACAGAAAACAATCCAAGACAAGAGACAAGATGTGGCGGCTAGCCAGGGACAAACCCCACAATGTGTGGGGAAACCCTTTGATCAAATCTTCTTTTATCTTCAATAATTCAGTAGAGAGAAATAGTACAGTAAATATGATTCATATCAACAGTAGCAAACCCTAGATCAGCAGCATCAACATTAGTGGCTTCATTATCAAACTAGGGCAGACCATATCTCACAAACCGACCGTCGGATTGACTTCATTCCACCACCAAAAGTTTCGGCTTCCAGAGGAGGTTCAAATGAACCTATAGCCGCAGTTCAGATGAGGAGATCTTCTAGGCCACGCAAGTCAATCTTTACTTCTGCAGTTGCAGCTTCAGTTTCACCAGTTTCCAGCTTCAAACTAGGGCAGTCGATATCTTGCAAACCGTTCGTCGGATTGACTTCATTCCACCACCAAAAGTTGCGGCTTTTAGAGGAGGTTCAGATGAACCTACAGTGCAGTTCAGATGAACCTACAGTGCAGTTCAGATGATGAGATCTTCTAGGCCACGCAAGTAAATCTTTACTTCTGCAGTTACAACTTCAGTTTCAGCTATTTCCGGCTTCACATGTGTGAGAGAGAGACCCATTTCAGCGCAGTATAGAAGAGACTCATTTCTGCGCAGTAGAGAGAGAGAGATGTGATGAGATGAATGAGTCCAAATGAGGAAAAGTCCTCTTATATTTATACACAACGTTGGTGGGTGAATAGATGCGATTGTTGGGCTTCTGAGCCTACATGAGTTGTAGGTCGGCTTGATAATAATTCCATAATCAAAATAAATTCATATCTCCATGAATACTTATCGGAATCGGATGATCTTTATATCAATCCTACACCTCTCAACGAGATGAATCTATATTACCCACATGAAGTTTTGCCCTGGTTGCCAATTTTAACAGTTGACCGAACATGGTCAATAGGTTCTCTCCCGTATTGTTTTATGCTTTTTCATGCTTGAGAGACAAATCAACAGAAAATAACTTGTGGAGTTTTCTTTTTGTCCCTTTTCAAACTCTCTAAATATGAAAAGGACCGAGTTATCTTTGTTGTTAAACTCGTTAAAACATCAAATAGCGACAAACTTTTCCATATAGACAAGACCGAGTTTCACCTTCGCTAGACTCGTTAAAACATCACATAGTGATGGATTCACCCGAAGGGTGGAATTATACAACAAGCATATGTTATCCTCCTCAAGCTTGATAAAAAATAAAGAGGTACTAGTCAACAATGAATGGGGAAAATGGGAAAAAGGGGAAAACCACTTTATGGTATCAGGTCGCTCTTGAACATGACACTTTCACTTCATCTCCATGACTATTTGGGTTGGGTTATCTGCTTCACGGTTATCATACCTATGGTCTATCACAACATCCATCACTTTTGGTTTGGGTCAATGTTGCCAATTCATTCAGACTATTTGGGTTGGGTTATCTGCTTGATGGTTATCATACCTATAGTCTATCACACCATCCATTACTTTGGTTTCGGGTTAATGTTGTCAATTCATTCAGTGTCGCCGATATGTTCAAGAGAAGTCATTCAGTTAAAATTTATCCTTTGCAATACTTGTAAACCTTCATTTTCATGACCGTCATTCCTGAATCTTGTGTCGTCAATCACATTCCGTCTCCAAAATCATTACACTCGTTTCGTGTCATTGATGTGGGATACATCAAGGCCCTCCTGTGACGAGTCGTTTCTTGTCAACATCAGCACATCATCCAAGAAGTTGACTTAGAAACACCCTTCTAGTTCCTTGAGGTTTGCATACATCAATGACAGGTTTCTCGCTTTCAGCAATAGGTTGACATCAATGGCTTTCGACCGAATGACTTTGTATGGTGTTCGACATCAAATCATCCATTCACACCATATAGAATGTACTGCAGTACCTTGAGGATCATTATCATTATCGGTGATTTCTCTCACGTCTGTTAATGGCTTACATCATTGGCTGGTAATCAGACGGTGTCTTCCCATGTTCGACTTCAGATCACATATTCGCATGGTTAGACTCGTACTTGAGCGAACGATTGAATGAGATAGAAGACCCCGGATCTAGTTTCATCCATCCGGGCTGTGATTTCAGGAAATGTACCAAATCATCCATACAATGGTTTTACATTGATGGTCATTCCGATCATGGGTCTATATTTGTAGATGACTATCTATGTACTTGTAATGAAAGTTGATATGTTGAGCATGGGCATGCCTTCCCTCAGCAATTCATGAGAAAAAAATCAAAATATCATGATATTATGTATTTTAATCGATGCAGGTCACCAACCACTTTGGAACCTCCTCATCACATCGTAAAGCATATCACTCGACATTATTATTTTCAACTTCATGCTTTAGGGGGAAGTTGTTACAAATCCATTTGGGCACATCACTCCCATCATCCAAATCAGTGTTTTAGGGCTCATCAAACCCTAATTTCAGTTGCTACATGCCCTAAACAAGTCAACACTTTGAATGCCTCCTTCCTGATAGTTTCATGGCTTGAAGACATCTTGAAATGACTCCTTGAAGGACCAGCGCAGGTAGGCCCATGTAAGGGTGCTCTGCAGAGCACTTAGGCCCATGCAAGGGTGCTCTGCAGAGCACTTAGGCCCACTTTGACCTGCGCTGGGCGAGATTGAGCGAAATTTGCATAGGGTTCTGGGAATATTCCTTGGTTCTAGATCATTCTAGAAGGATCCCACCTCTTATCCCCTCCTCTAAGATCAAACTTGGATAGGCTAAGGATCCATTAACCTCCTATCCTCTCATCCCTTCCTCCATGGAAACTAACTCTAAGTTTGGAAGGCCATTCAATACCCTCATTGATGACAAAACCTCCTCCATCTTCCTATAAATTGAGCACTCATCTAAGTGATCAAGGGTTGGACTATGTTGAATTGTAAGGAGATGACGTTGCTACGAGAATTAGCTTTGAAGAAAGTATTGTAATTCTACAAGTTTGCCATGCTTTTGATGTGATGTGGATGGGATCCAAGCTAGAGGAATGACTTTGAATCAGACATAATGGTTGTAGTTCCTTCTTATATTCAATAAAGTATTTGAACCTTTTTCCATATGTTTGTATTGTCATATGATGCTTATATGTGTGAAATGTATCTGATTCCATTCACTTGTATTCAATAGATCTTTTGCTTTGATCGGTTCTTTGTCTTTTGTTGGTGTTTATAGGTACTTCTCAAGTGCGTTAAGTACGGGAAGGAGCGACATGATCGATACAAAGGAGGAAAGAGGAAAGTGGAACTACAGGTAGGTCTTCTCATCTTCTTTGTCTTATCTATTGCTTATAGAAAAGGCTAAATTGCTTTACACTGTTGTTCTACATATGGCTACTTATCTAGGGAATTACTATTTATCCGTAGATACCAAATTCTCCAAAACATCGGGGAGGATACCTCGTCTGAAAGATCAACAAATCAGCGTGATATATGTATAACATAATCATGACATCATATAGAAACATAACACATAAGTATATAACCATGCAACCATCATTCTAGCTAGGGTCCAGCCATCAATGCATGACCTTATCAACAACGCATACCACGACCTCATGCATGACGACAACCATTACATCACTGTACACTTGACCACATGCAAACATGAACATGCATAAGAAACATGTAACCAACCACACACATGCATAAGCACATATTGTCAATCATGAATGAATGCTACTTGTAACCAACCTACAAGAATGATACATGTAACCAATCATACAAGAATGTAACCAAACACGCGAGAATGTAACCAAGCATGAAAAATGATACATGTAACCAAACATGCAACAATGATACATGTGAGTGACATATAACAATATGTAATCAGTCATACACTCACAATGATGCATCCCATTATAACAACATCAAATTCCACATGGCGACATCACTACAACCATGATCAACATTATGCAAATGCAACAATCACATGGAATGCAAGTGTAGGAGACACACATGCATGCATGACCAACACACAACCCATCTAGTCTAAGGGGTGAACCATGCTCTGATACCACTCTATAACACCTCCTCAAACATCTACCCAAGAAACCGGCCAACCGAGGTAAACATGCAACGAGAGGCCACTATGATATGATTTGACCTCCTAAGTCACGTTAAGGAAGTGGAATCGACGGAAACACACCATACAAACATTCAACATCAACATTAGGACCCTCAGGAACCAATCCAACCTTTCTGCCAACCAACCCTTGGGTCCCACTAAGCTTTTGGACCACTTAACCTTTGGACGCTCTCATGCTATAGGCATGCCAGCATCCAAGGACCTCTGGACACTCTCATAGGCCTACAAGCCAACATCCAAGGACTTTTTTGCACAGTGTTATGCCAACATCCCCAGGATTTGAGCCATTTTTTCAGCCTCAGAGCCCAGGTCACTACCAAAAATAGAATGACATATTCATAACAGTAAGATAATAGGGAAATAACAGTGCAAAAGCAATTAATTGAATAAGACCTTGATTGGACCCCTACTAGCCATGACATGAAATTTGTCAAACATTTCATGAATATGTAATCTATGTGTGTAGATAACAGATCTTAGCATAGGGGTCTCATACTTAGCTGAGAATCACTAAGAAACATTGATGCCTCAACATATCAACTGCCATTTCATCCATTAGGTCATAGATATATTGTTCATTCATTTATCAGTAGAAACATGATGAGAGCCATACATAGCTACTAACATAAAACATATATAACCAACATAATAGCAACATAAATACCAATGAAATCACAACCATATAAACCAGTATAATACTCATTGAAATACAAGGGGAAACAACCTGATATTGACAATGCAAAATCCAAACCCGGGATGAGACTTCCACGTTCCACCCAACAGTAGAATGGCTGAGCCAAATCTCTCTTTAGCCATTCACCCCCGTGCCATATTCCAAGCATGAATGTAGGATTTCATAAAACACATCAATCTAAAACCATCCAGGGCTTCCATAGGCCAACCATCTCAACCCATCAAACAATGATTCACCTCATGGTAGGACATCACCAACACCATCATCAAATCGGTCTCTATCCCAGCCATCCAGGGCTCCAGAGTGTTTGTTCCAACCAAGGCTCTAGAACTAGTAACTCAACCCACAATTGTCATCGGGCTCCAGAGTGTTCGTCCAACCAAGGCCACGGGACTAGTAACTCAACCCAACCTATTACAGGGCTCCAAAGTGTTTGTCCAACCAAGGCTCCAGGAACTAGTAACTCAACCCAAGATAATGAAACATGAGAATCAACCAAAACAAAACAAGGAAATAAACCCACAATCTCCATGGTTATCCAGGAAATGGCAAGGCTAGGCAATCCATTGTCAATCCAGGCAATCCTCCATGCCAGTGATAGATCGTGACTAATAAACCACATGCATCTGCCATGCATGCCAAAACTAGTGAGGAAAACATACATGCAACTCGGTACCTGCAAGAAAATCGCACTGTAGTTGTTGATCCCGATGTCCTCTTGTGCTTTCCTGCTCTTCCTTTTCCTTCTTGCTCCAAAAATCCAAATATGCCACACCCTCCAAGAGTGCTCCAAGAAAACTCTAAGTATCCAAGAGTATGAGAGAGAGAGAGAATAGTGAGAGAGCTCGAAAACTGAATTGACAAAATGTTACCAATTGATCCTCAAAATCCTTTTTATGAATGAGGCCTCTATTTTCTTCATTTTCCATTATTTTCCTCCTCACATGCAACATGTGACCTTTCACCTCTCTTTTCTCCTAATTTCCATTATTTTCATAAATAAATGTTCCAAAAATGCCATTCTGCCTTTCCAAAGCCTTAGCCATTGCCTTTGCTAATTTCCTTAGCCATTAAAAAATCACAAGTGATCCCCATCACTAAGATTTTTCTCAACATTCAGTTTGGAATAAGTGTCCCATCAACCGTGGTTATTATTTTGTCTTTTATTAACTTTTATTACATGGAATTTTCACCAGGGTTGATACACTTGTGGTCGTTCTTCCCTATTTGAAAGGGAGTGAGGATTTCATCCCTAGTTGAGAGGAAGTGTGAAAGAACGCCACATTTTCCATGTGTCGTGCACTATGGCTGGGACTAACAATCGTAAGCCTAGTGAAAGAGATAATAGGGAGAATGGAGGATTGGATAAGCATTTGGGACCGATATTTCTTGAGAATTTGTATCTAAGTTAGGAGTAATCTTGAGGACTGATACTCTTTGACGATAGAATATCCAAGGTAAGAGTAGCCTTGAAGACCAATATTCTTTGAGGATGGGTGGTATCCAAGATAATAATATTCTTATAAAGGCATACTTGGTGAAAATCTGAATGGGGTATGTGCCTTGAGAGGCGTTGCTGGTTCAAAATATATGCCTCATGTTGACCAATGGAGTGGCACTTGATGATTATATGAAGAATCCATGCCCAAGGATGATCCAAAGGACATTTATACCATCAAATATCATCAATCAACATGAGTTTTTAAACTCTACTTCTATTTTCTTATCATCTTTCTTGTACCCATATTCCACACCTTGTGGGGAATTGTAATAAGTGATACTAGTAATGATGAGTTTTGAGTCTATAACAGGCATAGGTTGTTGGTACTCGATCAACAAATGATTACACCTTGGAGTTTTTTTTAATCTGGTTAATTATCCCTTCTTTTTCAGAGGTAGATAATTTCCTGATTTTTCACTCACTTTTTACTCCAAAGCCAAGGTGACAGTTGGAGTTTGAGCCCCTAACATATCTTAGTGTCTATAGTTGGTGTATATTACCATACTAGATCACACACATAAATTGTGGAATTTGGTTAGGTCTAGGTAGTCATTTTTTAATTTTTTAGATTCATGCAAGTCAAAAAATTGCAAATAAAATTGCAATAAGTGTAGTCTATAGAAGTTGTATGGGGTATGAGTAATAAAAATTACACCTCTCACCCTCAACTTTCTAATATGACACACTTTGAGGGGTTAATAATGTGTTTTGGACCTTTAAAACCTACATTTCCTAAGTTTAGTGGAAATTGTGACATTTAATTAGGCTAGAATTAAATAAAATAGAGAGAAATAAATTATTCCATGTAACAGAATGAGGTGAAAATGACTTGGAAATTATCCTAAGTCAAAGAGTTGAGTCAACGGACAAGTGGAATATGACTAAGCACATTACATCATAAATACACCATTATTTGGCAAAATCGAATTTCCCAGAGATAAAGCAGCAGTTGCACATGTTTATTAGAGGAACTCATGTACTAAAGGAATATTATAAGGAATATTTAGACTGAGGATTTCGTGGGGCCTTCCCTCACTGTTAGCTTGAGTTGCTTCTACACTTAGCACTTCACATGGAGGATTACAAGTTTCACTTAGAGGAAATCACACAGTTCTTAAGGATATGCACAGTGCATCTTTGGGATCATCATCTGAAGTAGCAGCAGTTCGTTCGAGTTTGATTTGGTTTGACTAGAGTTATCTCATTGCTTTGGTTCACTCAGGGATATGTTGACTATGCCATATTGAGAGTTTGATTTTCCTGGGTGCCACATGAAGAATTCGATTTGCCTTGTTGTCTCTATCATCTCCATTTGGAACTCGACTTTCTATTTCTTGGGATTTGCTCCAAGTTCAGTTCTCACATGCATTCTTCCTTGGGAGTTGCTTCCAACTCTCTATATAATGATGCTATTATTTATCATATTACATCATGTAATAGAGCTATTGTGCTTGAGGAGACTCTGCGGGATTGTATTCACTACTTGCAATATAATACAACAATTTTTGGGTAAAGCGTGATGGTGTTCTTCTCCTTGCATATGTGGTAAATTCTTGGCTTGTTGTTATGCATCTATTTATTTCCTCATGCCATTGTTTCTTTCATGCTTGTTTCAAGTTATGTTAGTATGCAATTATCTCATATTAGCATAAGAATTAATTATTTGCTTTAGGAAAATAAATCTTCTAGTGGATAAAAGATGTATCTCTGAGAATTCTTTCCACTGCACTTATTTAATTTCATGTCGATTTAATGATTTGTGGTGAAGTTTTATAGAGGAATCATTATTTGGTCAAGATTTTCAAGCGTGAGGGGAATTCTCGGAGAAATCAACCCATTTTTGAAAAATATTCAAGGAGAACCCTCGTGTGTTGAATTCCAAAGTCTCATCTATATCTTATTTGTTTCTTGCAAGGATTCTTTCAAGTTTCTTAAAGCTTTTATTTCTTGCATCAAAATATCAAACTTGATTTTACTTTTTATTTTTAGGTATTGCACTTCATTTATCAATATCTCGCTATTTCAAAGAGCTAGGTCATGGCTAATCAAAGAAGAGAGTTTGTTCATATTCTTTGACCTAACCTCTTGTAGATTATTTTTGTAACATATTTTGTAGTTTCTCCTAAGCTAATATTTGTTGTGTTGTTATAGTCATTTCTAACATGTTCTCTTGCAGCTACTTGTGATTCATCATCAGAAAACTACTTACAAGTTTTCATGCAGAACCTTGGCGCTCAGATTTAGTAATTACTTCCACCTTTAGGCCAAATTCATCTTAGATAAAGTCGTGTTCTTCTTGAGGGAGACTGAGTTCATTTTGGATATCTCTTTCTCTCTCTTGGGCGTGGCCATAGATGAGGCTTATCTTCTCTTCTTCTTCTTCTTAAAAAAATATGCATTTTGTTGAGCATTTGTGGGCCTCAAATTGCAGAAATTTTTCAGCGAGGAAAGGTCTATGGTTTGATGCCAATTTGTTAAGACTTTCCTTGGATTTTAGAGAAGACTTCATTGTCTTTTCCTTCATGTAACAACTAATAAAATTTCTGATTTTGAGAGCGTGTGAGACTTGGTGGTTTGACTTTGTTGGTTTATTTCATTTTGCATGCATATCATCTAATTGAGAAATTAACACAACATGCATCACAATCATTTTGTATGCACTTTAATTTAATTTATTACATTTTTTAAATCCATACCAAGTTCGGACTTTTTGCATGCAAACACTTTTTACTTGATCTTATTTGGCTTGAACATAGTTCCAAGTTTACTTATGCTTCACCATTAAACACATTTTACATGCATCAAGTATTTGGACAAATTTTCTCCATAAAGTAACATTCTATTTCATGTCAAGCAAGTACATTTCAAGTTGAAGTTAATTTTCATTGTTTGGTTAATTTATTTACATGCCCCAAGCATCACTAAAACTTACCTCCAACTTAAGTTGGTTGAATAAATTTTTTAGGGACCCTCTACCTCTATTGACTCCTCATTGTGAGATCCAAATATTTGGGTGAGGATGAGGTCTGAGGACTAGAGTTCAATTGTAACTTTGCCTTAGCACTAATTAATAAAATAAACCAAGAACAACATTCCATCACATTTTCTTTGTTTGCAAAGTTCTTAAATTTCTTGCTATCTTGATGGTTTAGAGTCTCACATGCAAATACTATTTCAATAGGCACTTTGGATGTAAGCATTGTAATCTCTTTTAACTTTGCAACAAGTTTAATTTTCTTGTACATGGAAATTGGCTTATCTTTTGGTTTAATTGCATATGTCATGAATGGTTGATTTCACTTTCAAGTACTATTATTTTGGGTTGCAAACTTAACTACATGTTGTCATCTTGGTCTAACATTTGAGTTCTTTTTGTCATCTCATTCTCATAAGTAGATTTCTAATTGTATCCTTTTAATCAAGATAGTTTCCATGCTTTTATTTGTAGACTTATTCATCTTAAAAGCATTTTTAATATCTTGTGCTAACAATTTATTGTTTCACTTTTGAGGATTACTTTGGATTTCTATTTGAAGCCATTTCACTTCATTTTAAGCAAATACAATATCATTTCTTAAAGAGAAATACTTTGAAGGCACTAGTTGTTTATGTATTTCATGCTTATCTTATGTATTGATTGTTATTGCTCATATCAGTTTTTGCTTATAAATCTTAAAGAAATAATATATTTAACTCCTAACAATTCTCCTAGAAACTCATATCACTTATAACTTAACTTTTCATTAGGGACCACCCCTCATCTGAAATGATCATAAACTAAAAACTGATGTAGAATTGATTAGCCATTAATGAATTGAATGTTAGCTCAAAACACGGAAATCGAGGAAAATTGATTAAGAAGAACACTTTACGACAGTTGATTAAACATAAAATCGATGTATAACATAAGTGAAAATAGTAAAAATGCAGTGATACTAGACAAAAAAATTGATGACAGAGTTCGTCGCTGATGGAATATGTCTCTGGGTCTGCTTTCAATATGGGGGGCCGTTTTTATTAGGAATGAGAAGAAGGTGTTGATTACATAGAGAATTGATTAGTATGAATGTGCACACAGGCACTTCTGATCACTGTCATCAGATAGACCTCTGAACTAGCTTTCCAACGCTTCTTATGGTTTCCAAAACCGACTCTGGATGCTCCCGTAACACTGAAAACAAAAGTGACTATGTTATGGATCTGCCTTGTATAAGCCTGCAAATACATCCTAACCTCTACTGCCCACCTTTAGAATGTTTGAGCTGATGTGTAGGGTTAAATTTATGGTTTAGTTGAAGAATTTATGTCACATTGTGACATTAGGCAACTAGGTGTAATTAAATATCCAAAATTTTAATACAAAACCCAAATTCAACCATATATTAAATAGCAAACCGTTAGCGGTTTTACTAACCGGGCAGAGGAGGTTGATCGCCCATGTGAATAGGCGGCGGCCTAACCACCAGTTGCCACCTCCGCAGTCTACCCCGGTGGTTACGGTTGACGGTTCCAATTTGAGTGTTCACATGTGAACTGCCATCCGTTAGACCCGTCAATGGTTATCCACTGACCTAACCGCTTCCCGTTCACATGTCGGCTTTCCATCACAGTTACGGTTCTGGCTAAGACTTCGATGGTACATAACCTCTGTCACATGGCACAGTCCCCGGTTAACTCCCGCACGGTGAAGGCTGACTGTGGTTAACTGCTAGCCTCCTCCTGTTGACTCTGCCTGCTCACATGACACAGCCCCGATGGTTTAGCAGTTGGCGGTTAGGGGACTGTGTATTATATTATAATGTTTTGCATTGTATTAATATAGGCTGAGGGTTGTTAGCGCTGTTAGCCTCACTCTCACATTAAAATCAATTCTAAGTCCAAATAATTAAATTAATTAAAATCAAGAAAGTTGGATTTAATCCTACCTTTCTAGATTGAGTTTATTCCTCATGGTTAGGAGTCAGTTTAGGCCTAGTTAGTTGAGAGATTCTCTCCAACTAGTTAGGCTCCTAGATTAGTGTGTTGTTGAGATATTTTCTCAACCAAGTTTGTTCAAGATAGATGCACTATCTTGAGACAACTTCCTCATGTATTTATATGTATCATAAACATTATTTTAATAATGAAAATGAAATTCATGAGAATGAGAGACTACAAGAAAGTCTCTCATGCCTTTTCCGTCATGTCTGGTTTTTCTATATTTCTGATATTTATTTTATGAGCGTGAGTGTATTATTTGTTTGTTAGTTTTCTACCAGAGCTAGGTTTTAAGTTTATTTAACACATAGTTTGGTGCGATAGGTTTAGGACTAGGTCAATAGAGTTAGGTCTTTGGTAAATTATAGGTTTAGCATTAGGATTTGAATGTTATATTTAGCATAGGTTTACAATGTATCTTAGGTAGTTAGGGTTGCAACTTAGGAATTAGGTTTGATAGTGCATTAGGATTAGGGTTTACATATTGTTTGTAAAAAGCCATGTGAAAAATATTGTCACAATGTGACGAAACCAATTGCATATTGTTGACACAATCCTCAGTTGCGAAGTCAACCCTAATGACGTACCACATTGAACCTTTGCTACAGACGACCCCCATGTCGAACCCAAATCCTGCGAAGGCGAATGACAAAACACATGTCGTCGACCAATCCTGGCGGAACTATCGATGAACACAAGTCGACAACCAGGTACAAACACATATCAACTGAATGCCATGAAAACCAGTAACATTACCTGAACAACCTGATCCACAACCCACACTATCGAACTGTCAAAACTGAACTGAAGTGACGACAACACTAAACACTAATGACGACACTTGAATACCTATGCAACTAAATCAACATAATCCTCCTGGATCAACCACCTAGCTAACCTAGGAGATAACTCAAACAGAGAGAGTCAGGATTAATGTGACAACCTTCTCTCTAAGTTCCCTGCCACCAACCACACCTTGTGGGGTTGAAGGTTTTTCTCACTGACTTTTAGGTAGGTGTAGGTGGCAAGGTCAACATTTTCGGCATTGTTGCAAGGGACAAGCTTTCTTGTACCTGGGAAATCGACTAACCTTTTGGTTTTAGCATATTTGAACTTTAGATTTAGATTCTTGCTCAAGTGGTGACTCCACTCAACCCAAATTTTGCAAGAGTCTCTACTAGGAGAAATTCAAGTGGTCGAGTTAGCCCCTCTCCTGATCCTGAAAGGGTTTTTGGAGAGAGGTTGAATAGACTTTCTCATAGTAGAGCTCTTTCTAGTCTTTGGCAAGAGGCTATTTCTGATATTCATTTGCTTTTTCAAGAACAAGTAGAGCCGAACATCATGAATGATCTTTTTTCTCCTTGTGACTTCACTAACATAAACATTATCCTCACAATATCCCTGAGAAGGCTATTGAAAAGTTGCCTTCCTTTCAAGGTAACAATGCCATTAGTGCTACATCACATGTGAAAATCTTTGATGTTTGTATCTTTAAATGGTGTAATACTGCTAACTATGAGGATGTGAAGATAATACTTTTTGTTTTACCTTTAGAAGAGAATGCTCTTAATTGGTTCACTAAGCAAACTGCTAACTCATATAACTCCTTACAAGCCATTCTAACTGCATTTTTAGATAAGTTTGGAAAAAAGAAGGAAAATAGGCATTTGATCAATGCCATTAGCAACATGAAGAAAAATGAGAATGAAATCATGGAGGATTTTAACAAGAGATTTAATGAATTAGTAAAAAACATGCCCACTACTGTTAAACATCCTGATGAATTTCTTTTATGCTCATATCTAGATTCTTTTGGTGTTGACACTGCCTATGAGTTGATGAGGAAGGATCCTACGAATTTAACCGTAGCTCAATATGAAGCCTTGAAGATAGAAAGGGCTAGAAAACAATAAGGAAAATCTAAAATTCCTGGTTTCAATAGAGGGCCATCAAAATCTAATGATTCCAAAGGCAAGGCCAAGGAAGAGACTACACATGATCCTATTAAAGAATTAACTCAACTCATTAAGAGCATGGAAGCAAATCACATTAAAGAAATGCAAGCCATGAAAAATAGGTTGGTAGCAATGGAAAGATCACAAGTGCAAAGATTCCAACCTAGGTCAAATGATAGATGGCAAAAGAATAAAGGCCCTCAACAGGATTATAAGCCTCCAAATCCATTGGAATCCGCCAACATGGTAGATCATATTCCCCCTTTTTGTAGGCCATGTAATGAGTTCTATGAAGGGGCCACATGCCCATATGTAAAGAGAATTATGGAAGGTAGCATGTTGGGAGATGAAGAGGTAGGAACAAGTGGTCAAATCAATATGTTCTACATGGCAAATCAAATATACACCATTTAAATAAATCAAGATATTGACCATAGGCCTAATAATCTTGGGGTTGACAATATGATTGCAAATTTTGACAAAGTCACTAAGATTTTTGAGGAAAAGCCTACATCTCGACAAATTCTTGCTATGGAAAAACACAAAGTGATGACTTATCATAGAAGGGATATTCAAGACTAGAATAATCACAAAAAAATTTCTCCTCCTACTTCAAAATTAAATTTTGACATGGGAAATTGGGTGAATAATGCAAAGGTTTCTATTCCAGTGACAGAACTTTTAAAGATACCATCTGAAAGGGCCAAGTTACTAAGTTCTATTAAAGTTACTCAAAAGGAAGAAAAGCTTAATTATGAACCAGAAGATGAGGAAAATGTATTGAAAAGTTTGATCTGTTATGTGGGGAACGAAGATCATCTACCATTTTATGTTTCTTTGATAGTGAATTATCGTCTTTTACACAACTGCTTGATTCAGGGGCTTCATCAAATGCCATGACCAAGAAAGTCATGGAGCAACTGAATTTAAGGGTATCTAAGCATTATCAAAACATATGTTCAATGGATTCTAAAAGAATTGAAGTGTGTGGGATAATTAAAGATTTACAGGTTTTCCTAGCTGCATACCTAGACAAAATAATGACTATGGATATTGTTGTGATAGATGCTCCTGATTCATGGGGGATAATCTTATCAATAAAATGGGAATCAGATCTAGGTGGTAACCTTCAAATGGACTTATCATCTGCCACCATCCCCATGTTTGATGATACATTTGTCAGACTTGATCGGGAGATAGAGAAAAAATATCATGTTGAAGATCCAAGGAAACCCAACAATGAGATTATCTATAGATCATGCCAGATAGGAAGTGATGCAGTGTTGACAAATTTCCTTCCCCCCTAACAGAATAGATTCAAAACGAAGAGATTAGGCATACCTCAAAAATCTTGGGTACTTTAAATCTTCCATAAGAGCATTTTCAAGAAAAATCAGTATGATTGATAATAATTGCATCATCATCACCATCGCAATTAACCAAGAAGAAAAGGAAAAAGCAAAAAAGAAAAAGAAAAATATATAAAAAATAAATCACCAGTTTTGAGCAGGATCAAGCCTCAACGCATCAAAAGTCGAAAAAGAAAAAGGAAGAGGATTGGTATATCTGATGGCCACAAACAGGTTAAAATTGGGGCAAGTCAAAGTCCCAAGATAGTCAGAATTGGAGAAGGCACATCAAAGAAAGAACCTATGGACTTGCCTATGAGTATGCAGGTTCTTAAGATGGATTTCATTAAAGACATCTGATGCTATGGGGCATATTTTTGTATCATATTTCTAACCTTATCCCTTGTCATTTTTGTTTAATTAGTTTTATTTCATGAATAAATTGTCATTTATGCTCTTAGAATAAATTTTCATTTCTTCATTTCTGTACTTGATTTCATTTGATGATATTTTGAATGGATAGTGTTGATATATGTCTTTTGTCGATGGATGCAGATTCCAGGTTCTTGCACATTATCACTTCGTATCTAGCATGCATCCCCATATGGAGCCAAATTTTGACCGCTGGAGTGGCACTTGATGATTATATGAAGACTCCATGCCCAAGGATGATCCAAATGACACTTGTACCATCATATATCATCAATCAACAAGAGTTTTTAAACTATACTTCTATTTTCTCATCATTTTTCTTGTATCCAGATTCCACACCCTGCGAAGAATTGTAATAAGTGATACTAGTAATGACGAGTTTTGAGTTTGTAACATGCATAGGATGTTGGGACTCGATCATCAAACGAGTAAACTTTGGAGTTTTGTTCTTTTTTTTTTTTTTTTTTTTTTTAGAAGCATATTTTATTTATTTATTTTATTTTATTTTATTTATTATTTATTATTATTAGTATTAGTATTATTATTATTTTTTTATTATTTTTTTCTGGGTTTTTCACTCACTTTTTACCTCAACGTCGGGGTGATGGTTTGAAGGTTAAGCCCTAACACATTTTAGTGTTTAGAGTTGATGTATATTACCATACTAGATTACACAAAAAAATCGTGGAATTTGGTTAGGTCTAGGTTGTCATTTTTTAATTTTTTGATTTCCCATAGGTCAAAAATTGCAAATAAAATTGTATTTAAAATGTAATAAGTGTAGTCTAGAGAATTTGTATGGAGTATGAGTAATAAAAATTACTCCTCTCACCCTCAACTTTCTATTATGACACACTTTGAGGGGTTAATAATGTGTTTTGGACCTTCAAAACCCATATTTCCTAAGTTTAGTGGAAATTGTGACATTTAATTAGGCTAGAATTAAATAAAATAGAGAGAAATAAATTATTCCATGTGACAAAATGACATGGAAATAACTTGGAAATTATCATAAGTCAAAGAGTTGAGTCAACAAACATGTGGAAGATGGCTGGGCATGTTGCATCATAAATACACCATTATTTGGCAAAATCAAATTTCGCAGAGAAAAAGCAAGAGTTGCAGATGTGGAAAATCGAATTTATTAGAGGAACTCATGTACTAAAGGAATATTCTACGAAATGTGTAGATTGAGGGTTTCGTGGGGCCTTCTCTCACTATTAGCTAGAGTTGTTTCTAAACTTAACACTTCACATGGAGGATTACAAGTTCCACTTAGAGGAAATCACACAATTCCTAGGGATCTATGTAGAGCATCTTTGAGATCATCATTTGAAGTAGCATCACTTGGTTCGAGTTTGATTTGGTTTGAATGGAGTTATCTCATTGCTTTGGTTCACTCATGGATATGTTTACTATGCCATATTGAGAGTTTGATTTTCCTAGGGTGCCACACAGGGAATTCGATTTGCCTTGGTGTCTTTATCATCTCCACTTGGAACTTGACTTGCTATTTCTTGAGATTTGCTCCAAGTTCAATTCTCACGTGCATTCTTCCTTGGGATTTGCTCCCAACTCTCTATATAATGAGGCTATGAGCTCTCATATTGTATCATGTAATACGAGCTATTATGTTTGACGAGACTTTGCGGGATTGTATTCACTACTTGCAATATAATACAACAATGTTTGGGGTAAAGTGTGACGATGTTCTTCTCCTTGCATATGTGGTAAATTCTTGGCTTGTTGTTATGCTTCTATTTATTTCCTCATGTCATTGTTTTTTTCATGCTTGTTTCAAGTTATGTTAGTATGCAACTATCTCATATTAGCATAAGAATTAATTATTTGCTTTAGGAAAATAAATCTTTTAGTGGATGATAGATGTATCTTTAAGAATTCTTTCCACTGGACTTATTTAATTTCATGTCGATTTAATGATTTGTGGTGAAGTTTTGTAGAGGAATTATTATTTGGTCAAGCTTTTCAAGTGTGAGGGGAAATTCTCGAAGAAATCAACCCATTCTTGAAAAATATTCAAGGAGAACCCGCATGTGTTGAATTCCAAAGTCTCATCTATATCTTATTTGTTTCTTGCAGGGATCCTTCAATTTTTTCAAAGCTTTTATTTCTTGCATCAAAATATCAAACTTGATTTTTATTTTTTATTTATGTATTGTACTTCATTTATCAATATCTGGTTATTTTGAAGAGCTAAGTCATGGCTAGTCAAAGATGAGAGTTTGTTCATACTCTTTGGCCTAGACTCTTGTAGATTATTTTTTTAACATTTTTGTAGTTTCCTAAGCTAATATTTGTTGTGTTGTTGTAGTCATTTCTAACATGTTCTCTTGCAACTACTTGCATGATTCATCATCAGAAAACTACTTACAAGTTTGCATGCAGAACCTTGGGGTTCGGATTTAGTGATTACTTCCACATTTAGGCCGAATTCATCTTGGATAAGGCCATGTTCTTCTTGAGGGAGGTCGAGTTCATTTTGGCCATCTTTTTCTCTCTCCTGGCCGTGGCTATAGAGGAGGCTTATCTTCTCTTCTTCTTAAAAAAAATGCATTTTATTGAGCCTTTGTGGGCCTCAAATTGCAGAAATTTTCAGCTAGGAAAGGTCTATGGTTTGATGCCAGTTTGTTAAGATTTTCCTTGGATTCTAGAGAATACTTCATTGTCTTTTCCTTCTTGTAACAACTAATAAAATTTCTAATTTTGGGAGTGTGGGTTTTACCGATTAGTATCCCTATCGCTCCACCTTTTGGAGAGGCTTGGTGGTTTGACTTTTTTGGTTTATTTTATTTTGCACGCATATCATCTAATTGAGAAATTAACACAACATACATCACACTCATTTTGCATGCACTTTAATTTAATTTACTACATGTTTTAAATCCATAACAAGTTCAGATTTTTTACATGCAAGCACTTTTTACTTGATCACATTTGGCTTGAACATAGTTCCAAGTTTACTTATGCTTCACCATTAAACACATTTTACATGCATTAAGTATTTGGACAAATTTTCTCGTAAAGTAACATTATATTTCATGTCAAGCAAGTACATTTCAAGTTGAAATTAATTTTCATTATTTGGTTAATTTGTTTACATGCCCCAAGCATCACTAAAACTTACCTCCAACTTAAGTTGGTTGGATAGAATTTTTATGGACCCTTTACCTCTATTGACTCCTCATTATGAAATCCAAATATTTGGGCGAGGATGAGGTCTGAGGACTAGAGTTCAATTGTAACTTTGCCTTAGCATTAATTAATAAAATAACCCAAGAACAACATTCCATCACATTTGCTTTGTTTGCAAAGTTCTTAAATTTCTTGTTATTTTGATGGTTTAAAGTCTCACATGCAAATCTTATTTCAAGAGGAACTTTGGATGTAAACATTGTAATCTCTTTTAATTTTGCAACAAGTTTAATTTTCTTGTACTTGGAAATTGGCTTATTTTTTGGTGTAATTACATATTGTCATGAATGGTTGATTTCACTTTCAAGTACTATTATTTTGGGTTGCAAACTTAATTAGATGTTGTCATCTTAGTCTAACATTTGAGTTCTTTTTGTTATCTCACTTTCATAAGTAGATTTCTAATTGTATCCCTTTGAGCATGATAGTTTCCATGCTTTGATTTGTAGACTTATTCATCTTAAAAGCATTTATAATATCTTGTGCTAACAATTTATTGTTTTACTTTTCAGGATTACTTCGGCTTTCCATTTGAAAGCACTTCACTTCATTTTAAGCAAATACAATTTCATTTATTAAAGAGCAATACTTTGAAGGCACTGGTTGTTTATGTATTTCATGCTTATCTTGTTTATTGATGGTTATTTCTCATATTAGTTTTTTCTTGTAAATCAAAGAAATAATCAATTTAACTCTAACAATTCTCCTAGAAACTCATATCAATTTTAACTTAAATTTTCATTAGGGACCACCCCCCTTATCTAACCTAGGAGATAGCTCAAATAGAGAGAGTCAGGATTAATGTGACAACCCCTTCTCTGAGTTCCCTGCCACCAACCACACCTTTTGTGGTTGAACGCTTTTCTCACTGACTTGTAGGTAGGTGTAGGCGGCAGGGTCAACACCTCCCAACATTGTGCTATGATCTAGTGGGGAGGTAGAGTTTGTAAGTCAAGGCCTTGCTATGTTTGAAAATGTTGGTTATGATGATGAGGATACTTATTAATCCAAATTCTTATTATGAGAATGTTTCAATTTGAGAGTACCCTAGTATCATGTTGAGTCATTATGAATGCCTCCATAGTTAAGAGGAAGTGTTGAAAATGTAACTATTGAAATATTTATCATTCATTCATTCATTATTGTTATTTTCTAGTCAAAGCATGTTCTAGTCAAAGATAATTTCTCATGTGAAAGTCCTGTTATGATTATTTGTAAGAGAAAGATTTTTTATTTTATTTTATTTTTAATTTTGAGTCAAAAGAGTCATTTTGTCACCACAAGACCAAGTTGGCCCTTTTAGAAAAGTCAGCCCACAAAAACACCTATTCAACCTCTTGGATGTGTAGATACAAAGAGCAGTTCAACCTCATTTGAGCACTAATTCATGTCAAGAAAGAGCAAGAAGACTAGCGAAAATCAAAGGAAAAAGAGTGAAAGTCAAAGGAGAGAGATCAAAGGTCAAAGGAGTGAGGAAACCAAGATTTCTACCTTAGTTTTTGTTACACGTGTGAAGCTTCAAATCTGTTGCAGGGGCCAAAAATTTCAGAACTACTACAAGTCTGAAAAATTCAAATTTTGACCAGATTTTGAAGGTGTTGACCAACGTTGACTTTGTTGCCTTTGACTTGGTTGAAGAAGGATTATATGAGGGTTGACTTGGGGCTTGTGTGGAGTCTTGGTATTGATTTTTGGGTCTTGGATATCTCACTTTGATATGATTCTATAAGAAGAGGATTGGTTGGGTTCCCCCCCTTGGGTTTTGCCTTGGCTTGGGTCCTACATGTTGTGTTCTTTGTCTCTTGTGATCTTCATATTTTGTATCTTTTTGGTAATTGCTTGATGAAGAGAAGATAATATAAATAACAAAAGGCTAACAACCTTCATAAGTAATTATCAAGTAAAAGAAATATATCCTAATTGCTAGCCCATTGATTTCTCGGCAATAACCTGAGTGCCATTAAGATGATGAAGAATTTATTTATCATTTGAAAATAGAAAATCTTAAAATTTAACATCACTTTATCGAAGAACATGCAACAAAGAGATAGAATAATTTATTGTAGGTCCTAAGATAAAGTGGGAAACATCTCTACCAAAGCATTTGATAAGTTCAATTTTTTTAGAGATGTTAGGAATTATGGAAAATGAAATAAACCTTAAGAGGGGTGTTAGATATTAATGTTTATTTTATCAGTTATAAATGTATTAGAGTAATGATATGTGATCATAAAGTGGAAATAAGCCATATACAATAAATGAAATTAATGTTAATATAATTATGATATCAAGTGAATGGTTCCTAATGGAGATAACAAAAGTTGCTAGATATATATACATCACCATTTCATGTAATTGGATGCACATTAATATAATGAATCTCTATTTCGGTCTCTTTCTTATTTCTTGTATCTCCATAACATAGTTTAATAATTGTGTAAAAATGAAAATAAAATAACCAACTCTTAGTATGATAAACAGTATAAGATTGCTAGAAAAACCACCAATAATACTTTAAGTGGGTCCTTAAAACTTGATAACATAAATAGATACAAAGACCCATTGAATATGTAAAAAAGTACCATATAAATAGAATGCAAGAGAAGCTTTGAACCTATTTAACTTGTATCATAAGAAATTCCAAAGGTAAATTATATCTCGTAAAACTAAACAAAACAATATGACTCCCTTAAGGGACTAGAATTCCTACCTTAAAAATATTTACAAATCTCCTAATGCTGTGTGGAGGAAGAAGTATTTTTTATAGAAGACAAAGTTAGGGGTTATGTTGTTCACCAAAGGGGAAACTAATGACATTGAGGACTACCAAGTTGGAATCTAAAAAATTGTAGGGCATATCTATAAGCTCTTTAATAGTAGTCAAATAGGGCCTCCGTGAACCTTGGACCCAAAGCCTCATTATACCCATTTTTAAAATGTGGGTAAGATCAACCCCTCTTGTTATAGGACCATTATGATTAACCCCCTTTTAACCTAGTTATATTGAGTTATTTTGGAAAAGAAGATCAACACATGATTTGAAAGCTAAGGGAAAGGAGCCAAAGGCCAATTTGGATTTATGACCTATCGTTTAACCTTTGAACGACCTTGTTATGCTTAAGATCATTGCAGAGGATTGTCGCAATAATAAAACCAATCCCTCTTGTTAGCACTTCATAATTCCTCCAAGCTTAGGAGAGGAACCCAAAGGTAACCACAAACTAATCTTTAGGGCTAGAAGATAGCCCTTCTAAACCTAGAGAGAGCTCTCTCTTGTGAAATCTTCTGGATCTTAGGCTAGGTCTATAGATCAAGGTAGAATAATTTTAATAGTTTGATGGTAGGGGAGAGGGAAAATCCATTGGGCATGGAGTCAAATTAAGCTAAATATTTTCAGTGCTATGATGGGAAAATGAAGAATCCTTAGACAAGGGCAAGGTAGGCAATCCTTTATGGTGTCTTTGTCAAATTTCATTATAGAGAGGTGAGTAGAGGAATAATGGAATTGATAATATCTAAAGCATCTAGCTGAGGATGAATTTTAGATATTATGGTGGAGGAAAAAACACTGAAATGTTTAGTTACTTATAACAGAGCACTTGAAAGTGAATTTTGAAATAAATTCATTTAAATAAACACTGAAGACATAACATTTAAGCACGGCCATAACATAAGATTAAAAACACAAACATGAGATATACATCGCCATAAATGTTTGACACAGAAATCCCTAAACAAGTAGACTTCGACCTTCATCATTTATTGATTTATTTTTTTAAATACAACTGCACAATGCACAATGTCTTTTCTCTATCACACACCAACTAACCCCTTCATCAATCAAAATTACATCATATATACATCAAAATATTAGTTCCTCCCTTTAGGAACCGAATTCCCCAAAAAGACTTAGTTTACTGCTTGTAGCAACGAATATAGAACCACCTTCTACAAATTAGGAAATTGTTTGACTAGAGGAATCTTTAACAAAATACATTGAATGCCTTCATAAGGATGAGGCTCGAATATCCAAGACACTTAAGGACACTTTTCATAACCATATAAACTGATTTCAAGAGGTTTGGAGTCAGATTGAAGGGTTAAATTGCTGACTGTGTAGAAGCGCAACAAATTTGTTGTGTTACTTCCTCCTTTAGAAAAAGTGCAACAAAAACGCAATGAATTCACCATTCTCATACTTCTGATCATCTCCTAGATTTCTGAATGTGTTAGATAGGTGGAAGACAACCCCTAAAACATCAAACACCTGTTAGAAGACATTTGTTCAAACTACAAACCTCCATTCTTGAAAATCATCACTTACAGAAAAAGAAACGCAGCAACTAAGCACATCAAAACTTTACTCACTTGGGTTTGACCAGGTATTGAAGTCTCTGACCGAGCAAGATGGTTGATGGATGATGTTGAAAATCTCAAATACCTTCTTTGAACCTCCATACATAAGAAGGAGTGCCAAAACTTTGATCTTCTACCAAATCTCAATGCCTTTGATAATAGCGCAACAAATTTGCTGCATTACTATGTAACTTATCTTCTTTGCAAAAAGTTCCAAGAAATCAAAGGATATGAATGATATAAACTAGTGCACTTGGACAAAAGGGCAAAAGGAAATTATCTTGATTACATGTCAAAAATCAAACCTTAGTTGCCTCAGCTAACAAGTCCAACGTTCCTCTTCCTTTCTTCTGCATTTCTTGCAATGCCTCTTTAACCTATTCAAAGTTTGTTGTCCCTCATCCAACTCAGTCTTTTTCTTCTCTTGCATTGAATTTTCTTTCACCACTCAAAAACTTTAATATATCCTGTCCTAAATTGACACTAAAGACTTGATCTCACACTCTTCACAAAAACTAAGGACTTGACCTCTATGAGATCATAGCAACACTTTTACAAATTGACCAAAATGATGAAAAGAATAAACCTGACTTTGATTACTATAACATAGGACTCTAACACCTCTATTGTTTTGTTGACTATAGAAAACTTTTGACATAGTGCCCATGACTAACCCTTAGAATAGGTTAAAAAAAAACTAAAAGTTCATTTCAAGTTGAAAGCTATTGTGATAAGATTGGATGAGAATGTTATTGCTAAGTTTAGGAACACTGAGGGCTAGTCAAATTAAATTAATTGTAATTCAAAAGTTGAGCAAAATTGTCTCTATCCCCTATCCTTCTTAGCATATACGTTGACAAGTTAGATGGTTGTTTTGAAGAAGTAGGTTGTGTCAGACTGACACTCGTTAATATAGTCATGATCTTTGTTATTTAAATAAGTGATATTGTTCTTATGGCAAGGAGTCCTTATGATTTGGACAAGGAATTAAAACTCTTCGAGGATTTCTACTCTAATACAGGTCTTATTATTAACACTCTAACATAATGAAGGTTATGACAATCAAATCCAGAAAACTCACTTATGATAATTCCCTATATGACAACAAGTTGGAGGAAGTGACATCAAATAGATAATCTCGAATCAATCGAGATCACAAGCTTAACAAGAACTATAACATTGAGGAAAAGGATAAATGGAGGGTGGAAAGTTTATTATGGACTTGAAAAAAACTATAAATCAATGGAATTTTGGTTATGAGATAAGAAGAAGCTCCTATTTGAGGCTCTTTCGCTCTCTTATTTTATATGGTTGTGAACTTTAAGGTTGTAATATCTCTAGAGAAATGTGGAGAAAGATTAAGCAAATCCAAAAAGTGTTTTATAAGTTATAAATCTCAAAATGAAAGATGATACATCGACTATCATTCTCATAGAAGTCAGTCTTCCCCCCATTTAGAGCATGGCTATGACTAGGTACATAATATGCAAGAACAAGATAAACAACATGCAAGACAATAAACTTCCTAATATTGCTTCGAATTCCAATCAAAACCACCTACGACACAAGTAGGGGTGGCATAAAGATGCTAAGTCTTGGCTAAATAAGTGGGAAATAAAGGAAGATATCACTTTACAAAATAATGATAACAAAAGTATTATTAAATCTAAATTCGAGGAGAAACTGTAGTAAGATACAAAATTAGAGGATAAAAGAAAAACTAAGATACTATAAGGAGGCGATCAAAACTATTTTAGAGGATGAACACTTTTTCTCTATTTTGATTAGCATAAAGAAGAAAATCAACATTGCTAAAACAAGAACAAACTCTCACAAGCTCCATAGTAAAATAGGGCATTGGACACTTTGAAAATATTATGGGTCAAAATAAATTGTCATATTTGTGACACTAAAAAGGTTGAAGATGAAATCATTTTCTCTTAGAATGTACCATATACATCCACATTAAATCACAATTTAAAAACATTTGTTACAACAATGACCTTGCTAACCTTTTAACTCATCCAATGGTCATCTAGAAATGCTTCTCTTAAAGTTCTTTTTGACACATATATAAAATTCTAAAGCAAAACCAAATAATTCTTTATAAACTAAATTTGTTTTCAACCAATGTTAACTATCATCATCATTAATATCAAAAACTCCAAAGAATTTCTATTTTCTATTCAAAATAAGATAACTCAATTTATGAGAAGATTTTTTGACGTAAATCACATTATGATATAATTGTCGACACGTTTCGAACCAACGAGTGTGGTTCATGTCAGGACAAGTTGAATAATCAGATCATGGATAGCTCAATTTCTCAGTTTACAATGTTTTTTCACTAATTTATGTGATCATAGATTCAGTGATTAGATCATTTCAATTTAATGTTATTGTACATTTACAATAAGATAACTCAATTTCTCAATTTACAATGTTTTTCACCAATTTATATGATCATAAATTCAATGATTAAATCATTTTAATTTTATTTTATAGTACATCTATAATAAACTAGTTATATTTATATTTGATGTTGATTTCATGATGTACAAATGAATCATCTGGTTTATTAACTTAATTTAAGAATGAAAAAATAATGGAATAATTTTACTATTCTACTTTGTGCACTCAAAATATAAACAATTTTTTTGATAATCATAATTTTTTTAACTCATGTAAGTAATGTAATCTAAACTGAAGATCAAACCTAAAAGCTATTACTATAACCTAAAATATATCTAGTAAAATGTGCTAATAACTTGTAACTTAACAATATCCAAACACATTACAATGAACCTCTGCCCTAAACACTTCTACCACTTAGCGTTATCACAACAAACAAACCGAGTTGGAGATTGATACGGAGCCATGACTCAAATATACAACTAGGTTATGCCCAAAAAAAGTAAGACTTTTGGATAGTTCCAAAATAATTATGCTTGAACCCATCCCATGGTCTTGTTGCAGCGATATAACTACTATAGCCCGCGCCCTCATTGTCATGTTGGGCGTTGTAGTTCACAGTGACCACCACCACCCGTTGGTTTGTGAACCAGAGACCGTCAACGTTGCAAAACCTCAAGCTCACTTTCTGCTGTTACGCTACAAAGTGGGCTGAACACCCAATATTTGATTAGTTTATTGCCGTTTCAGCCCCTCACCTCTCTGCGTCCTTTAGCTTCGGTGGCCGACCTGCTTGCTTGCTGTCTTCAAAGTGCCATCAGATCTCGTTCGGATTGTTGGAATATTTTGGTTCTCTGGAGTCTTCTTGGGAGGTGACCTATAAGTTGCCATAGACCAAACGGGGTATTAATACTGGATATATCCTCAGTAATCTCAAGGCCTTCAGAACCCTAGCAATGGCGGCTAGATTGAAGCCTGTATACAACAATTCAATACAGGGCAACATCAGCAGGAGCAGGATCGTAATAACAAGAGCAAACAACACAAAAACTAATTCCCGTGACTCTTCAGTCCTGGCATTCACAGACAGGAAAGCCGAAGAAGAAGACGAAGAAATAGTGTGTAAGGTATGTGAATTACTGTCACAGCACCGCCTAGATTTCAATAAAAACCATGAAATATTACCCAGATTGAAACCTCATCATATTGATCAGATTCTAGTGAAAACTCAGACCTCCATTGACCCTAGAATGGCTCTTCAGTTCTTCAGATGGGCGGGCCAACAAGAGGGTTTCTATTACAACATAAAATCTTGTTGTGTTCTAATACATTTTCTGGTAAGGGAAAATATACTTGGTCCCGCCAGGTCGATTTTACATCAACTAATTGAAGGAAGTATACCGACCTTGACACTGCCCAAAAGCGTAATGAAAACGCATGGGAACGGGCGCAGGCATGCAGAAATTGTTGACAGCTTGATTGGGACATACGAGACATGTTCTTCCTCGGTTAAGGTTTTCGATTTATTAATTCATATTTATTTACAGACAAGAATGATCCAACATGGTGTCGACGTTTTCTTCTTGATAAGAAGACATGGACTAACACCTTCTCTGCGTAGCTGTAACAGTCTTCTTAGTGGCCTGTTAAAATCGAAAACTATAAGCTTGGTCTGGAGGATATATGAAGAAATGCTTCTGGGCGGGATCAAACCGGATGTCTATACCTTTAGTACCATGATTAATGCTTGCTGCAAGGAAGGAAAAATTGAAGAGGCAATGGATATCTTTGTGAAAATGGAGAAGAGTGGCTGTTCGCCTACTGTTGTTACTTACAATATCCTCATCGATGGCCTGTGTAAAAAGAACTGCCTTGATCAAGCCTTCGATTATAAAGAGAAAATGTGCTCTAGAGGCTTTACTCCTAATGTTGTTACATACAGTGTTCTGATTAATGGTCTCTGTAAGGCTAGAGACCTTGAGAAGGCCAGTTCACTAGTTCAAGAAATGTCAGGCAATGGATTGATGCCCAATACAGTGACTTATAATACCTTAATTGATGGTTATTGTAATGAGGGAAATATTGCAGAGGCTCTTAGACTAAGAGACGAGATGGCTTTAAAGGGCATCGAGCCGAATTCGGTCACTTACAGTGTGCTTATGCAAGGGCTATGCAAAGCAGGAGAGGTAATGCAGGCATATTGCCTTTTGGAGGAAATGTTAAGTAGAGATTTGGTTATAGATGCTCGTTTGTTTAATCTAGTTATTAACACGCTTTGCAAGGTAGGTCAGGTGCAAAAAGCTGTTAGACTTTTTAAGGAAATGGTGTGTAAGGATTTGACGCCTAATGATTCAATTTATACGGTGCTGGTTGGTAGACTCTGTAAATCAGGCAATGCAGAGGAAGCATTGGGTTTACATGATATAATGTTAAGAAAGGGGTTTTTTCCAAGCATTGTAACTTTTAATGCACTTCTTCATGGTCTTTGCAAAGCAAGTAAAATTCAGGAGGCAGACGGACTTTTTCAAGATCTGCTAGCAAGGGGCCTTTCTCCCGATGATGTTACTTACAATACTCTTATTGATGCATATTGCAAAGAGGGCAACACCTCAAGGGCATTTGCAGTGAAAGACGACATGATTGAAAGGCATATTGCCCCAGATATTTTAACTTACAATGCTCTTATTCATGGGCTTTGCAAATCAGGTAAGATGCACGAGGCAATAATGCTTTTGAAGGAAATGTTGGAGAAGAATTTGATGCCTGACGTTGTTACTTACAGCACATTGATAGATGGTCATTGCAAATTAGGTAATATAAAGGAGGCAAACAGGCTCTTTAAGGAGATGATTGACATTGATCTGGTACCAAATGGCTTTACGTATAACACACTGATTGATAGGCATTGCAGGGATGGAAATCTGGAGGAGGCTTTCAGGCTTAAGGATGAAATGGTGAAAAATGGGGTCATCCCAAATGTTGTAACGTATTCTGCCCTTGTTCATGGTCTATGCAGCACAGGTCAGATGGAGAAAGCAACATCTCTCTTCAACGAAATGTTGAACAAGGGTTTGTCTCCTAATATTGTGATCTATACTACTCTTATCCATGGCTATTGCAAATGTGGCAGGATGAAGGATGCACAAGATATCTTGAAAGAAATGCAAGACTGGGGCCTGGTTCCAAACAATATTACTTATACGATCTTAATTGATGCTCATTGCAAAGAAGGCAATCTACAGGCGGCTGTAAAGCTGTTAAATGAAATGGTGGGAAAGGGTATTGTTCCAGACACCTTTACTTACAATGCACTGATTAATGGATTTTGCAAGGAAGGAAGTTTTAAGAATGCTTTCAACCTATGTGATGAAATGGTATGCAAAGATATCGTGATGGACAAAGTTACCTACACAACAATAATTAATAGTCTTATGAAGTCAGGAAAAGAACAGGAGGCAAACGTGCTATCTCAGGAAATGGTGGACAGGGGCTTCGTTCCTAGTCATTTCACATCTGCATTATTTGTTGATGGTTGCAATCAGGATGATGCCAGTAATGCTTACAATAACGACAAAGAAAAATTGCAAAAGGAACAAGGAGGTGTACATACATCTTGATTCAGAAGCATGAAACGAGGTTTATACACCTTTTCTTTTAATTATTAGTTGTGTTTCTAATTAAAATATATTTTCCTCCTTTTATACATTGAGAGAGGGATCTACATTGTATTAGTCCATAATTTCTTTCAGACTCAGTTATTGAGGAGACATTTATGAAAAGTCATTGCTGACCTTTTAAATCTATATTTCCAAATTCCGTTCTTATCTTTTAATATTGGAAGTCTGTCAGTCTGCTCAACCTTTCCATAACTTTCAATTACAACATTTTTGCTGACCTTTTAAATTTGCAGTTGTTCATTCTGCCAAGATGTAATATTTAGCCTTTTCTTGACCTTTATGTCTTGCACTTTTCTTGTTTAAGTTTCTTCTCCCTAAAGTATAGTCAATGTATCGTCCCCATTTTGTAGTTTTAATATTGACCTTAGACATTGTTCGTTGTTACCTTGATTTTCAGATTCAGGTAGTATAAATTATGTAGTGACAGAAACTGTTTGCAGTTATTTTCTAGCAACAAGTTCGCAGTTATTTGCTAGCTACAAGTTTAAATTATTCTGCTGATAAATTTACAATTGTTATCTAGCCATGCCCAAATCTTCTCAGTAATGACAATCTCGCTGTTATTTTTTCAGGGCTAGAATTCAGGAAGAAGTATCAGGCTTGTTATTTGATGACAGGCCAAGTGAACTTCAGGTCAATTTATGAAAGATGAGATTCTGTTTGAATGCAGGTTCAATGATGCTGCAATTGTATTGAGATTAATTGAATTCTCCATCTAACTTGCATTCTTCTATTCAATTATATACTGTCTTACAAAAATCCTTACCCCTCTTCTGCTTGCTGGGGGAGAAAACACGTACTTGGGAGTAACATCTTCTTAGATGGAAATGGAAGAGGAGATTGGAGCACTTTTTATTAGCATAATTATGGAAGTGGACAGGGAGACTGGACTGATTTTGAGTAGTAAAAGTGGAAACTTTGGAGATATTCAGAGCTTATGCAAGACTCCAAAGGAAAGTGTAAGAATTTCTGGAATGCAAAACTTATCAGTGCTGCCTGAGCAGAAAGGAAAAGAATGAGCTGGAAAGGCAGCTTGAGGAAGTGGTATTTTATCAAAATTTTACAAAGGATGCCTTCTGACTCGCAAGTTTGGCAGGGATTGAAAAGTGATACTCAAAGTAATTGGAGGAACAGGTTTTAGAGACAGAAAACTATGAATGGGACATTTGTTACCAAAACACCTGAAAGCACAACGATCTACCAGAAAAAGAAAGGTGAGCCTTCAACAAATTTTAATTGTTCCTATTTTTTTCCTGTTGCTATTTTTGTCCTGTTCCTTGGTCACATCCCTGATATACTTGTTTTTTGGAAATTGCAAATTCCACTAATTCAATTGAAGATTAATACAGTTTTGGGGAAACACTTACTTTTATTGAACACTAATTCTCTTTGGTTCTTAAAACTCTTTCCCGGTTATGTATTGTCCTTCAATAGTTATATCTCATATTATATTTGTTTATTCAACATACACGGACCTTGACTGGTGGCATTTTCTATCATGACGCGGTCAGTAAATGTTTTATACAACCAATTACCACGAGGAAATTAGATTGGCATCTCCAATATCATTGATATGTGAATATGTCCATGTTCTGCAGTAGCAGTGTTCCTCATTATATCTCATGTTATATTTGTTTATTCAGCATACACAGACCTTGACTGGCGACATTTTCTATCATGATGCAGGCAGTAAATGTTTTATATAACCAATTAGCATTAGGAAATTAGATTGGCACCTCCGATATCATTGATATGTGAATATGTCTATGTCCTACAGTAGCAGTGTTCCTCGTTATATCTCTTGTTATATGTGTTTATTCAACATACACAGACCTTGACTGGCATTTTCTATCATGATGCAGGCAGTAAATGTAACATTTTCTATCATGATGTAGGCAGTAATTGTTTTATATAACCAATTAGCATTAGGAAATTAGATTGGCATCCCCGATATCATTGATATGTGAATATGTCCATGTTCTACAGTAGCAGTGTTCCTCATTATTGTTGAAAATACAAAGAGGGGGGGAGAGGGTGAATCAGTATTTCTTACCAATTAGCACTTTTTAATCTTTATTCAGAGCATTAGTTAATCTTCAGTGATTATTATAATTCTTCTTTAGATAATCATAAACAGTAATCAATGGTAGACAATACCATACAACAATGCAGAAAGATAAAATAGTGGACATGGAGATTTTTAGGTGCAAACCTCCCTCCGGGTTAAAAACCACTGAATTCTTCTTGGTAATTGTCTTCTCCTCCTCTTTAAAAGAAAAGTACTTACATCAAATTTTTAGCTACAACTGAAGGAGGCTCCAACCCCCTAATTCATAGGCTACAATCTGTAGGACGCTACTAACCCTAATAATCTGCCGCAACTGGAAGGGCACCCCAACGCCCTGTAAGTTAGGCCACAGCCTGATGAGTGCCCCAACTCTTTGTTTACCAGCAATTGTTGGAAGGATGCTTTGTCGCCCTGTAGTTTATCAGCCCCAACTGAAAGGACGCCCCAATGCCCTATGCAGGCTACGACCTGCCCTAGCACTACCCTGTTGCCCTGAGGTGTTCTCAGGTCACAAGCTGAAGGTGACTCTAATCACCTGCCTTGCACCACCCTGCCACCTTGAAGAGTCGACAGACCATGTTTCACAATTTTCAGACTGGATCCCCCTGTGCCCTGAATCAATATAAGAAGATAGTATATAAGAGAACGCTGCTCTACTCAATGTGAATATCCTGGCAAGTCCTACAGCTGCACTGCTGATCACCTAAGTCACATGACACGAGGACACGAGACACGGAGGACACGTAAATACGAGTATTCAATACGAAACACAGCGACCTGGAAACAGGACACGGGGGACACGTTTTATATATATTTAATAATATATATATATATATATATATACCGAAATATAGTTTTTTATCCATATTAAATTGCAGGTTGCAGCTTATCTAATCAAATTAAAATATAATTACTTCTCAAAGTTCATAGTTCACTTTAAAAAAAAAATAGAATCAAAATTTACTATTTAGAAATTAGAATGTGATATGCTTGGTCTTGATTCTTGAATATTCAATGTTCATTGTTCATGTACAACTTACAAGCACATAAGAAAATAACTAAAGTCTAATCCTATTGATTTCCTCTACCCCTATTGCAAGAAAATGCCACAGCTTTCCCTTTCCCTCTAGATGTAGATGCTGATGCTGGTGGAGTTGGCAGTGGAGTTTGCTATGCTCTAGAAGCTGAAGAACTAGAAGTAGGAGCTATAGGAGGTAGACCACGTCCTCTACTGGGGGCAGGGGTAGCCTAGGCAGGTGGTGTCACCTGGAAACATTACAATCTCCCAATCCTGAAACCCTGAAAAACTGATAAGTCTGCTGCATTTTGAATGAAATCTAAAATTCTACTTTCTCCATATGAAATCTAATGAGGCCGGAACCACTCTCAAACATCCTGAGTCATTTCATGGTAATGTTAAAAATTTAAGTAAAAGGATGAAAATGAAGATTAAGGAGAATGTCACTTTTACTTTAAGAATTTAACATTACCATGAATAGCATATCGATACTAGGGCTTAGACTTGATCATTAAGCTGCCCCACTCAAAAATTATTTGTTTCTTTCAAAAAAAATTGCAGCTTATGCAAACAACGTTTTCTATCAACGGAATATGTGTTTTCCAGATGCAGGACACGACGAAAACCGGCGAATACGTTTTACATTTTACAGGACACGATGAAAAACGTTTTCGACACGTTTTAGGGCCGTTTTCGTGTCCGACGCGTAAAATACGGGACACGGGACCTTGGAGGACGTGTCCTGTGACTTAGCTGATCACACTGTACAATCCTGCTCAAACTTCCCAACCCTGCTCAATCTGATCACTACACTGTCCAACTAGTGATCACTGCACAATGTTATCCAACTAATCGCTGTCCAAGTTGTACCAAAACAAATCAACCTGCAATAGTCACTATACTGCACTGCTCATGTAAGGATAATCATCATATGCTCATGAGATAGTCAACATATCATACTGCCTCAATGTACCAAATTGCTCATGCTGCTGCAAATAATTGGCACTGCTTATCAAATGATGGCACAAACCAAGATGCTTCAGGTCATCCCTAATACTTGCAACCAATGCTCTCAAGCTATGTCTTCAGAGAGCTACTGGCATATGTTGTTTCATTGTTGATCACTGATCAGTGATCATATACTGCTGTCCATTTTCACGTCAATAAACTGTACAACAAGATGATATTGTTCTCAAAGACTCGCTGCCCTGTAAGGTCACAATTATGTCACTTACTACAAGACATCTAGTATGAACTCTAGGTTATCACAATCACTACAGTCCAAAGGTCAGATCTATGTTGCAGGGGAGCACCCCCCCCTCGCTCCCGCTCCCAATCCGCGCTCCGGGCGAGAGCGACTTGGGAGCGGGTCGGGAGTGCGTTCCCTAAATTTTTTTTCACTCCCTGCCTTTTCGGGAGCGTTTTGCCTTTTTTTGCTTTTTTTTTTTGTAGTAATGTTCGAAATGCAATTTTTTTTGAAAGAAACAAATAGTTTTTGAGTGGGGCAGCTTAATGATCAAATCTAGGCCCTAGTATTGATATGCTATTCATGGTAATGTTAAATTCTTAAAGTAAAAGGATGAAAATGAAGAAATGACTCAGGATGTTTGAGAGTGGTTTCGTCCTCATTGGATTTCATATGGAGAAAGTAGAATTTTAGATTTCATTCAAAATCCAGCAGACTTATCAGTTTTTCAGGATTTCAGGATTGGGGGATTGCAATGTTTCCATTGAATTTTGTCATGTATTAGGATATGGAACTCGTATTTAATTAAGAGCACCAATCCCTCTATGTACCTTGATGTTAGTGACATTGGTTGTCGAACTCCTCTATCATGACCCTCCTAAAAATGTACGCATCACTCAAACAAAATCTTGACTTGACATGCTATGCTTTTTCTATCTTATGTTAATGCTTAGAGGGTGATATTAATGACAAAGATCCCTATACAGATACAAAGGTAATGACAAAGATACCTCTGGATATTAATGCTTGGAGGGTGATATTAATGACAAAGATCCTGATTTTGCAACAAGACTAAAAAATTAGACATTTCTCGTGGTGGCAAGAGGCCCAAGCATAAGAAATAGATAATAGATTTACTTCTCTTTTCTACTTTCTAGTAGCTTTTATAACTATTGACTCTTTCATATTTATTATGATATTTATGTAAACAATATATGACAATTTAAGTTTGAAGTTGGCAATTATAACTCATTAGTAATGAATTATGAATATGATGCTTCATGAAAGTTGAAAGTTGTTTCATTTCATTTCATTTTATAAGATTTCATTTCATGTTAGATATTATTTGTTGTAATGGTTAACTTAGCTTACAAGTACAACTTTGGTGATCAATGATGATAAATGTTATATATTGAATTTTGAAAGCTTGAAACTTTAAGATTGATGAATCATGAGACTCAATATGTTGTATGTTATGTTACTAACTTGTGGACGTGGTTGATGAAGATTATAACTTCTAGATGATTGTTGTTATATGGTTCAATCTATGTTTTTTTTATGTTTTTTTATATCTAATTCATCATTCTACATGTTTTTGTTGACATATATGTATCAAAAATTAAAAAATATAAAAAATATATATATTTTTAAAAAATCGCTCCGGGATTCGCTCCCAAACTGGGAGCTTTTGAGAATGGTCGCTCCCGCTCCCGTTTTCGCTCCGGCTCCCGCTCCCAAGTAACATAGGGTCAGATCAAGGTAGTGTGTCAGTGTGTCAAATCATATTCATCATAGTTCTATTGACATCAAGTCAAAGTCAAAGTGTCAAATCACTTGTTATGTCTACGTGTCAAGTCTATAGATACACAAGAACTGCTGTCATATCAGTGCATCACATCATGTTACAACTTTCTTGTATGTCAAATCATATTCATCATAGTTCTATTGACATCAAGTCAAAGTCAAAGTGTCAAATCACTTGTTATGTCTACATGTCAAGTCTATAGATACACAAGAACTGTTGCCATATCAATGCATCACATCATGTTACAACTTTCTTGACGGGCCCAAGATCACCATTTTAAGATCAAGACTAATTGTCAAAGTCAAAACAATTGTCGACTCTAAGCGTAAACTGATTGTTCCAATATATGAATCAAGTCAATAGGTCATGTCAAAGTCATGTAATCCTCTCACTTATATGTCAAGTCAAATCACTGTATGTTAAGTTCTATTGTCAATGTTATTTGTGTAATTTGCAACCTTCAAACAGTGGACCTTAGTCAAGCTTATGTTTTTAAACATGGATACCACATGAAATAAAACTGGTTTTCAAACTGGAACCAGAAAACCCGGACTAGTCAGATCTCAATGAATTGGTATTTAAACAAATACATAAAATAATTAAATTTAATGAAAAAAACTATTTTTAAGATTTAAAACCATGATTCTAAACCAATAATGACAAAATATGCAAAGTTTGCTCATCTATATACCATGCAAAGGTGAATATATCAAAATGACACCGAGTGCAATACATATTAGCAAAAAACTACATAATCAGTGAGGCTCTAAATGGCTTCTGGAGTCCAAAAACAATGCTACAAGCTATGGGGCCACTGACCTACTACAAGTCTACATATCAGTGATCAACATGATCACTCCTCATCATGATCAAACTCATCACCACTACTAGACATGGGATCAACATTAGCTACATAAATAATTTGGCTTAGAGTTTGATGACTCCTAAGACTCCTCTGCAACCTCGGTAGTAGTGGTAGTAGCAATAACGAAACTAGACATCAAAACTACAAATCACCGATCAACTTGATCACTCATGAAACTCATCATTGATTCAATGCTCTTAGAAATGGGATCATCAACAAGAGATACATAAACATAATCTAGCTCGATGTTTTCAGATTTGGATTGCTCAACCTTATCATATGATAGAAATTGAAAAAGTTTAACATGTCTAACCAATGATTTGGATTGAGTGAAGGGTTCATCTCCTCAACCTTATAATATGGTAGAAAAAACTTAGCATGCCTAACCAATTATTTTCCTTTGGGTGACGGGTACATTTTTGTTAAAGCCATGGTAGAGGAGTTAAACAATCAATGCCATCAACATCAACAGAGTTCAACAATCAATGCCACCAACGTCAAGGTACTTAAAGGGCTTCATGCTCTTGATTAAATGCCAATCTCGTATCGTCACACATGAGAGAATCAAATGGAAACATTGCAATTCCCCAAACCTTGAAATCTTGAAAAACATCAAGTCTGCTGGATTTTGAGTGAAATCTAAAATTTTAGTTTCTCCATATGAAATCCAATGAGGATGAAACCACTCTCAAACATGTTGAGTCATTTCATGGTAATGTTAAAAATTTAAGTAAAAGGATGTCTTAAAGAATTTAACATTACCATTGATTTTCATCATTGTTAGGGTTGAGATGTGTGAGGAAAATGAGAAGGGAGGTATGCTTTTCATGGAGGGCTTGTTTTTGGGGAGAAACAACCCCAAGTTTCCCGCAAAATCCCTTCAAAACTCACAAAATTACATTCCGTGGGGTTCGCGGTGTTGGATGGTGTTGTCATTGCTGTCAACCCTAGGGTTTGACTTTGACTGAAACACTAGTCATTGATGTCAAATTGATAATGAATGCTTCTTAGTAATTGTCTAGATTACATAAAGTTGGCAGCGCCACTGTTAGATGGTTGAAAACCTTAGTCCTAGGGTTTGGGTTCCTTGGACTGAGGACATACCTTGATTTTGTCGACGTTTTTTGGAGAAACTTATCATTGTTTTTGTCTCAGAGATCCATATCATTGGATTCTCTTCGTCGAGATGTTTTCGATGTTATGTGGCACGCCCAAAGAGGCTTTCTGGTTTGAGAGATATTTGTCTTTGATGGTAAAGACCCCAGTTTTTGGGCTAAACCCCCAAGAGGTAGTATCATGGAATATTTTTATTGGTTGCTGCGTATTGAATACTTTGCTTTATTTGAACTCGCTCGCTTGAACTCACGCTCACTTGCTTGATTTTCACGCTCGCTTTCAAGACTTGCTTGATTTTCACGCTCACTTGATTTTGTTTTAACAAGCTTATGGTGTCAGCTATCACTGAAAATGCACCCAAGTTAATGATTTTACAACAAGTTCAAATGACTTATTATGAGTTTGAAAGAACACAACCCCCTATCAATTTGACTTAATGATTAGTTTGGGTGTCAGGTTCAACCGAGAATGCACCCAATTACAACCAACTTTTGACTTTGGATGACTTCATTACATTAACATATTGATTTCAACTTGACTTTGAATCAGATTCTTACAAAGACTTTCAATTCCAACGTAGTCTTAACTTTGACATCAATTCTTGTTTGAACTTAATACATTTATACACTCACTTGACATTATGACTTCAACCTTGATTTCATAACCATGATCTTCAAACTCACACTAGACTTTGTGACTCTCCATGGACCATCCCTTGACTTCTATGAGTTTACAATCCAAATTTACAAGAATTTGAACTTTTGACACCAAAAATCTTTCAAATGTAAGAAGAATGAATACAATAAAACAATTTTTTTTTTTCAATCTTGAACATGGTTAAAGTTCTTTCAACCCTTGGTTTATAAAACAACACATGATATATTAAATTATTGTGCCAATGTAGAAGACCCACCTAGAAATAATCAAGGACCATTATCAAGCACTTCAATGACTCATGGTTTATAAAATAATACTGTGCCCATTAATCACCTAGGCAGGATCACTTTTATTTAGGTTAAGTAAAAACCTTACTTAGTGATTGTAAGTTCTTAAATGCTTCGTCCAAGCTGAGATGCCAAACACTCTTGCAATATTTCTCCCCTTCAATGTGAACCTTGTGTGTTGGCATATGCAAAGCCGTAATGGGAAAATCGATTACGATGGCAAAAATCAGAGGTGAGATGTTCACCTAACTCATCCAACCCATCCAATAGACTTTCAAAGCAGTTCTACGCTCATATTGACGCCCGACTTTCTCCACCAACTCCAAGCACAGGCATCAGTGTTTGACTCCAAGCTTGAACAATAGCGAATCCTTAAGGCTCACGATCGTGGCACAACTAAATCGTGGCACTTTATAATCTGGAGAACTTACACTTAATCAGACCAAAATAAAAAAACTCCAACAAATTCAAAATAATGGTCACCACACCACTTTTATAGGAAATTGCATCGTTGGACATTCAAATCTCGACTCCAACTTATTGTATGACCAGGCACCTTAATATTCCATCAATGCAGCGACATTAGAAATCGGCTACAATACTTGTTGTATGACCAGGAACTTACCAAATAACAACTCCAATTACTGTTGCACGGTCCAACACTTTGTAGCATCCATCAATCAACGTGAGGTTGGCTCAACTCCTCGCACAACAATCCACTAACTCACACAAATCTTCGAGGTCCAAATCTTGTTCGCTCAGGCTGGCATGCAAATATTCTACATAGGGCCACAATTCTTCAAATTGTAGGCAACACTTCAGCAATCTTGAGACCCTCGGTTTCTTTATACACTGTGTGGTCTGATCTACCCTCTTTATGCAAGGCCACCTTACATTGGAATTCTCTCCTTGGCACTCGTAGTCCTTGCTGCTCAATCTATACAATCCACACTGGTCACACACGTATCTATCCACACAAGCTACAAACTTTTACAACATCTCTGTTTGATTTCACAAAGTAATGAATTGGATCCACACAAATCATTCTTATAATCCACGCACAACTCTGTCCCACACTTGGACTACAATAACTCCCAAAACGCTACACCACAGAATCACATTTGAAAACTGAACCTCTCACTCCATCACTGTGTCCAGGCTTGCTGCAAATCCACACTAAAAATGCTCTACACTCTACGCAAGATAATTCACAACTTGAATAACTTCACTCCAAAGGAATAGAGATTCAAAAAACGATTTTGAATCACAGTTTCCCTAGCTTGGTTGTGATGAGATCAAACCTCACCGACTGGAGATGAAACCTCACCATATCGGTCACAATTTTTCCAGGATCATTTCAATGGTAGCTAATTTATGTTGCAGATTCACCTTAAAACCATGCGATGACCTCCGTCAAATTCTTTTTGAATCTTTTCAATGAGAGCCAATCCACTTTGGATCCTAGTGATAACCAATTTGCCTATATCACAATGTCATGGGTCAAGGTTTGCACAAGGTCTGCGACCCCTTCTCAATTCGAATACAGTCCCAATGCATCAACTGTAAAGGAGAATGTGTTCATTGCATTCTCTTAGAGATCCAATGCTTAGTTACATGATTGCTGTGATTATGCAAAAACTGGACTCAACTCGACTCAAATTCAACATAAAGATTATCAACAACGCTTTTGCGTATTTCTCTGCACAAACTCACCCAACTTCCACCTAAAGCTCTTATACCAATTGAAGATAATTAATGAAAATAAATAAATATTCAAGAGACAGAAACATGGTGGAAAAGGCTTTAAGCCTGATTGTATATTCACAAAGAATGATGATACAATATATATACATCAAGCTATGTCTCGATATAGTTTGTTTATCTTGAACATGTAATCTCTTGGTTGAGTGAATATCACTCGACCACACATTAATTTAGGAGGCTAACTAGTTGTAGAGAATCTCTCAACCAACTAGACCTCAACAAACTCCCAAGTACTAGGAACAAATCCATTCTAAAATTGATGAGCACATCAAAGACAAGTAGGATTTATATTTTCCAGGTTTCATAATTTTATTATTTTAGACTTATTGATTGTGAGTATGAGGCTAACATGGGAAGTCTTGGTTTAGTAGTTGGGGACTATGCTTAGGGGGGTCATTTGTTCCATTTCAGATGAGTCATGAGCCCTAGGCCCTTTGCTTGGTGTCCTAGGCTTTAGTCCATCCCACTTTGTCATATTTAGTGGTTTAGAGTGGCTCCTCGACAGTGGGAAACATTATAAGGTTCCAACCTTCTTAGAGAAGAAGAAAAATAATCCTTTTGAACCTATTGTCATCCGCTCTTGAACTAGGGGCATATAGTTTCGATGTAAAACCTAAGATCTATAATTAGTGTGGTTTCCCTATAGGGGAGATTCATGTAGCCATGAGAATTGTGTTTTGGCTTAGAGATATCCTATCCCCCATCAGGGTGTATGGCTCGACCTCTTTTTGGTTGCTTTGACAATTATGATTTTGTAATATGAGATTGGTTATTTGTTTCCGGTGTCATCTTTTTATTCGTTGTGTAAGGGAAATTGGGTCTCCAATGTGGTTTATCTAGACAAAAAATTGTCGGCTCATGAATAGAGGTCACTGGGCAACTACTATGCAACAAATCTTATCAGATTGGAGCATGTGGTGCAAGGATATTATTGCTTTTTGACATTAATAAGGTCAAACATGACTTTTTGCTTCAGAAAAGATGTTTGATCTTATTAATGTCAAAAAGCAACAACATCCTTGCACCACATGCTCCAATCTGATAAGATTTGTTCCATAGTAGAAAGGAAAACCCCTTTGGGATTCCTTGCTCTTCCTTGAAATATTTGTATGGAGGGTGACTCAACCACCAGCCACAATAATTGCTGGTAACCTAGCAGGACTCAACTCAACTGGAACTAGAGACCTGTGAGCTCTGCCTTGAATCAGTGTGTTTAAACTAATTGGGTTAACCCATTGCGCTAGAAAATCTCTCTGTCTCTCTCTCTCTCTTGTATTGCATCTGTATCAGAATCCAAAACAGGACACAACATGTCCCAAACATTTCCAGTGGAGAGAGATTTTTTTGCTAACCCATTGGGTTAATTCAATTGGTTTGAGCACACTGCTTCAAGGCAGAGTTTACTCTGAGGTCTTTGGTTTTAGTCCAGTGTAGTCCCACTAGAGTGATTTTTCCTAGCCTAGTGGGTTAACCCAATTGGTTCAAACACACTGCTTCAAGGTAGAGTTCATTGTGATGTCTCTGTTTCCAGTCTAGTTGATTCTCTCTCTCTCTCTCTCTCTATTGGAAACTTTTGGGAAATATGATGTTCCCTGTTTTGGATTTTGATACAGAGGGGACATGGATCACACGACTTGGAAATGGCACTGAAACATTTCCATGCTGTATCCATAACCCTAAAACAATGTTTCTGAAATCTAATATGAAAAACAAGGGATTTGGAATGATTTGGAAATGTATCATTTTTTTGTAGTGTTTAAGGCTCTGCTACATGCATTTTGGGCTGGAAAAATGATTTTTAGAGATGAAAATGTGGTACGAACAAAGTTTGTACTTAAGTCAGATACTCCAAAATACTTGGAATATGTAGATTTCCATTGAAGGTACATGAATATATATTAAAAATGTATGAATGAGAATGATGATACAAATGAGAGTGAGGCCCTGCTTATATACCCTAGGCAGGTACCTCTTCATGGAAGGTCATGTCCCATTTAGACATGCCTCTTCAGCACTAATTACTAATAAACTAATTATTACAATTATCATTGTTATTTATATTTATATTGTTTATATATATTTTATTCATAACATTTACTTTTCATTCAAAAAACTCTGTCCTCAAAGATTGCCGATGAAGAGGCTTGATCTCTTTTTCTGTTTCGAATGTCTTCTCGTCTCGGAACTGTCATCTTTGTTGATACAAGTTGATCTAATCCTCTAAGTGATAAACAAAAATGTTGCACTGAGAAGGGATCAAACGATCTTAAATTAATCTTCTGTGGAATCTTGTGGTGACTGGAAGCTTGTGATAAATTGTTATCACATGAGTGGATTGCGCTGACATTAGTATTCTTCGGAAAATCAGTTTGTTGTTTATGTTCTAAATACGTAGCTTGATTGAGTTGTCTACTCTCGTGATTTGGATGTTGATAAGGAATTCTAGTGATTTGATTTTCCCTTATCTTGTTTGTGTCGTTTTCTTGATTTATTTGAAGTACCTGATTTCCTTTAGCTATGGAAGTTGCATGGTTAATTTCTGGATCTTCACTTGAATCTTTTGTTGCTGGAACTGCAACTTTTGAGTACATCTTTACTTCAACTAGTTTATCCTCTTCTTGAGTTGGGATTCCCTGCTCTTCCTTGAAATATCTGTATGGAGGGTGACTCAACCACCAGCCATAATAATTGCTGGTAACCTAGCAAGACTCAACTCAACTGGAACTAGAAACCTTACTGTGAGCTCTGCCTTGAATCAATGTGTTCAAACTGATTGGGTTAACCCATTGTGCTAGGAAAAATCTCTCTCTCGCTTGTATTGCATCTGTATCTGAATCCAAAACAGGGAACAACACATGTCCGAAACATTTCCAGTAGAGAGAGAGATTTTTTCCCTAGCCTAGTGGGTTAATTTAATTGGCTTGAGCACACTGCTTCAAGGCAAAGTTTACTCTGAGGTCTTTGGTTTTAGTCTAGTTTAGTCCGCACTAGGGTGATCTTTCCTAGCCTAGTGGGTTAACCCAATTGGTTCAAACACATTACTTCAAGGCAGAGTTCACTATGATGTCTCTGTTTCCAGTCCAGTTGATTCTCTCTCTCCCTCTACTGGAAATGTCTGAGAAATATGTTGTTCCCTGTTTTGGATTCTGATAAAGATGGGATATGAGTCATACGACTTGGAAATGGCACTAAAACATTTCCCTTATGTATCCATAAACTTGAAACAATGTTTCTGAAATCTAATATGAAAAACATGGGATCTGGAATGATCTGGAAATGTATAATTTTTTTGTAGTGTTTCAGGCTCTGCAACATGCATTTTGGGCTGGAAAAATGATTTTTAGAGATGAAAATTTGGTACGAGCAAAGTTCGCACTGAAGTCAAATACTCTAGAAGACTTGGAATATGTATATCTCCATTGAATATACACGAATATATATTCAAAATGTATGAATGAGAATGATGATACAAATGAGAGTGAGGGCTTGCTTATATACCCTAGGCAGGTACCTCTTCATGGAAGGTCATAATCCATTTAGACATGTCTCTTCAGTACTAATTACTAATAAACTAATTATTACAATTATCGTCATTATTTATATTTATATTATTTGTAAATATTTTATTCATAACATTTACTTCCCCTTCAAAAAGCTTTGTTCTCAAAGCTTGCTAATGAAAAGGCTTGATCTCTTTTTCTGTTTCGAATGTCTTTTCGTCTCGGAACTGTCATCTTTGTTGATACAAGTTGATATGATCCTTTAAGTGATAAACAAAAATGTCGCACTGAGAAGGGATCAAACGATCCTAAATTAATTGTTTGTGGAATCTTGTGGTGACTGAAAATTTGTGATCAATTGTTATCACATGAGTGGATTGCATTGACATTAGTATTTGTTGTTTATGTTCTAAATATGTAGTTTGATTGAGTTGTCTACTCTTGTGATTTGGATGTCGATAAGGGATTCTAATAATTTGATTTTCCCTTATCTTGTTTGTGTCGTTTTCTTTATTTATTTGAAGTACCTGATTACCTTTAGCTATGGAAGTTGCATGGTTAATTTCTGGACCTTCACTTGAATCTTTTGTTGTTGGAACCGCAACTTCTGAGTACATCTTTACTTCAACTAGTTTTTCCTTAGTGAGTTGTGATATTAACTGGATTGGTATTTGTTCCCTTATTTTCAACTTGGACTGTTATGACTGGAGACTTCGATACTTCTTGAGTAAGTTGTTCTAACTTGTCTTTTAATGACTTTTTGACATTTTAAAGCTTCTTGAAATGTGTTAGTATTTTTTTTCGCTATGGTCCTTAAGTCGAAGGACTTCTTTATTTCTAGTAGCATTGATTTTGTCAATTTCATTTTGCATATTTTGTAGTTTTTTTTTACCTTCTTGAAAAATTACTTTTGAAATATCTAGTATGTCTTTTGGTGTTCCTAAATTCGGCTTTAATGTCACATCTTGTAGTGTTATTTTTCTCTTTTTGTATGAAAATGTCAAAAACTTCATTTTCATATTTAGGATGAAAGATCTAGTGATTCCATCCAAGGTGAACCCAAAATAATGTCACCTTGATCTTCTCACAGGGATCGAACATAGAATTGCAATATAAAAGTATAATCGCCAATGTTTAATTGTAGTTCAGTTATGTCATATTGTTTTCTATCCCTACAATCTAATTTTTCAATTATATTTGACTATGGAATCACCAATTGGTTATCAAGGCCAGAGTTTATATAATATTTCCCTTCCATGGGAGAGATAGAAATAATAACATAGCACTGAAATGCAACGTAAGGTCCCTAAAAATCTCCCTTCCTTCAATTCCAATTTAGACTCCATCTTTTATTTTGATATCCCCTTTTTAATAATACTTTATCAAAGTTTTTCTTTTGGTTGCCCCTTTTTATAGGTAATATTCTTTAGGTATATCCACACTTTTTTTTTATAATTTGTACTTTAATAAAAAGTAATATCTCAATGATAAAAACTTTTTAATTAATTACGCCTTTCGGAGTTTAAATTGAAAGTTTGGAAAACCTTCAATAATTTGATCTTTTAAAAATGTCCCTTTTTGATATATAATTTAATTAATTAATTAAACTTTTTGATATATAATGTAATTAATTAATTAAACTTTTTGTTTTGTGTTCAATGTACTTTTAAAAATGAACCTCCTTTTAATGAGCCCTTTGAATTATGTACAAACGTCAACGCTAGATGGATAGTCTACAAATTGAGTCACGGCTGTACGACTACGGACATGACCGTACAACATGGCAGTGTGGAGTGGAAAAATAAGGGGTGGTGGCACGAGAGAAAAGGAAAATTGAGAATGGAGGGAAGAATGATAGTGTATACAATTGGAACAATGTAGCGAACAATGTTGGAGAAGGGAAAAAATAGCGTTGTTGCCGTTGGAGCTTGGAGCGAGGGCAAAATTCAACTGTTGTCTCAGCGGTAGGGTCGGTAGCGGCTTGAACTACACAACGTCCACAGGTAAAATCGTATAGACAGGGTTGTATTGCTTGACAATGTCAAACGACTTTCGGTATATATATCTATATCTATATATATATATGTATATATATAATTATTTAGAATATTTTTTATTTTTATTTTTTGACTTTTCTAATAATTTTTTTATGACTATCTTTCTCTTTTTTTTTTTTAATATATATATATATATATATATATCTAAGTTGCACGAAACGCCAAAACGTTTCAGAGTTTCCGAAATGGGACGTTTAGAAACGTCGACCGAAATGTCATATATTTTATATAAAAATATATATATAAATAAATAAGTGAATACCACATTATCTTGCAAGAAAAAAGGGAATAAGACCCATAGATGACAATTTAAAAGGAAAAACAAGTCTATATTAACTCTAATAGACGATTACATGATGGTCGAGTTTTGGCCGAGTTTCAACGAAGTTTCAGAGTTTCGGGTATGGGTATGGCTCGAAACGCTAGGTTCTTTGAAGTTTCGTGACACACACACACATATATTCTCTTTTTATTTTATTTATTTATTTATTTTTATTTTTTTAATATAATTTTTTTTTCCAAACTTATATATATTTTATAGCCCCTTTTTTAAAAATCCTCTTTTTATAATTTTTTTAGGAGTTACTCTTTTATAATTTTTTATTTTTAACTCTTTTTATTTATTTTTTAATAATTCCTTTTTTTTTTTAAATTCTTCTAATGGTCAAAGGCCTGTCAGCAGTGTGGAGAATCTCCAGAATGTGTAGCGAAACGCTTAAATTGTGATAGCAATGAAGTTGACGAAGAGTCGATGACCAAAGGCCGGATCAAACTGGTTCTCTACAGCGGTTGAGCGGCCAGAGGATTGAACAACTTTGATACCAATGGTACGAACAAAGTTCGTACTTAAGTCAAATACTCCAGAAGACTTGGAATATGTAGATCTCCATTGAAGATACACAAATATATATTAAAAATGTATGAATGAGAATGAGTGCCTGCTTATATACCCTAGGCAGGTACCTCTTCATGGAAGGTCATGTCCCATTTAGACGTGCCTCTTATTACAATTATCATCATTATTTATATTTTTATTATTTATATATTTTTTTTAATCATAACAAAATTACAAATAAAAGACCCTCATAGCTAAACCGAACATTGGATGAGTTAATATTTTCTAATTTTGCTGTTGTTCAGCCGCGCCCTTGCAACCAAGCATCTAACTCTCACTAAAGATTGGTTTGAAGCAGTGCAGAAAGATAGTCCATCCTTGTTACTGTTTTGTCTGTTCTTGAGTTGCAAATGTGCGATATTGTTGTCTGTTTGTTGTCATGGCAATTAATTTTAAGTGTTTAAAACACAAATAAACATCACAATGGGAGGGGACTAATCAATAACATGATCAGGTCATCACGTAGAAGATTCAGATATTGAGTTTTAATTTTCTCCTGGGCATTATGTGTTGTTTGTAATTCTGATGGCAATTTACATAGAGACAAAGGTTGCAAGTTGTTTAGAATGCTCTTTTACCGTATTTAATGAATGATAGAAGCTTAAAAGTTAAAACCAGTAAAGACCTTCCTGCGACATTCATAACTGTATGAATTACATCGACCGTTTTGCAAAATATTTTTCATGAACTGCTGGATAAGTCCACATGGACACATAAAAGCCTAGTTACCATCTGCATATATTTTTCAAGTTACTTTGGAAAAACAATTATAAAACACTAATATTAGTAAATGCTAAATGTTAGCTGATGTTGAAATTGTTATGGAGTAACCTCCATTATTCATGTTGATAAATCTTTATGCACTTAAAGAAGTGGGTTTGAAAAAAAATGTTACAAGGCAGGAGAAAGGTAACAAATGGTAGTAAGTAAATGGCAATTTTTGTGCATGTTTATATGAACATTTCTGCTGGAAATGTGAGCCCGTGCACCTGAAATAAATCCTTGCGAAAGGGGCTGAAATGACATTTTTGGCATCTCTGAAATCCAAAATGCCATTTCAGAAAATGGATATGGGATGGAAACATTTCACTGACATTTCCTATCAGAATCTGTTTCAGAAACTTTGATCGATTTTCCAGGGGTGCTCCTGGGGCATTTCTGGTTAGGTAGGAATCTGGTTGTTGAAACTTGAGTGTAGGTTTATCCTTGAGAATTCCAGCTTATCTTTCTTGTGGGCTTTCATTGCTGCATGTTGTGTTTTTTTCTCATCATTTAGCTCATAGGTTTTTGTATGCAGTGCATTCCAGTCATAATGATCGTGTCATACATGATTTCCGCTCTTTGTCTACTTCTGCAAAGGGTACTTTACGAGTAATGAACATTGGTGCACTGACATGAAAACAAGTGATTTATTATGTTGGCCTTGTACTTTTTCCATTGCATATTAGTTGTCTATATACTAATCTAATTCCTTTCGTTCTGTTGGGGAGGAGTTTCTTCATATCTTCGCAGTCTCTTTCTTAGAAGTCTTTCTTAGTGAGTCAATGATATTAGAAAGGGCTCCTGCAAATCAAAATTTACTGGCCAGAAACTGGCTATTGAAATGTATTGTCCATTCCTCATCTTGCATAAGCCAGACATCAGTTGGATACTGTGTATTCTCGAGCTAATAAAAGGATTTTGTATTCTCTATCATCATGGATATATCTTTAAAAGTTCTTGTTGATTTATATTTCTTCTTTGTCGATGATCCTAATTAATTTTTTAACACAAGTTAGGCAGTGGTTCTGAATCCTGATACAAGTTTATTCAAGCAATAAAAGGATCATGCTTTCCTCTTATCATCTGAACTCCTGTTTCCTTCTGCAAGCTATATTGTTCGACATTTTTGTGGATTTAATCTTTATGATGATACTACCATTTACATAGTCAAATTCTGCAGTTCTTTATGAACCTTTCTGGTTTGGGTATGCACTAGTGACTTTAACATTACATTCTTGGATTTTTTAAATGCTGTTCTAATTGTATAGAAAGACCACAGTTCCCATGTATAGCAAGGCCATGGCTGAAGTTTTTTACATATTCAGATCATGTTATGTTAGGAAATTTCAGTTTCCCAGCCGTGAATAGATGTTTTTGGGTTTACATTTGTTTTGGCAAATTTATTCCCTGGATGATTGACAGGTACTATCATATTTTCTTGTACATGCAGCGGTTGGGCTCTAAAGTAGGCAGGGTAGAACAGGACAGTGTCCAAACATGACTATTTACTTTAATGGCATAGCCATTTTGCTGTGCCAAATTTCATTGCTTCTAGAGCTGGGTTCTTGGTTCCATTTCAGTTCAGTTGTATGCATATCCTCTCTCTGGTGCAGCGGAAGAGCTAAAGCTGGAGGAAAAACCTTTAGTTTGATCCAGTTTAAATTCATACCGTCTGAATTTATAGTGGAAAAGAAAAGCACGAGAAATAATATTAAGTTATTATTGAGTTCAGAGAATGCCGTACTCTAGTCTGATGTTGTCATTTATTCGGAAACTGTAATTATATTATTGTGAGAAAGTTTACCACTTTGATAGTGGAAAAGAAGAAAAGCATAAGCCAAACAAGGCATATTGATGTTTTATTGAGCTATAAATTCTAAGAAAAATGTACATGGACTTGTGATTTGAAAGTGCAAAAGCAAAGTGGGAAAAACAATATTTGCTATATTATACAGTCTAAACTTCCAAGGGAAAAATGAATGGTAGCATATGATTCAGATGTGAATGGCGCTGAAAAACCATTTTAAATAAAAATGGCTGAAATCCAATTAATAGCTCCCCCTTTAGATGCTTTAAAATGGCTGAAATCCAATTAATAGCCCCCCCTTTACATGCTCCCACAGGCATTACAAACTTTATAATTAATTAAAATAGCTCGGAGAATGAAACAAAATATTTTTGAATTTTTTTAATGCAGAATCAATGAGTTTGATTGACTGAAATTCAATTAAACAGCACCTATACATGCACCCATAGGTATTGAAGCTTCATAATAAATTAGACAACCCTAGAGAGCGATGGAAAATGTCTTGAACCTTTTGATGCATACTGTCACAGATTTTGCTTGATTGTTTTCTTCTTCAGTCTCATGTCTAACATCCACTAAAATTGAGATCATTGGTGTTTTAGCTTCTACAGTTCTGAACAATAGCGTTCTAAAATTTTTTAAACAATCAATAAGAAGCATGGGATCAGCTTTCCTCATTCTTTGAGAATTTGGACCAGTATTAAATTTCAGAGAACAATAACTTCATATCACCAAAAGGGAATGATGAGTAGGTTAATCAAGGTTGGATTTTATAAGGTACGATGACTTGATTGCCACCTCCTTGATTAGGGTACAGAGTTGGTAGGCCAAGACCTACCAAGAAGCCATTTCTTCTCTTTGTTTTTATTGTCTTAGATCACAACTTTCACCTCAAGTACATGCATTTGACCCATTATTTTTTGATTCAACCATGAATGTATGAATACACTACATCCTAAGTTGAAATTTATGAGATAAATTCATGCTTCGATGCCAATTGCATGGAATTTACCCAAATTTCATTCCAAGGTTAAAAGCTAATGTGCATCGATTATCTAGTACTTTGTAATCATTGCGACTAGTTTTAAGGCTCATGGTTTAGTGCTATGCACATGTTTTATCCTTCAGGATCCATGCTTTAGTCCTACCCACAGGTTACCGCAATTTTTTTCCTCAAACGTATATAATTTATCTCATAAGCTTCCAATTTTAGTTAAAGCACATGGACTTTGGCACATTAGATGTTTCTGCCTGTATATTAATATGTTTTGTATGCGCATTACGTGTGGATTTTGCTAAAGTCAATGGCTTTGGTTTTAAATAAAATGCTTTTGATCTGAAATTAATGGATTTGTCGATGAATATATATATTTTATCTTTGAGAAGTATATTCAACCTAACTTGATTAGGTTGTAAAGTATGGTTTCCGCACTTTGTACAAACTATATATATCCCTTTGGATGTTTGGGTGGGATATTTCAAGATGCATGGCCATGGATGATCCACCCTTTGATGACACCAAGGTTCTCATTCACTTGACTTGTCCTAGATGTGTTATTGTAGTTTTCTCATGTGATGTCAAGTGCCATGATAGGGTTTCCCTTTCATCTTTCTTTCTTGGTGGCATGCTGGGATATTTCAAGATGCATGGCCATGGATGATCCACCCTTTGATGACACCAAGGTTCTCATCGCTTTAGAGTCAGTTGACTTGTCCTAGATGTGTTACTATAGTTTTCTCATGTGATGTCAAGTGCCATGATAGGGTTTTCCCTTTCATCTATCTTTCTTGGTGGCATGCTTATTTATTGTCACTATTTTTGTTGACCCATTTGGCTCCTGCTTTCCTAATCTAGATTCTCTCTTGGGCTTTGTCCACTAATTGTGGTATGTTAATTATCGAGTTTCTCTTTTGTCTCCAAACTATATGGGGTATGTCAGCTACTGAACCTCCTCTATGTTCCCAAATGATCGTAATTTATAAGGACATGTTCTTTGCGCTGTTGACCTGATCAAGCTTCATCCTAACATAAGTGGTTGCGGTAGATATATCTAATTGCTATTTTATTTAACCTTATTGTGTCCGTTTCCTATGGTTTATTAATTTCGAAAGTACAACGGGGGTGCTTTTAAGAAATATTGATGGCATGACTCACATGTCTAGGGTTTGTGGGGTCGAGCACTTATGGTAAGATTATCCCAGGAAGACTACTCACCCTAATGATTAAGGAAATTCCTAAAAATACCACTTGAGTGTTTCTCCTTACATAAGACACTCACTAGTTCTTTGTTAAGTAGCTTGGATCTCTTCTTCTCATATGCCAAAATTTTGTTGAGTTGGTAGTGCCTTTGTGATCGAGATCGTAACTTCTACCTTCCATGCTCTTTAGCTTACTTGGTTTGTTGCTCTTGTGTTAGAATATCATTAGAGATAGCTTGTTAAGCTTGCTTCTTGTAGGAGATCAATTCTCATGTATGTTGGAGAGGTTCTAACCCTACTGTTGACGATGCTGGACCCGCCAACATGTAAGGGGATCTCCTCGGTAAGAAGTACTAATTAGACCTTGGACCGTTTGGTGGAGGAGTCGCAACAGTGGGTTGTACGATAATGCCTTGACCGCGATTTCGCATAGAGGCAAGCAAGATGTCTCTGTTGATAGCAAGGGTGTGACAGTTGCAACAAGCCAAGGGAGATGCATGAGAGGTTCAAACACACGAGGGTTGAGATGAGTGTGCCCCTGGAAACCTGTGATAGCACGAAGTTAAGAAGCGAACACACGAGAAAAGATGCATCACAACATGAAAGGCAAGTTAGCTAGCAATCCAAAGCGATGGTTAAACCAACAACACATTTCAAAAATATTCATAGATACATACACAGAAAAGTCCATACATGCATGTGTAAACAAACAAATATATATATCATTTAGAGTAAACCAAATAGCATAGAATACAATACAACATATGCATGAAACGTGCTGGCTCTGTTATATTAAGAAGTGTAAATTCTACTCATACAATACATCCATGTCTAACCACTAGTTTCGACAGCGGAACGTTACAGCCACAATCGCCTGCTCCTCCAAAGAGATATACTAGCTCTGCGCAGTGGAGAAGCCAACGCTCGTTACAATATTGTCCAAGATTTCTCTAAGATAGTCATATCAGAAGCTTGGCTGACCAAAAGGCTTTACAAAGAGTTATGATGTTCTATTTATAACAAAGAGTGGGGTGACCCTTGACATTCCCCTTTGTGACAGTTCATCTACCCTCATGACTCTTCATCTACTTTATGACTATTACTTCCACTTGACAAGATGTTAGATTATAATGCACATATGTCTATGTGAGACAATATGGCTTGAGCAAGTCATGTAAGACATCATTGACACTCAGTCCGTTGTGGTGAGACCAATTCTTTGACATGCTTGTGATGGTGAAGGTGGTGAGCTAATGCCAAGCTTGGTCGTCCGTGATGGTATGCATGCGCTCAATGGTGGCATCTTGCTAAAGCAAACTCTTGCCTCTGTTGCATTCGGGTGCATTGGTATGGCCCCTCTGTCCAACTCGTCTGCTAGCATGCGCATGGTCTTCTTGGGTGCGATCGAACCAACAACACACTGATGCATAGTGTCCGTGTTGATCTTCCAGTGTGTGTTGGTGGTCATGCACATCAACTCTCAACTACATGTTTAGCTCCAATTGGATTTGCTTCTTGTCTTTGCCTTGGTGAGTGTGCCAAATGGGTTGGATCGCATGCGTGCGCTCAATAATATGAATGCTGTTTAATTCCCTTGCATACGATCAACAACACTACTCACCATGTCTGCTCTGCGCCAGTTGCTAGGATGGACCTATAACTTGTACGGGTGCAATTTCATCTGTGAGTGCATGTTGTGCCTACTGATGTACCTGTTCTTGTTGCAACTCATTCTTTGTCTATGCAGCTCCTGTTCTTCCTTGAGTTGTTGCTTCAGCACATGCAACTCCTTCCCTATTTCGTTCTCTGTCTTCGTGCGATCTTCATGTCGCGCCGTCACTTCATAGCCCGAGTCTCCAAAGTTGCTTTCATCACAAGGGGATATGCTTGAATTTGCAACTTTGTTCTGCCTCTGTGTTGTCAACATCCTTCCTCTTGCGTTTGTTGCGTGCAGGTGTGCTGCCTTCTGCTGCTCTTGATGGTGTTACTTGCTGTGATGCTGCTGCCATCTTATCTTGATGTCCTTGTCCACGAACAACTTGATGTCTTCATAGGTAGGCAAACTCATAGACACTTGCTTGGCTACAACCCACGTTGTGCTCTCAACGGTGTCCTTTGACTCTGCTCTCCTGAAGGCCATTGTAACTGTGCTGTTGAGAGACAGACGAACACCTGTGATGCATGTATACATAGCAACACTCATGACAAACAACTTGTTAATCGAAAACCGAAACAAACTTGAGAACTGACTTGCAACATACCTGTGTGACTGATCATGAAGGTTGTGTAGTTTCTGGGGCCAACTGGACACTGCCTCCAAGAATTGCGCAATGCAAGCCTGAAGGTCAGTTCCTGGCTAGGCTTGCGTAATTTCTAGAGGGAAGGCAGAGCCTTCGCTTCCGGAAATGTGTAGTGCTAGCCGGGCAAGGGACGGTCCCGGCCAAGGCAACCTAGTCCGGCCGATGGGCGATTGGAAACATGAGAAGTCTGAATGCATGGTGAGGTGAATGCAAACAAGAGTGAATGATCATTCATGCAAACAACAAGTGCATGATTCAGGAAACGGGATGACATGCATGTGTGAAGCAAGTCGCCGCAACGACGACCGTCTGCACAAAAGAAAAAACAGTTTCATGTATGTGACTGCAGTGAGATGTTAACGAAAATTGAAACGATGTTAGTACAAGCTAGTATGTATCAAAAAGACAACAAGCGCTTATTGAATTCAAGCACACAACATTCATACGAAGCGAAACACAAAAAACGCCAAAAATGCAGCGCTAAACATGAAAAGCGGGCTTACCCCAAAACAACTGAGTTGAATGTGCCGAAGACTCCTAGATGAAATGTGGGATGTGAGAGCTGCAAGATTGATGTGAGGAATGAGCTCTGCAGCGTCTGGTTGATGAGTTTTGATAAAATTGAGGTTGCGACACACATGCCACAAATCTAGGGAAAGCGACACTTGGTGGGAGGTTTCTGAAATGATCTTTGCATGTAACCTCCAATTGCTAAAAATAGATCCCTGAAACAAGGGATGCCTTTGCATGTTGCCTTGGGAGGAGCAGGCCATGCATGCAAATCAGTTTTGCTCAGTCCCGGAGGGAACCAGTCAACTCAACTGCACATGCAACAGTCTGCTCAGCTGGGAGGAAAAAATGTGCATTTATGGGAGAGTGCTGGGCTGGTTGCCCGGAAGGATTGCACAATTTGTGGGCAGAGCAGCTAACTGCTGCCCAGAATTGCACAATTTTTGGGTTGAGCAGCCTTGTTGGGAGGAATTGCGTAATTTTCTGGGTGAAGCTTGGCTGCAAGATTTGCACAGATAACATTTCACAATTTCTGGAGGGAAGGCTAGTTGCCCTTTTAGAATTGCACAATTTCTTGAGGGAGCTGCTCAGCCTGCAGCTGGACCAAGCCCGAAAGAACAGCCTGTGAGGGGAATGCAACAAGCTCTGATGGACAGGCTGTTATTTTACAAGAAAAACATCGAATCTTGTGTACTTGACGAAGCAACACATCCTGCTGTGAAAGGTTGGTAGGGAGGCTCCAAAATGAAGCTAAGGCAAAATTTTGGAGGGTGGTTGTAGCCGCTACAACACTTGGCGACACACTGGTAGAACTTCAGCTCTCCGAATGGACTTTGTTAAGGAAAAACAAGTCTAACACCTCCGGAAGTATTGTTCAGTTCTAAGTTCGTCTTTGTTTCCACACTAGCTTGATTGTAAGATGTAGCATTTGCCAAGCTCTTGGTCGATTGAAACACATTCCAAGCCAAGGAAACATAGTTGTTTCGATTGGGGTTGATGGGTATATTGATGCACAAGCAGTATAGTCGTCAGAGTCTTAGTTTCATCTCTGGTGTTGCTCCGCTGCCAGCAGGCCTGGACAGTACCCCGACGGAGTCACATAGGAACACAAGCATGGCTCCGCTGCCAGCGAGCCTGGTTAGTACCTCGACGCAGTTACTTGCATCACTTCTCTGCACAGGAAGCCTTTCTCTTCTTTCGCCTTATTCATTTTTTGAAAATTTTCATTTTTCATTTTTTCATTATTGTGCATAACACTTATTCATTTTAGAGGCGGAAGAGGGATCTCGACTTATTGAGAGAAGAAGAGGTTGTTCCTGCAGTTAAGTAGTTTATTATACCTTTGACGTGCCCGTTAAAGTTTTACCCCTCACTGTACTCTACTTGACTGAGCTAACAAGGGTTAACCCAAAAACAACCGACTAGAGTAGGTGATAGTAGTTAGCGCGCAAACGTTGTGTTTTCACCAAGGTTCACTTTGAATAGTACGTATTTTCCATCGACGTATCATGGACTAAAAGTAACAAGTTCTTCATACAGAGGTAGGATGGCAAATAACCAAGTAGTGGTAGCTGCACAAGGCCTCTTGTACTTTAGCCAACTTGTTTCAAGAGTCATGCATGAATTCATGCGAAACTAACCTATGAACGAAAACAAGCAAACAAACAACAAAGCAAAGCAGAAACAGAAGTAAATGCAAAAGCAAAGTGAGTAAGCAAACAAGCAAGCAGACAAACAAACACGCAAAGCAAGAAAGAAAACAAGCATGCAAGCAAGCAAACTGAAAACAAATGCTACTCTTACTCCTAAGCTAACGGTGCATGGCCTTGATCATTTGGAGTGATACTTCCAATGCAACCACCAGCACATTGGTTGACTCATGTTGGTGAAGGCATAGTCCGCGAGCAACACGGTCGTGCAGACTAGCAGCTATGAAAGATACAACAATGAAGACAGACACACTCCGAGCTTACAAGCGTCCATAGAACAAAAATGAGTGAAAGTGCATGACATGCAGTTTGTAGACATACCATGATGCTGTGTGACACTACGTGCAGATGTTAAGCATATGCACACTCTTGACTGTGATATGCAAGCATATGTGAGGGAGGTAGACCACCTATGTTGCGCAAGTGTGTGTTGACCTAGGTTGTCATTGATGTCAATATGGAAATATTCTAGATACTAGATGATGATATGAAACCAAGGGGAAGCAGAGCAAATCCATGAAGAGACAGGAGCAAGGCCATCAAGATAGCCAAGCCATAAGCAAGAGTCTGTTAAAGGAGGGGTTAACAAAGGAGGCATATCAAAGCATATTGTAGAATATCAGAGCAAGAGAGGCATATCGTAAAACGCAGAAGCCATCAAAGTATGAAGGTATGAGAGGAGGTCTTTGAAAGGCATTGCCAAGCCAAAGGAGGCAAAACAGAGCAAAAGAGAGGAGCAAACAGAGCTATCGGAGCTACAGGAGGAGCCATATATATATATATATATATATATATATATATATATATATATATATATGCCAAAGAAGAACATATCAGAGGAGCAAACAAAACAAAGAGAGGAGAAAACAGAGCTATCGGAGGAAGCAGAGAGCAAAACAGAGCTATTGGAGCAATGGATGCCAAAGAATACACTATTGGGAGCTGTCAGAGCCATATCAGGAGTAAGTATGCCAGCCAAAGAAGAGCGGAAGAGTTAAAAGGAGCGGAGCATAGAGAAGAGCGGAAAACAGAGTTTATATATATGTGCACAATATACACTATCAAAGGCAGAGTGTACATATACATCAGAATACACTATCGGAGGTGGAATTCACATATATATATCGAAAACCTATACATAAAGACATTTACACTATCGGAGGCGGAAATCATAGTTGTATCTGAATACACTATCGGAGCGGAGAATAGTATACATATAGAGGAATACACTATCGGATCGACGATATTGTAATCGACGGGTTCGGTTATATGCCATCACCCCAAAACCCCCGATTGCGATATATATGTGCGGACTTGACGACATATATGTTCGGGTGTATAAACAAGTGAAGTTCATGTATGTGCGGGTTTAAGTGTATCTCATATATATCGTTATATTTGGGCTCTAAGCCTTGCTGCATTAACACTTGCGAATTGCAACACACACACACACACATATATATGATGATGATGATGGTGGTGGTTAACGTCCACTAAGACCAAATTCGTCTACCGGACCTATAATTTTCTTAGTTTTTAATTGTTTGGCTCCTTGTCTTTCTTGGCGAGATTGGTGTTGTAGCTTTCTTTTTCTCCTCTACGGTCTTCCAACTTCCTTTATCTTGCATCTCCTTCATTTCTTCTGGTTCTTGGGACATTGGTGTCTTAGCTTCGCGATCTATTGTGTTTGTCCTTTTAAAGATAGTCGTAGAAGGAATTTGGTCTAGGAGATTTACTTTGCTGTTAAATGAAGATTTATTTTGTGCGGTATTCGAATCCTCATAACTGTTGATGCTTGAAGTGTTGTCAAGTTCACTTTTTTGTTGTTGGGCGGGGCTTTCCCCCTGCTTGTCTTGAGAGTTGTTTCTTTCTTGCCCGATTTCTTGTGATTCAGAGTTTTCTCAAGAGTATTCTTCTTTGATGACAATGTAGTGTTTTTTTGTGCTCATTCCCACCATGTAGATCTGTGTTGATTCTTTCTAGCATAATTTTTTTGGGAGGCTTTTGGGCAATTTTTGGCTAGATGCCCTGTCTCAAAGCAGGATCGACATCTGAAGAGGACACTTTCATAATTGAGTTTCTGGTTCCACACATAGTCTTTACTTGTTAGGTGTATTTTAGCTGGGAATCCGACGTTGAAGTCCATTTCCACACAAATGCGTGCATAGGTGGTTCTGACATATTCCTCTGTTTCTGGGCACCTGTAGTAAAATTTTCCAATTGCATTTCCAATTGCATTTCCAATGGCTTTTAGTGAGGAGGAATTCTAGAGATGCAAGGATAGGTTTGGAAATCTCACCCAAACTGGTGTTGAGGGATCAAATGATGGGTTCCATGGCTTCATGAATAAGCCTGAGTTTTCCCAAAACCAAGGGCCAAAATCTAGAATACATTGTCTGCTTTCAGGGTTTCTAAAATCTGCTATAAAGAAACCCCTAGCACAAGGATAGATATTAATTGCATCAGAAATAACAGGCTTCCATACCTCCGAGATCCAACTGTGGAGAGCTGTCAGCCGTAGCAAAAAACCATTGAATCAGCAGACTAGGGCACTTTTAGAAAACTTTAAAGCCTCATCAAGTGAGGCCTGGTCCACCTGGACAGTGGGAGCTGGGGCTTCATTGACGATATGGGCAAGAGCTTGCCCCCCAGAGGCGGACGGATCTGAGCCAGCAACTATTTTTGCGAAGTTGGGAGCCATCTGGAGAATGCTCTCCTGCTGAGTATAAAAATGTTTCTGAAGAATTTTACAAAAGGGAGCCACATAGGCTGTTCAGATTTGTGTCTCAGATCTGTAAATATGGAATATGCAATCCATTGGCTGAAGGTCCTGCCAGAAGGCTGCAGAAGAAACCCTCTGGCCGTAGAAGAAAGAAGGATCGCAGAAGAAACCCTCTGGCCACAAAAGAAACAAAAGGGTCGCAGATTACTCACACTGGCCGTAGAAGAAACCCTAGATCGCCACGGTAATAACTATGAAAAGAAGAAATGTTAACAAGTTATTTCCCTCTGGCTGTAGAAGAAACTGAAGGGCCACAGTCACGCTGGCCGCAGAAAAAAACCCTAGATTGCCACAGTATTACTCACGCTGGTCGCAAAAAAAAACCCTAGATTGCCGCAGTATTACTCACGCTAGCCGTAGAAGAAACGAAAGGGCCGCAGTCACGCTGGCCGCAGAAGAAATCCGGTCACGTTGGCCACAGACCTGCTTAAAGATTACAATATGACTTTATTGTATGTCGCATCCGCCATATCACAAGACCTTAAGGCCTTGCCGTTTCAAAAGTGCTGATTGCGATATATGCCGCAGACCCGATGGTTCGATTGTAACACAACTCAATATTATATCAGGTCCAGCAGGGCCATCGACCGTCAACGATGTTATGGGCTCAACTTATACAGGACCACGATAAGCTGCAACTGCCAATTGCGATTACATTGCAGACCCGATGAAGTTATAAATGCGGACGTAATGAATTTGAAGTTCACCCTTTAGAGTTTCGGTCGTGTTTTCTCATATATTCCTGTGTGTTTGAATATTTGCATTGCTCGGGGTTTGAAGGCAAAAATGCAAATGCTCTCGAAAGTTCAGGAGGCCTGAACGAAAGTCGATTGCGATTGCGATTGGGACGTGGCATGTCCGTTAAACAATAAAGTCCTTTGTATGCCTTTTATCATCGAAAAAAGGGGCTCTGTTATAGTTTTAGCAGACCACATTTTTTCTTTGGGTATTTGGTCCTCGCCGTTAAATCAACGTGTCCTATGAGCATTGGTAAACCTGAATAGACAAAGGAAGCCAAAAGATCGGGAAGCCGAAGAAGCAAGCTAGCGCAGAGGAAGCCACAACAACCGAGGATCAAGCGAGGCAGAGGAAACTACAGCGATCGAGGAGGAAGCCAAAGAGTCAACGGAAAGAGGAAATCGACGATCAGAGGCGTCAGGAAGATACAAAAACAGAGAACAAGCATTGTTGAAGTCTGGTTGAAAAGGCTGGAGGAAACAGAGGTAGCAGTAGGGTCCAGCAGAACAGAAAAGGGCCGAAGGACCAACAACACAAAAGGCATTCGAAGGGTGAGCTTCTCAGCTAATCATGTTACCCTGTGAAAGAATTAATCAAGTATACAATGTAGCCTGAAGAATAATTCTGTGATGTAATGAATAGAGTTTTATCTAACATTGTTTGAAGGAAGAAGTAGTCAGCAGAGAAGAAGTTATACTGAAGAATTTACTGTGACAGTAAGAATATATGCTTGAACAAAAAGTTGGTTCTTATGTAGAGCGTAGTGCAACTATGAGTAGACTCACTAAAGCTGTGTGGAGACATTATCAAAGGTCATCTATTGGATACTTTGTGTGGACAATATGAAGAATTGTAAAAATTCCTTTATGAGAAGACTGGCTGTCATTGATATTGTAGCATGGAGACTACAGTGAAGCTGTAAACAGACAGAACTCAGTGATGAAGAGTTCTGAGAGCAGAACATTACTATCAAACGTGCCTTGACAAGATTAGGTCGGAACCCTTGGGGTTGGTGCCTCAGAAGCAAGAAGGATTGGAGTCCTTAGGGTTGGTGCCTCAGAAGTAAGAAGGATTGGAGTCCTTGGGGTTGATGCCTCAGAAGTAGGAAGGATAGGTGTCTTTGGGACTGGTGTCTCAGGAACTGGAAAGGATTGAAGTCCTTGGGGGTTGGTGCTCCTAAGTCCAAGATTGTTGCCTTGGTGAAATAGAGTTGGAGCTCTGGAGGTTGGAGCCTCACAAAATTCCAAGTTGGTGCTTGGCAACTGATTGCAACCACTTACATATTGTATCTATTTTATTGCAAAGATTATATTAATAAAAGCATTGATACTACTTGTTCATCTTGTATTCTGAATATAAATGATAGTTGAAAAAAAGAAACACTGATTCACCCCCCCTCTCAGTATTTTCAACAATTGGTATCAGAGCCAGTACCTTCATTCAAAGCCTAACAGCTTGAAGGTTGATCTTTAGAACACAAATGGAGAAGTCAAGGAAGAAAGTCTCCAATCCTCCCAAGGATGTGTCTCCCTCTACTACTAAGATAGAAGACAATCAATTTGAGGAGGCTCCATGGTTTAATGGGAACTTTAATATATGGGAAGCAAGAATGAAGAATTTCTTACAGACTCAAGGCATTGAAATTTGGAAATCAGTGATTGGTGATAGCAGGATGGATGGAGAATCCAAGGACTATAATGCAAAAGCAATGAAGGCAATCTTGGATGGACTACCTGATTCTATAAAGAACAATCTAGGAAAATATTCATCAGCAAAGGGTATATGGGACAAACTTCATGACCTTCACTCAAAAGGAGCACTGATCATGACCATCAGTCAATAAGATGATGGAAATCAAGAAGGAAGTCCAGAACCCATCATAGAAGCTGAAAATGAGAATGATGACATCAAGGCCAAAACAAACCTAGAAGATGAAGAGAATGAAAAAGATTTTGTAGAAGATCTCCTTGCTCAACTTATGGTTGCCATGGAAGAGATTAACAATTTGAAAAAGGAAAATGAGGAACTTAAGAAGATAACACTAGCTGATGACCAAGATCAAACAAGGGATACAGTTGATCTTGTTAAGCTTCAAGTACAAGAAAGGGATGAAGAGCTTGCTAAGCTTAAGAAGGAATTTCATTAAAGCAAAAGAAAACATCATGAAGAAGTCATATCCATGACAAATCAATTGGATAAAGCAAAGAAACAGGAAGATACCTTGTCAAGTCAACTTGAACAAAGGCACAAGAGCTTGAACAAACTTGAAAAAGAGATTGGTCAGTACAAGGTAGAGGTTTCCTCTCTCAAATCTCAACTACAAGAAGCAAGGAAAAAAGCACAAGGAGCTGAAAAGACCATGGAAGCATTGGAAGTCATAGAAGGATAGGCTGATGAAGTAGGAAATGAAAGAAACACCATGATCTGTGATCTAAAAATAAAGGATGAAGGAATATTCAAATTAAAATCTAACATCAAGCTTCTCAAGGCTGAAACATGTAAAGCTACGAGGATCAAGGAAGAAATGGAGAGCAGTCAAGCAAAGAATGAAGAAATCTTCAAAATGAAGTCAGATATCATCTCCCTTAAAATAGAAGCAGACGAAGCTACTCGTATCAAGGAAGAAACTGAGAAACAAATTGCTAAGAAGAATAATGAGTGTGAAAGATTGGAAGAAGAGATTGTCTTCCTCAGAAAAAAGGTTGAAGGGATGAACAAAATCTTGAAGAGCTCTCAGGCCTTGGATGACATGCTCAACTATCATAGATGTCCATTTGATAAATCAGGTCTCGGGTATGCAGGTGAATCCTCAAACAAGAATGAAAATGCTTCAAACAAAAGGGATGTGAAGAAGCTAGAAAGAAATGGTGATGCTCCCAGTTCCAGCAAAGGCAAGGAGAAAATTCAAGACTACAATAGAAGGAATCTTGCTCCAAGAAGAAATGTAGATGATGTCAAAGATGCGAGAGGCAATGGTTATCATCAAAAGATATCAAGGCAGAAAGGCTTCAGAAGTACATCAAGGAAATCTCCATCTCCCAGGTACCAAAGTTCATTTTTTGGTTATTGTTATTCTTGTACAAACTTTGGTCACATGGCAAAAGACTGTAAAGCATATCATAAAGATAGATGTTATGGTCCCCAACCCTTTCATAGAGATAGATATTATGGTCCCCAACCCTTTCATAGAGTAGATATTATGGTCCCCAACAATCTCCAAGGGACAATTTTGCAGGAAGAAATCATGAATTTTTATTCATGAACAATGTAGAATGCTTCAAGTGTCATAACATTGGTCATATGGCACATGATTGTAACTTAACTTGGGCTCTTACACAAACTAGAACCATGCAAAAGAAGAAAGTTACACAAGTATGGAGAAGGAAGCAAATACAATCCGAAAGTCTCTTGAACTCTCCAGCCAACAACATATGTCATTGGCCTGAATTTTGACAATCTAAGCATTTGATAGGAAGACTCTGCCAAAAGAGATGATGTATACAGTTAGGGGGAGCCTATGATTTTTGATCATTATTGCAGAAGCTATCCCTATGAAATCCCTGCTGAGTTATATTAACAATCATTCTTTGATAAAGATCATTTCTTAGGGGTACTCCATTGAAGGACATGATCCTGTAACCATTCTTTGGACTATTGTTAAAGATGCTTTCCACTTAATCACTAAGTAGTATTTGGAGAAATAGAGAAAGTCATCTAACGCTAGAGAAATAGGGCAAATAACTATGGGGCTGATATTACAGATGCTAAATGTCTTGACTTAGGGATTTAATGTGAGAACAGATAAATTATGGACACTAATAGAGGCAATCTTCAAACTATTAGATACATCTGGAATGGAGTTTGAAGTAAGAGAAGCTCGCAACATATAACAAAACTGAAGCATTGCAAGAAGATGCAAATCATCAGAATGAATTTAAATGACAGTCACAGATTGGATATCTAAATCTTCTAGGGAAATAACTTGCTGAGATATGTACAAGAACATAAGGAAAAAGTTGGCTCATAGAAAGGAGAATGTTGTGCAGTGAAATATAACTTAAGTTGATACTGGTCACTTACAAAATACAACAACAGTGAGGCACAACCTCTCACCATTTCATCCAAATGCAATGATGTTGAATACTGGATGGCAGTGACTTAAGGAGAAGCACAGAAACACAAAGGAACTCGGATCTGAAGAAAGATGGCAAGAAAGAAAATTTCAGTGGCATTTTCTCTTGATTCGGACTATGAAGGCCTCTCAATTCTGACTATGGAGATAACAACATGGATTGAAACATAAAAACCTAGACTTGGACACTTGGTGTATGGCTATTTGCAATCTGATTGAAAGCATTGAAGTAGAGCATCTTTAAGCATTGTTGAAGCCATGATAAAGTAGTTCTGAGACATGAAGAGGGAATAATGTGCTAATTGATGATAAAGCATCAATCCTTATATCTTGAGTAAAAAGAAGAGCGCTATGACAATGGGAGTCACAGACCCATGAAAATCTACCATTCATGAAGAACAAAAGCAGTTTGATAGGGGGAGTCCCAGAGCACTCCTTTGCCATTGATGTCAAAGGGGGAGAGAAGAAGAATATTGCCATCAATAACAAAGGGGGAGATTGTTGACCTAGGTTGTCATTGATGTCAGTATGGCAATATTCTAGATACTAGATAATGATATGAAGCCAAGGGGAAGCAGAGCAGATCCATGAAAATCTACCATTCATGAAGAACAAAAGCAGTTTGATAGGGGGAGTCCCAGAGCACTCCTTTGCCATTGCTGTCAAAGGGGAGAGAAGAAGAATATTGCCATCAATAACAAAGGGGGAGATTGTTGACCTAGGTTGTCATTGATGTCAGTATGGCAATATTCTAGATACTAGATAATGATATGAAGCCAAGGGGAAGCAGAGTAGATCCATGAAGAGACAGGAGCAAGGCCATCAGGATAGCCAAGCCATAAGCAAGAGTCTGTTAACGAAGGAGTTAACAAAGGAGGCATATCAAAGCATATTGCAAAATATCAGAGAAAGAGAGGCATATCGGAAAATGCAGAAGACATCAAAGTATGAAGGTATCAGAGGAGGCAAAACAGAGCAAAATAGAGGAGAAAATAGAGCTATCGGAGCTACAAGAGGAGCCATATATATATGTCATATATATATTCCAAAGAAGAACATATCGGAGGAGCAAACAGAGCAAATAGAGTAGCAAACAGAGCAAACAAAGGAGCAAATGGAGCAAACAGAGCTACCAGAGGAAGCATAGAGCAAAACAGAGTTATTAGAGAGCTATTGGAGCAATGGATGCCAAAGAATACACTATCGGGAGTTATCAGAACCATATCAGGAGTAAGTATGCCAGCCAAAGAAGAGCGGAAGATTGAAAAGGAGCAGAACATAGAGAAGAGCAGAAAAGCCGTTTATATATATGTGCGCAATATACACTATCGAAGGCAGAGTGTACATATACATCAAAATACACTATCGGAGGCGGAATTCACATATATATCGAAAACCTATACATAAAGGCATTTACACTATCGGAGGTGGAAATCATGGTTGTATCCGAATACACTATCAGAGCGGAGAATAGTGTACATATAGAGGAATACACTATCGGATCGACGATATTGTAATCGACGGGTTCGGTTATATGCCATCACCCCAAAACCCCCGATTGCGATATATATGTGCGGACTCGACGACATATATGTCCAGGTGTATAAACAGGTGAAGTCCGAGTAAATGCGGGTTTTAAGTGTATTTCATATATATCGTTATATTTGGGCTCTAAGCCTTGCCGCATTAACACTTGCGAATTGCAACATATATATATTAGCGATATGTTGTAGACCCGCTTAAAGATTACAATATGACTTTATTGTATGTCGCATCCGCCATATTGAAAGACCTTAACGTTAAAATTGGCAACAAGGGCAAAACTTTATGTGGGTCATATTATTCATGGCTAATAATATTTTTATTAGATTCCTCTCGTTGAGAGGTGTAGGATTGATATAAACATCATCCAATTCCGATAAGTATTCATGGAGATATGAATTTATTTTGATTATGGAATTATTATCAAGCCGACCTACAACTCATGTAGGCTCAGAAGCCCAACAGTCGCATTTATTCATCCACCAACGTTGTGTATAAATATAAGAGGACTTTTCCTCATTTGGACTCACTCATCTCATCACATCTCTCTCTCTACTGCGCAGATATGAGTCTCTTCTCTACTGCGCTGAAATGGGTCTCTCTCTCACACATGTGAAGCCGGAAGCTGTTGAATTTGAAGCTGCAACTGCAGAAGTAAAGATTGACTTGCGTGGCCTAGAAGATCTCCTCTTTGGAACTGCGCTGTAGGTTCATCCGAACCTCTTTTGAAAGCCGCAACTTTTGGTGGTGGAATGAAGTCAATCCGACGAACGGTTTGCAAGATATCGACTGCCCTAGTTTGAAGCCGGAAACTGCTGAAACTGAAGCTGCAACTGCAGAAGTAAAGATTGACTTGCGTGGCCTAGAAGATCTCCTCATCTGAACTGCGCTGTAGGTTCATCTAAACCTCCTCTGGAAGCCGAAACTTTTGGTGGTGGAATGAAGTCAATCCAACTGTCGGTTTGTGAGATATGGTCTGCCCTAGTTTGATAATGAAGCCGCTAATGCTGATGCTACTGATCTAGGGTTTGCTACTGCTGATATGAATCAGATTTATTGTACTATTTCTCTCTGCTGAATTATTGAAGATAAAAGAAGATTTGATCAAAGGGTTTCCCTACATATTGTGGGGTTTGTCCCTGGCTAGCCGCCACATCTTGTGTCTCTTGTCTTGGCTTGTTTTCTGTCGATCGTTTAATGTTCTATCTGCACTTTACTTTATGTACATGTGATTGCTAATCGGTGGAATATAATAAGAAAAAGAAGTAAACTGTTATAAGCATAGAACATACCATAATTTAACATGGTATCAGAGCTGAGGTGAAGACAAAGCCCGAGCAAGAGCAAGAGCAATCATTGAAGAGAAGATTGGCAAGGCTATCCTAAAAGAACTATGGGGTCCTCAACACTCTTTCCTGCTGAAGACAAGCTCCGTGAGAAAGCTGACTATCACGGATGGAAGATGTCTATCGATCTAACCCTTGAAGATCAAGGAGTGCTGGACCATGTAAGGGGAAATATTGTTGAGACTTCATCAAATGCATCTGCTGCTGCCTGGAACAAATGGAAAAATGGAGAAGTCAAAACAAAGAAGATCATCCGGGACTCTATCGACAAGCGCTTGGTGGCCTACATCTCTGATCTAGACACCTCCAAGGAAATCTACGACAGACTGGTGAGTTTATTTAAAGTTAATGATGCAAATCAAGTTTTGTTTCTCAGAAATAAGTTGAGGGAAATCAAGAAGGGTAAAGATGAAAGTATGCAAGCATATTTCTTAAGAATCACCGAGATCAAGAACGATCTCCTATCTAGTGGGGAAACCATTATTGACAGAGAAATGGCACTCACAACTCTCGGAGGATTACCATCTGAATGGTATGTGTTCAGGACTACTCTTCTGAACAATAATGTAATTCCTAGTTTCGAGGAATTAATGGCTAGATGCATTCAAGAACAAACAAGGGTAGAAGAGCAGGAAATGCCCTTGCCTAAAGGTCCTCCTGCTGCTTTTTCTTCTCATGCTAAGAAAAGAAATAATTCTGGGTCTAAATCGAAAAGAAAGGCTGGATTTAAGGGTGGAAGAAAAGGACGATGTTTCATTTGCAATAAAGCAGGTCACTATGCAAGGGAATGCCCTGATAAAAAGGACTCTCACCGTGACGATGATCAAAATCCCTCTCATGGTAATCGAAGGAATGGAAAATTCAACAACAAAGGAAAAAGGAATGCGGGAAATCAAGGAAGAGGGCAACCATTCAAGAAGGCTAGAAATTCCAGGTATGAATCTAACACTGTTGACGATAAGCAGGTTGAATATTATCTACCAGCTACTCTATCTACCTCCGCTCCTTCGGACTCAATGGGAATTTGGCTCATTGATAGTGGTGCCTCAAGACACTTCACTGGTTACAAAGAAGTACTCTATAATCTGGTAGAGAAAGAAACTAACCTGGAAATTGTCCTTGGAGATGACATGAAATACCCAGTGAAAGGTGTAAGCAATGTTTCTCTTAAACTGAATCAAGGTAATACGATTCACTTACAAGATGTATTATATGTACATGATTTAAAAAAGAACTTGGTATCCATCTCGGCAATGGAAGACAAAGGCTATAAGGTAACCTTCAACGATGGTAAGGTACGCATATGGGAAAATAATGTTAAAGATGCTTTCACTCTTGGGTTTCGAGTTGATTCTTTATATCAAGTCGGTGGAAGTCCGCTAGGTGTCATGTCTTGTGACACAACGCTTCAGTCCGAACTTTGGCATCGGAGGGTTTCCCACCTTCATTACAAAGCTCTACCCGATGTAAGACAGATGGTAACAGGGATGCCTGAATTCCAAGTAGAGAAAGAAGGTGTATGTCCCGGATGTGCCGAAGGAAAGCTCAAAAGGGGACCATTCCCTTCAAGTCAAAGCAAGACCTCCGATATATTACAACTAGTTCACTCAGACATATAAGGTATGATGCCTGTGAACTCCTTGGGAGGATACTCATATTATCTTACTTTTACGGATGACCATTCTCGAAAGACCTGGATATACTTCTTGAAAAAGAAGGATGAAGTGTTCCCTTGGTTCTGACATTTCAAAGCCCTAATCGAGAATCAAACTGAAAAAGAAGATCAAGATCTTAAGAACTGACAATGGGACTGAATATGAATCTAATGAGTTCCATGATTTTTGCAAAGAGGCTGGCATCAAGAGGGAGACTACTATACCATATACTCCTGAACAAAATGGTGTGGCAGAAAGGAAGAACGGCACAATTATGGAAGCTGTCCGGGCCATGCTACATGATCAAAGTCTTCCTAAGTTTCTATGGGCTGAAGCTGCAAACACTGCCGTATATGTACAAAATCGATGCCCTCATCAAGCATTGGGTTCCAAGACTCCTGAAGAAAAATTCACCGGTAAGAAACTTGATGTTTCTCATTTTAAAATTTTTGGAAGCCTTGTATACTTTCATGTGCCGAAAGAGAAAAGAAATAAATTGGGAGCATCTGGAAAGAAGGGAATTTTGGTGGGCTATGGTGAAAATACTAAAGGCTATAGAATCTATGTAGCCGGTCAAAGGGAAGTCATAATCAATCATGATGTCACCTTTGACTAAGATATGGCTCTCAGCAAGGTGATCAATCTTCCGACTTTGAGGAGCTCTCAAGAAGCCGACACCAGGGAACCGAAAGAAAAGGATGATGAATCAATGCCTGATGTAGATTCAAGAACCCATGGATCCGATTGATCCTCCTCCATATGAGCCTTCCTCTTCTAGGAAGAGGCCTTCATGGCTTAAGGGGTTACTTGATGATGCTGAAGGACATGCTGCACCCCGAGGAACCTTTCGTGAAAGTAAGAAACCTAATAGGTATCAAGGATACCTGACCATCATGAGCACGATCATACAAAATGAGCTTTCGTCATTCTCAGATGCCGTCAAGCATCAAGTATGGAAGGATGCTATGACCGAAGAAAATGAGTCTATCATAAAGAATGATGTTTGGGAAGTAGTTCCCAGACCCCAGGACAAGACTGTTGTTACTTCCAAATGGCTTTACAAGATAAAGCATGCAGCAGATGGAAGCACGGAAAAGTATAAGGCTCGTTTTGTTGCTCGAGGTTTCTCCCAAAAGGAAGGTATAGACTATGATGAGATATTTGCACCTGTTGCTAGATATACGACCATCCGCTTGATCATAGCCCTTGCCGCTTCACAAGGATGGAACCTACATCAGATGGATGTCAAGACTGCGTTCTTGCATGGATCGATCAAAGAAGAGGTTTACGTGGAGCAACCCGAAGGATTTGAGATTTATGATAAAAAATCTCATGTATGCAGGTTGAAGAAAGCTCTCTATGGGCTGAAGCAAGCACCCCGAGCATGGTATGAGAGGATCGATAGCTACTTGATAAAGCTGGGATTCACTAGGAGTGAAGCCGATCCTAACCTTTACTTTAAGGTTGAAGATGACAAGCCTCTCATACTAGTGTTGTATGTGGATGACCTCTTTCTAATAGGTGCAGACCCTCTCATTCACAAATGTAAGAGGGAGCTGGCCTCTGAATTTGAAATGAAAGACCTAGGACTGATGCACTACTTCCTAGGACTTGAAGTGTGGCAAAAGCTAGGAGAAATTTTCCTATCTCAAGGAAAATATGTGGTGAAGATATTGGAAAGATTCGGAATGGTGGACTGCAAGCCTGTAACTACTCTGATGGAGCTTGACTTCAAGAAGTTAAGCGGTAGTGCTGCTGGACCTGTTTTACGAAATGCTACCGAGTATCGACAACTCGTCGGAGCATTAATGTTCTTAGTGAACTCCCGTCCAGATATATGCTTTGCAGTCAACACGTTGAGCCAACATATGGTTGAACCCCACCACATACACTGGATTGGTGCCAAGAATCTGCTGAGATATCTTCGTGGCACTATCACTTATGGGTTAAGATACATTGCCAGAGATGTGAGACTATTTGGATACACAGATGCTGACTGGGCAGGCAATGTGGAGGACCGTAAGAGCACTTCCGGGTGTTGTTTCTCCTTGGGATCTGCTTCGATATCCTGGATGAGCAGGAAACAAAAGTCGGTGGCTTTGAGCACCGCCGAAGCAGAGTATATTGCTGCTAGCATGGCTTCTTGTGAGGCAGTTTGGTTGCGAAAGCTCTTCAGCGAGTTGTTTGGATTCACATTGGATACCACTGTGATCCTTTGTGACAACCAAAGTGGGATTCGTTTTTCAGAGAATCCCGTATTCCATGATCGCTCCAAGCATATTGATATCAAATACCATTATATTCGAGATATGGTGCAACGGGGAGCTATAAGGCTCCATCATATCGGTACAGATGAACAGGTCGCTGACATTCTGACAAAAACCCTTGGGAAAGTAAAATTTCTGACTTTTCGTGAACAACTTGGAGTTGTTCAAAGACCCTCCAATGAGGGTCATGTATGATGCATTGAGCTCTGAGAGCTCCAGGGGGGTGCGGGGTGCTTCTTGGAGCAACATATGACCACAGGATTATTCACTATCCCTGGTGGTATACATGTACACCCCGTGGCGACATTGTAGCAGGATTGATGTGTTCTCCTGTGAGGCCTGGATTGATGTGTTCTCCATGGTAACCTGGATTGATGTGTTCTCCATGGCAATTGTAGCAGGATTGATGTATTCTTCTCTGAGGCCTGGATTGATGTGTTCTCCATGGCAATTGTAGCAGGATTGATGTGTTCTCCTGTGAAGACAGGATTGATTAGTTCTCCTGTCGAGGCATCCTACCCATGCAGTCTGGGACTCATGGGAAGTACCTCTCATCTGATCAATGAGCAGGGAAATGAAGTTAGGGACCATAGTAGTATCGATGGACGCATCGTTGTAACTACCGTACTCCCTACGCTAGGATGACCTCCATTGATCTGGGATCAATGATACTGGTCTGGGACCAGTGGTAGGAGTTGTACCATACTATGACGCTGACTTCGGATCGGTTGAGACTGGTCTGGGATCAGTGGTACATACTCTGAGACTGACTTTGAGTCAGTGGAGGATGATATTGGTCTGGGACCATTGGAGTTGTACTCACTATGACGCTGACTTTGGGTTGGTTGAGACTGGTCTGGGACCAGTGGTACATACTCTGAGACTGACTTTGAGTCAGTGTGATACATCCTCGATCATTTCTTCTTCTTCATAATTCAGACAAAAGCAGAGTAGAACAGAACAATGCAAGAGCAGAGCAGAACAAAACAAAACAGTACAGATCAGTGCAGGGCAGAACAAGACAAAGCAGAACAGGCAAAATAGAGCAGAGCAGGGCAAAGGTCAGGCTGTACAAGGCAGTGCATTTGATGGATGAATAGTAACGACCGATAGACAGATTGCAGATGAAGTTCTCCATGGTTGAGAGGGAGTGTTAAAATTGGCAACCATGGAAAAACTTCATGTGGGTCATCTTATTCATGGCTAATAATATTTTTATTAGATTCCTCTCGTCGAGAGGTGTAGGATTGATATAAAGATCATCCAATTCCGATAAGTATTCATGGAGATATGAATTTATTTTGATTATGGAATTATTATCAAGCCGACCTACAACTCATGTAGGCTCAGAAGCCCAACAGTTGCATCTATTCACCCACCAACGTTGTGTATAAATATAAGAGGACTTTTCCTCATTTGGACTCACTCATCTCATCACATCTCTCTCTCTCTACTGCGCAGATATGAGTCTCTTCTCTACCGCGCTGAAATGGGTCTCTCTCTCTCACACATGTGAAGCCGGAAGCTGTTGAATTTGAAGTTGCAACTGCAGAAGTAAAGATTGACTTGCGTGGCCTAGAAGATCTCCTCTTTGGAACTGTGCTATAGGTTCATCTGAACCTCCTTTGAAAGCCGCAACTTTTGGTGGTGGAATGAAGTCAATCGACGAACGGTTTGCAAGATATCGACTGCCCTAGTTTGAACCCGGAAACTGCTGAAACTGAAGTTGCAACTGCAGAAGTAAAGATTGACTTGCGTGGCCTAGAAGATCTCCTCATCTGAACTACGCTGTAGGTTCATCTGAACCTCTTCTGGAAGCCGAAAATTTTGGTGGTGGAATGAAGTCAATCCGACTGTCGGTTTGTGAAATATGGTCTGCCCTAGTTTGATATTGAAGCCGCTAATGCTGATGCCACTGATCTAGGGTTTGCTACTGCTGATATGAATAAGATTTATTGTAATATTTCTCTCTGCTGAATTATTGAAGATAAAAGAAGATTTGATCAAAGGATTTCCCCACACATTGTGGGGTTTGTCCCTGGCTAGCCGCCACATCTTGTGTCTCTTGTCTTGGCTTGTTTTTTTGTCGATCGTTTAATGTTCTATCTGCACTTTACTTTATGTACATGTGATTGCTAATCGGCGGAATATAATAAGAAAAAGAAGTAAACTGTTATAAGCATAGAACATACCATAGTTTAACATGGTATCAGAGCTGAGGTGAAGACAAAACCCGAGCAAGAGCAAGAGCAATCATTGAAGAGAAGATTGGCAAGGCTATCCTAAAAGAACTATGGGGTCCTCAACACTCTTTCCTGCTGAAGACAAGCTCTGTGAGAAAGCTAACTATCACGGATGGAAGATGTCTATCGATCTAACCCTTGAAGATCAAGGAGTGCTGGACCATGTAAGAGGCAATATTGTTGAGCCTTCATCAAATGCATCTGCTGCTGCCTGGAACAAATGGAAAATGGAGAAGTCAAAACAAAGAAGATCATCCGGGACTCTATCGACAAGCGCTTGGTGGCCTACATCTCTGATCTAGACACCTCCATGGAAATCTACGACAGACTGGTGAGTTTATTTAAAGTTAAGGATGCAAATCAAGTTTTGTTTCTCAGAAATAAGTTGAGGGAAATCAAGAAGGGCAAAGATGAAAGTATGCAAGCATACTTCTTAAGAATCACCGAGATCAAGAACGATCTCCTATCTAGTGGGGAAACCATTATTGACAGAGAAATGGCACTCACAACTCTCGGAGGATTACCATCTGAATGGTATGTGTTCAGGACTACTTTTCTGAACAATAATGTAATTCCTAGTTTCGAGGAATGAATGGCTAGATGCATTCAAGAACAAACAAGGGTAGAAGAGCAGGAAATGCCCTTGCCTAAAGGTCCTCCTGCTGCTTTTTCTTCTCATGCTAAGAAAAGAAATAATTCTGGGTCTAAATCGAAAAGAAAGGCTGGATTTAAGGGTGGAAGAAAAGGACGATGTTTCATTTGCAATAAAGCAGGTCACTATGCAAGGGAATGCCCTGATAAAAAGGACTCTCACCGTGACGATGATCAAAATCCCTCTCATGGTAATCAAAGGAATGGAAAATTCAACAACAAAGGAAAAAGGAATGCGGGAAATCAAGGAAGAGGGCAACCATTCAAGAAGGCTAGAAATTCCAGGTATGAATCTAACACTGTTGACGATAAGCAGGCTGAATATTATCTACCAGCTGCTCTATCTACCTCCGCTCCTTCGGACTCAATGGGAATTTGGCTCATTGATAGTGGTGCCTCAAGACACTTCACTGGTTACAAAGAAGTACTCTATAATCTGGTAGAGAAAGAAACTAACCTGGAAATTGTCCTTGGAGATGACATGAAATACCCAGTGAAAGGTGTAGGCAATGTTTCTCTTAAACTGAATCAAGGTAATACAATTCACTTACAAGATGTATTATATGTACTTGATGTAAAAAAGAACCTGGTATCCATATCGACAATGGAAGACAAAGGCTATAAGGTAACCTTCAGCGATGGTAAGGTACGCATATGGAAAAATAATGTTAAAGATGCTTTCACTCTTGGGTTTCGAGTTGATTCTTTATATCAAGTCGGTGGAAGTCCGCTAGGTGTCATGTCTTGTGACACAACGCTTCAGTCCGAACTTTGGCATCAGAGGTTTGCCCACCTCCATTACAAAGCTCTACCCTATGTAAGACAAATGGTAACAGGGATGCCTGAATTCCAAGTAGAGAAAGAAGGTGTATGTTCGGGATGTGCCGAAGGAAAGCTCAAAAGGGGACCATTCCCTTCAAGTCAAAGCAAGACCTACGATATATTACAACTAGTTCACTCAGACATATCAGGTATGATGCCTGTGAACTCCTTGGGAGGATACTCATATTATCTTACTTTTACAGATGACCATTCTCGAAAGACCTGGATATACTTCTTGAAAAAGAAGGATGAAGTGTTCCCTTGGTTCCGACGCTTCAAAGCCCTAATCGAGAATCAAACCGAAAAGAAGATCAAGATCTTAAGAACTGACAATGGGACTGAATATGAATCTAATGAGTTCCATGATTTTTGCAAAGAGGCTGGCATCAAGAGGGAGACTACTACACCATATACTCCTGAACAAAATGGTGTGGCAGAAAGGAAGAACCGCACAATTATGGAAGCTGTCCGGGCCATGCTACATGATCAAAGTCTTCCTAAGTTTCTATGGGCTGAAGCTGCAAACACTGCCATATATGTACAAAATCGATGCCCTCATCAAGCATTGGGTTCCAAGACTCCTGAAGAAAAATTCACCGGTAAGAAACCTGATGTTTCTCATTTTAAAATTTTTGGAAGCCTTGTATACTTTCATGTGTCGAAAGAGAAAAGAAATAAATTGGGAGCATCTGGAAAGAAGGAAATTTTGGTGGGCTATGGTGAAAATACTAAAGGTTATAGAATCTATGTAGCCGGTCAAAGGGAAGTCATAATCAGTCATGATGTCACCTTTGACTAAGATATGGCTCTCAGCAAGGTGATCAATCTTCCGACTTTGAGGAGCTCTCAAGAAGTCGACACCAGGGAACCGAAAGAAAAGGATGATGAATCAATGCCTGATGTAGAAGAACCCATGGATCCGATTGATCCTCCTCCATATGAGCCTTCCTCTTCTAGGAAGAGGCCTTCATGGCTTAAGGGGTTACTTGATGATGCTGAAGGACATGCTGCACCCTGAGGAACCTTTCGTGAAAGTAAGAAACCTAATAGGTATCAAGGATACCTGACCATCATGAGCACGATCATACAAAATGAGCCTTCGTCATTCTCAGATGCCGTCAAGCATCAAGTATGGAAGGATGCTATGACTGAAGAAAATGAGTCTATCATAAAGAATGATGTTTGGGAAGTAGTTCCCAGACCCCAGGACAAGACTGTTGTTACTTCCAAATGGCTTTACAAGATAAAGCATGCAACAGATGGAAGCACAGAAAAGTATAAGGCTCGTTTTGTTGCTCGAGGTTTCTCCCAAAAGGAAGGTATAGACTATGATGAGATATTTGCACCTGTTTCTAGATATACGACTATCCGCTCCATCATAACCCTTGCCGCTTCACAAGGATGGAACCTACATCAGATGGATGTCAAGACTACGTTCTTGCATGGCTCGATCAAAGAAGAGGTCTACATGGAGCAACCCGAAGGATTTGAGATTTATGATCGAAAATCTCATATATGCAGGTTGAAGAAAGCTCTCTATGGGCTGAAGCAAGCACCCCGAGCATGGTATGAGAGGATCGATAGCTACTTGATAAAGCTAGGATTCACAAGGAGTGAAGTCGATCCTAACCTTTACTTTAAGGTTGAAGATGACAAGCCTCTCATACTGGTGTTGTATGTGGATGACCTCTTTCTAATAGGTGCAGACCCTCTCATTCACAAATGTAAGAGGGAGCTGGCCTCTGAATTTGAAATGAAAGACCTAGGATTGATGCACTACTTCCTAGGACTTGAAGTGTGGCAAAAGCCAGGAGAAATTTTCCTATCTCAAGGAAAATATGTGGTGAAGATATTGGAAAGATTCGGAATGGTGGACTGCAAGCCTGTAACTACTCCGATGGAGCTTGACTTCAAGAAGTTAAGCGGTAGTGGTGCTGGACTTGTTTTACGAAATGCTACCGAGTATCGGCAACTCGTCGGAGCATTAATGTTCTTAGTGAACTCCCGTCCAGATATATGCTTTGCAGTCAACACGTTGAGCCAGCATATGGTTGAACCCCACCACATACACTGGATTGGTGCCAAGAATCTGCTGAGATATCTTCGTGGCACTATCACTTATGGGTTAAGATACATTGCCAGAGATGTGAGACTATTTGGATACACAGATGCTGACTGGGTAGGCAATGTGGAGGACCGTAAGAGCACTTCCGGGTGTTGTTTCTCCTTGGGATCTGCTTCGATATCCTGGATGAGCAGGAAACAAAATTCGGTGGCTTTTAGCACCGCCGAAGAAGAGTATATTGCTGCTAGCATGGCTTCTTGTGAGGCAGTTTGGTTGCGAAAGCTCTTCAGTGAGTTGTTTGGATTCACATTGGATACCACTGTGATCCTTTGTGACAACCAAAGTGGGATTCGTTTGTCAGAGAATCCCATATTCCATGATCGCTCCAAGAATATTGATATCAGATACCATTATATTCGAGATATGGTGCAACAGGGAGCTATCAGGCTCCATCATATCGGTACAGATAAATAGGTCGCCGACATTCTGACAAAACCCCTTGGGAAAGTAAAATTTCTGACTTTCTGTGAACAACTTGGAGTTGTTCAAAGACCCTCCAATGAGGGTCATGTATGATGCATTGAGCTCTGAGAGCTCCAGGGAGGTGCGGGGTGCTTCTTGGAGCAACATATGACCACAGGATTATTCAGCATCCCTGGTGGTATACATGTACACCCCGTGGCGACATTGTAGCAGGATTGATGTGTTCTCCTGTGAGGCCTGGATTGATGTGTTCTCCATGGCAATTGTAGCAGGATTGATGTGTTCTCCTGTGAGGACAGGATTGATTAGTTCTCCTGTCGAGGCATCCTACCCATGCAGTCTGGGACTCATGGGAAGTACCTCTCATCTGATCAATGAGCAGGGTAATGAAGTTAGGGACCATAGTAGTACCGATGGACGCATCGTTGTAACTACCGTACTCCCTACGCTAGGATGACCTCCATTGATCTGGGATCAATGATACTGGTCTGGGACCAGTGGTAGGAGTTGTACCATACTATGACGCTGACTTTGGGTCGGTTGAGACTGGTCTGGGATCAGTGGTACATACTCTCAGACTGACTTTGAGTCAGTGGAGGATGATATTGGTCTGGGACCATTGGAGTTGTACTCACTATGATGCTGACTTTGGGTTGGTTGAGACTGGTCTGGGACCAGTGGTACATACTCTGAGACTGACTTTGAGTCAGTGTGATACATCCTCGATCATTTCTTCTTCTTCATAATTCGGACAAAAGCAGAGTAGAACAGAACAATGCAAGAGCAGAGCAGAGCAGAACAGAACAAAATAGTACAGATCAGTGCAGGGCAGAACAAGACAAAGCAGAACAGGCAAAATAGAGCAGAGCAGGGCAAAGGTCAGGCTGTACAAGGTAGTGCATTTGATGGATGAATAGTAACGACCGATAGACAGATTGCAGATGAAGTTCTCCATGGTTGAGAGGGAGTGTTAAAATTGGCAACCAGGGCAAAACTTCATGTGGGTCATCTTATTCATGGCTAATAATATTTTACTAGATTCCTCTTGTCGAGAGGTGTAGGATTGATATAAAGATCATCCAATTCCGATAAGTATTCATGGAGATATGAATTTATTTTGATTATGGAATTATTATCAAGCCGACCTACAACTCATGTAGGCTCAGAAGCCCAACAGTCGCATCTATTCACCCACCAACGTTGTGTATAAATATAAGAGGACTTTTCCTCATTTGGACTCACTCATCTCATCACATCTCTCTCTCTACTACGCAGATATGAGTCTTTTCTCTACTGCGCTGAAATGGGTCTCTCTCTCTCACACATGTGAAGCCAGAAGCTGTTGAATTTGAAGCTGCAACTGCAGAAGTAAAGATTGACTTGCGTGGCCTAGAAGATCTCCTCTTTGGAACTGCGCTATAGGTTCATCTAAACCTCCTTTAAAAGCCGCAACTTTTGGTGGTGGAATGAAGTCAATCTGACGAATGGTTTGCAAGATATCGACTGCCCTAGTTTAAAGCCGGAAACTGCTAAAACTGAAGCTGCAACTGCAGAATTAAAGATTGACTTGCGTGGCCTAGAAGATCTCCTCATCTGAATTGCGCTGTAGGTTCATCTGAACCTCCTATGGAAGCCGAAACTTTTGGTGGTGGAATGAAGTCAATCCGACTGTCGGTTTGTGAGATATGGTCTGCCCTAGTTTGATAATGAAGCCGCTAATGCTGATGCTACTGATCAAGGGTTTGCTACTGCTGATATGAATAAGATTTATTGTACTATTTCTCTCTGCTGAATTATTGAAGATAAAAGAATATTTGATCAAAGGGTTTCCCCACATATTGTGGGGTTTGTCCCTGGCTAGCCGCCACATCTTGTGTCTCTTGTCTTGGCTTGTTTTCTGTCGATCGTTTAATGTTCTATCTGCACTTTACTTTATGTACATGTGATTGCTAGTCGGTGGAATATAATAAGAAAAATAAGTAAACTGTTATAAGAATAGAACATACCATAATTTAACACTTAAGGCCTTGCCGCTTCAAAAGCGTCGATTGCGATATATGCCATGGACCCGATGGTCCGATTGTAACACAGCTCTATATTATGTCGCGTCTAGCAGGGCCATCGACCATCGACAATGTTATGGGCTCAACTTATATAGGACCGCGAGAAGCTGCGACTGTCGATTGCGATTACACTGCGGACCCTATGAGGTTATAAATTCCGGCATAATGCATTTGAAGTCCGCCCTTTAGAGTTTCGGTTGTGTTTTCTCATATATTCCTGTGTGTTTGAATATTTGCATTACGTGGGGTTTGAAGGCAAAAATGCATAAGAAACGGTCCCGATAGTTCAAGAGGCCTGAACGAAAGCCTATTGTGATTGCGATTGGGATGTGACATGTCCGTTAAACAATAAAGTCCTGTGTATACCTTTTATCATCGGAAAAAGGGGCTTTGTTACAGTTTTAACATGCAGCAGTTTTTCTCTGGGTATTTGGTCCTTGCCATTAAATCAACGTGTCCTGTGAGCATTGGTAAACCTGAATAGACAGAGGAAGCCAAAGGATCGGGAAGCCGAAGAAGCAAGCCAGCGTAGAGGAAGCCACAGTGACCGAGGATCAAGCGAGGTAGAGGAAACTACATCGATCGAGGAGGAAGCCAAAGAGCTAGTGGAAAGAGGAAACCGACAATCAGAGGCATCAGGAAGATACAAAAATAGATAACAAGCAGTGTTGAAGTCTGGTTGAAAAGGTTGGAGGAAACAGAGGCAGTAGTAGGTTCCAACAAAACAGAAAAGGGCCGAAGGACCAACAGGACAGAAGGCATTCGAAGGGTGAGCTTCTAAGCTAATCGTGTTACCCTGTGAAAGAATTAATTAGGTATACAATGCAGCCTAAAGAATAATTCTGTGATGTAATGAATAAAGTTTTATCTAACATTGTTTGAAGGGAGAAGTAGTCAGCAGAGAAGCAGTTATACTGAAGCATTTACTGTGACAGTAAGAATAGATGCTTGAACAAAAAGTTGGTTCTTATGTAGAGCTTAGTGCAACTATGAGTAGACTCGCTAAAGCTGTGCGGAGACATTATCAGAGGTCATCTATTGGAAAATTTGTGTGGACAGTATGAAGAATTGTAAAAACTCCTTCATGAGAAGATTGGCTGTCATTGATGCTGTAGCATGGAGACTATAGTGAAGCTGTAAACAGACAGAACTCAGTGATGAAGAGTTTTGAGAGCAGAACATTACTATCAAACGTGCCTTGAAAAGATTGGGTCAGAACCTTGGGGCTGGTGCCTCAGAAGTAAGAAGGATTGGAGTCCTTGGCGTTGGTGCCTTAGAAGTAAGAAGGATTGGAGTCCTTGGGGTTGATGCCTCAGAAGTAGGAAGGATAGGTGTCTTTGGGACTGGTGTCTCAAGAACTGGAAAGGATTGAAGTCCTTGGGGGTTGGTGATCCTAAGTCCAAGATTGTTGCCTTGGCGAAACAGAGTTGGAGCTTTGGAGGTTGGAGCCTCACAAAAGTCCAAGTTGGTACTTGGCAACTGATTGCAACCACTTATATATTGTATCTATTTTATTGCAAAGATTATATTAATAAAAGCATTGATACTTGTTGTTCATCTTGTGTTCAGAATATAAATGTTTCAACTGGTAAAATAATAGTTGAAAAAAAGAAATACTGATTCACCCCCCCCTCAGTATTTCCAACAGTGTGCTTGCTGAGTAAGATTCCTCCAATGCATGAGCAATGAGATCGTGTAGTTCGAGTGGGGGAAGTGAAATATGAGTGTTAGATTGATCTTCAATGCATACAAATGAGTGATGAGGAGCCTTGCATGTTTGAACAATTTCCTAATCAGAAGTGAAACCAACCTCAGGACAGCGAGGGCTTGATATAACCATTAGTTCAGGCTGAAGTGCCTCGACAATCTGGGGGGTTTCGTCTTCGTTGAAAAATGGATAATCATAGATCAATGTCGTAGAAGAATTAACAAATATTGAATCAACATCGTGATCGAATGATGGGGTGGATATCACGACAACTAAGATTAGAAAATGCAGGATGTTGGTCGACATCCTCATGATTCGATGGATCGCACAGAGGGGTAGATGAGAAGCTAGAATGTTCATCCTCTGCATTTCCAGAAAAGATAGATGAAAAATCAAGTGGATGTTCAAAGAATGATCAATCCTCTACGTTGTCAAATGATGCACTGACATCCGGTGAGTCCTGCGAATGATCAACAATGGGTGGTTCTGTGGACAAAGATACACATGAAAAATCAAGGATGGAAGGATTTCCAAGGAGGTCAGGAAAAATCGGAGGAGGTATGAACAAACAGGGATGGTTCTCTGCTACTGATGGATGTTCAAGATCCTAGTCATGCTCTTCATGAATGTCAGTGCATGTTGGTTGTGCAACACCAACTCTGTCGATAGATCTATCCTTGTTCAAAACAGGTGTATAGTTCGGAACGAAAGAACACAAGAAAGTGTCATCCGGAGGATTATCCTAGTTCAAAGACAGAGGTTGAGGTACAAAATACGTGTGACGAGGTATGAGACTCACAACCAAGTCTGTGCAAAAATTGAACGGAGAAATGTCGGGAGGATGTGATGGTTGAACAAATGTGTGTGCATGCTCTCCCACATCACTCTGCGATGGTGGGGTTGTTTGATGAGGGGACGATGAACAATCACTTGTGATAGCGACCATGTCCATCTGTGATTACGCAACTCCATCACCGAAGTATGTTGTTCGAGGTTTAAGCTTGAACTTCTTCTTGGGATTGATATATTGGACAAGGTTGTATTTGAATCTGTCCATGAGATACTGAAATTTCATCTGACTTTTCGGGGCTTCAAACATGAATAGATGGAAGCACTCCGAAAACTCCATAGGTGATTCGTCCGGGGATCTTCCGTTGTTTTAAATTTTTTTAATCAAACACTTTAGGATCAAAATGGTGGAAAATAGATCTGATTAGATCACTGAACTGCTTGAATGAGTGCACAGAGTTATGAGGTAGTATGACACACCATTGTGATGGGTGGTCACGAAGTATGTGTGCGAGCAATGAACAGACCTCTATTTTCTTAAAATATTCCATGCCTTGCATGAGCGCATGGAAGTCATTTAAGTGTTCAAGCCGGGCCACTTCGCCTTCACCATCATACATGAGTTGTGACAAGTGATCCCAGAACTCCGTCTCGACGTGAAAGATATGTCCGTTGTATAGACATTTCGGAGGGCGAACTATAACAAAATCCAGGATAGATGTGCGAAAATTCAAAACAGATGATGAGGGCTCAACTTGTCATCTGACCCTCTTTCTAGCGCCAAAATGTTGATGGTGCTGGACCTGCCAACATGTTAGGGGATCTCCCCGGTAAGAAGTCCCAATTAGACCTCAGACTGTTTGGTGGAGGAGTCCTAGGAATGGGTTGTATGGTAAGTCTTTGACTGCGATTTCGCACTGAGGAAAATAAGATGTCTCTGTTGGTAGAAAGGGTGTGACTGCTGCAACAAGCCAGGGAAGGTGCATGAGAGGTTCAAACACATGGGGGTTGAGATGAGTGCGCCCCTTGGAAACCTGTGATAGCACAAAGTTAAGAAGGGAACACACGAGCAAAGATGCATCACAACATGGAAGACAAATTAGCTAGCAATACAAAGTGATGGTTAAACCAACAACACATTTTAGAAAGTTTCATACATACATACATAGAAAAGTCCATACATGCATGGATAAGAAAACAAATACATATATCATTTAGAGTAAACCAGATAGCATAGAATACAATACAACATATGCATGAAACGTGCTGGATCTGTTATATTAAGAAGTGTAAGTTCCAGTCATACAATACATCCATGTCTAACCACTAGTTCCAACAGCAGAACGTTATAGCCACAACCACCTGCTCCTCCAAAAAGATATATTAGCTCTGCGTAGTGGAGAAGCCAAGGCTCGTTACAATACTATCCAAGATTTCTCTAAGATAGTCCTATCAGAAGCTTGGCTGACCAAAAGCCTTTACAATGAATTATGAGGTTCTATTTATAGCAAAGGGTGTGGTGAACCTTGACATTCCCCTTTGTGACAGTTCATCTATCCTCATGACTCTTCATCTACTCTATGACTGTTACATCCAACTATTGACACTTGAACTTCCACTTGACAAGACATTAAATTACAATGCACTTGTCTATGTGAGACAATATGGATTGAGCAAGTCATGTAAGACATCACTGACACTCGATCCGTTGTGGTGAGACCAACTCTTTGACATGCTTGTGATGGTGAAGATGGTACTCTTGCCTCTGTTGCATTCGGGTGCATTGGTATGGCTCCTCTGTCTAACTCGTCTGCTAGCATGTGCATGGTATTCTTGGGTGCGACTGAACCGACAACACACTGATGCATAGTGTCCGTGCTGATCTTCTAGTGTGTGCTGGTGGTCATGCGCATCAACTATCAACTACATGTTCAACTCCAGTTGGACTTGCTTCTTGTCTTCACCTTGGTGAGTGTGCCAAATGGGTTGGATCACATGCGTGCGCACAATGACATGCATGTTGCTTAATTCTCTTGCATACGATTAACAACACTACTCACCATGTTTGCTCTGTGCTAGTTGCTGGGATGGATCTATAACTTTTACGGGTGCAGTTTCATTCGTGAGTGCATGTTGCGCTCGCTGCTGTATCTATTCTTGATGCAACTCTCATCTATGCAACTTCTGTTCTTCCTTGAGTTGTTGCTTCAGCACATGCAACTCCTTCTTTGTTTCGTTCTCTGTCTTCGCGTGATCTTCATGTCGTGCCGTCACCTCATAGCCTAAGTCTCCAAAGTTGCTTTTATCACAAGTGGATTTACTTGAGATTGCAACTTTGTTCCTCCTCTGTGTTGTCAACATCCTTCCTCTTGCGTTCGTTGCGTGAAGGTGTGTTGCCTTTTGCTGCTTCTGATGGTGCTACTTGCTGTAATGTTGCTGCCATCTTATCTTGATGTCCTTGTCCACGAACAACTTGATGTCTTCATAGGTAGGCAAGCTCATAGACACTTGCTTGGTTGCAACCCATGTTGTGGTCTCAACGGTGTCTTTTGACTCTGCGCTCTTGAAGACCATTGTAATTGTACTTCTGAGAGACAGACGAACACCTATGATGCTTGTATACTTAGCAACACTCATGGCAAGCAATCTGTTAGTCGAAAACCGAAACAAACTTGAGAACTCACTTGCAACATACTTGTGTGACTAATCATGAAGATTACACAATTTCTGCCGGGAGGTTGGGAGACTGACTGCCAAAATTGCGCAAGGCACAATCTTGGTTGTTGGGAGGCTAACTGACTACTGGAATTGCGCAATGCACAGTCCAGCATGGCCTACTGAGGACTGAAACTGTGCAATTCGCAATTTCAGTCAGCAGTGACATGCAACCAACAAACTACATTGCACATTTTCTGGGGTCAACGGGACACTGGCTCCAATAATTGTGAAATGCAAGCTTGGACGTCAGTGCCTGGCTAGGCTTGCATAGTTTCTGGAGGGAAGGCAAAGTCTTTGCTTCAGGAAATGCGTAGTGCTAGCTGGGAAAGGCATGGTTCGGGCCAAGGCAGCCCAGTCCGCTCGACGGGCGACTGGAAACATGAGAAGTCTAAATGCATGGTGAGATGAGTGCAAACAAGAGTGAATGATCATTCATGCAAACAACAAGTGCAAGATTCAGGAAACGGGAAGGCATGCATGTGTGTGAAGCGAGTCGCCACAACGACGACCGTCCGTGCAAAAACAGTTTCATGCATGTGACAACAGTGAGATGTTAACGAAAACTGAAACAGTGCTAGTATAAGCTAGTATGTATCAAAACGACAGCAAGCACTCACTGAAATCAAGAAGACAACATTCATACGAAGTGAAACAAAAAAGCGCCAGAAATGCAGCGCGAAACATGAAAAGTGGGCTTACCCCAAAACAACTGAGCTGAATGTGCCGACGACTCCTAGATGCAATGTGGGATGTCAGAGCTGCAAGATCGATGTGAGGAATGAGCTCTGTAGCATCCGGTTGATGAGTTTTGATAAAATCGAGGTTGCGACACACATGCCACAAATCTAGGGAAAGTGACACTTGGTGGGAAGTTTCTGAAATGATCTTTGCATGTAACCTTCAATTGTTAAAAATAGATCCCTGAAACAAGGGATGCCTTTGCATGCTGCCTTGGGAGGAGCAGGCCATGCATGCAAATCAGTTTTGCTCGGTCCTAGAGGGAACCGGTCAACTCAACTGCACATGCAACAATTTGTTCAGCTGGGAGGAAAAAATGCGCATTTCTGGGAGGGGGCTAGGTTGGCTGCCCAAAGGGATTGTGCAATTTATGAGCAGAGCAGTTGATTGCTGCCCATAATTGCGTAATTTCTGGGTTGAGTAGCCATGCTGGGAGGATTTGCGCAATTTTTTAGGTGAAGCTTGGTTGGGAGATTTGCGCAATTCTGAAGCCCAGCAGGCTGCCCTTCCTGAATTGCGCAATTTCTTGAGGGAGCTGGTCAGCTTGCAACTGGACCAAGTCCGGAAGAACATCTTGTGAGGGGAATGCAACAAGCTCTGATGGACAGGCTATCATTCTGCAAGAAAAACACTGAATATTTTGTGCTTGACGAAGCAACAGATGCTGTTGTGAAAGGTTGGTAGGGAGGCTCCAAAACGAAGCTAAGCCGAAATTTTGGAGGGTGGTTGTAGCCTATACAACACCTACCTTTCTCACTCATTGTTTGTATGCCCTTTGTAACTTTTTAAAACTTTTTTTTAGTTGATTAGATTAGGGCGGGTTAGTTTAACACGTTGTTAAGGGCATTCACCCACATAAGAGGTTAAATAAACTATAGAGCCTCTCTTAGTTTGCTTGGAAATAAAAAAGAATCGGGTAATTAACCTTAATGCTTGTTAGTCATTGTTTGCAGTAGACTTGAAAAGGAGTTTATTAGGTATACATTTATCTTATTTCCAACACTTTTTTTTCCATTTTTAGGTTTGCTAAGTGGGCAAGTAGATCACCAAAGATGATAATGAAATATAAAACCATTTGTTTTCTCTATTTGATAATTAGTTAGTTGAGTTTGATTAGATTGTTATGTCATCCATATTGACGCTTTTAGAGTAAAAAATTGGAGGAACCAACTTGTAGGTTCATTTTTATTGATGGGTCATAGTTTGGAGAATTAGGGTTTGAAATCTTTTGGAGCCATTTTGAAGCATTAAGCAAAGTTTTTTGGGGTTCAAAATGTCTCACTTGCGCAAGACACCCTGTTGTTTCTATAGTTAGAGACCTTTATGATGGTGCAATAATCACGCCAAATGATGTTTGTAGGGAAAAGTTATGCCCCCTACCAATGGACTTAGGTGTTGGTCACCATAGTATGAGTTGATGCTATGCCAACCCTCATTACTCATTTGTATGGGGCTAGTGATGTGGACTTTGAAGAAGACTCTAGAAGGTTCAAACCTGCAACTCTAGTTGAGGATTGAGGGAGTGAAACCTTACTGCTAGTTAGCTATTTAACTATGTTAAATACTAGGCCACTAGGAGTAGGGGTTCCATTTTATACTATTGCCTTTTGTTCCATAGCTGAGCAGAGCAACTAAGAGTGGGAAATTAGAGAGCATAATAGAGAGGGTTAATGTTCTATAGTATCATTATAGGCCATAAGTCTTAGGTACCTCCATAGAGAGTACCTCTTCCTTTGAACTTGCATATTTTCCATATCAGAGGAAAATAACATAGAGCAACCTCACCTTCTAATTGGTTTTTCACATGGTGTATATATTTCTTTCTATTTTCTATTTCTAGAATTTTAGACATTTCATTTAATTAAACATAAAATCAACTAAAAAATATGAACTCTTAAAGAAAAATTAATAGTAAAGGTATCTGTAATCTATTAGATCTGTTGTGTTGAACTATTCTGGTGGAATATCCACGACAATTTATAAGCTCTTCTTCTATCAAGCATTCAAGTTGTCCTGATGATGGATCCCAGTTGGGATTTGAAACGTTGGCAGAAAATGGTTCTTACTGTGGATTCTCCGGTGACTAAGTCGAAAATAATAAACCACAGAGGTCTTAAATCCAGGGACAATTTATAAATTATTAGTTTTTTTCTTTGTTGCAAATAAACATGAATACAACTCTCCTTTTTGACCTTTATGTATATAGGGCACTAAATAATATTAAGACTCTGATTCATTTGGTGGTCTCCTTCATCCATCCTCGTTTTCTTAATTTTTCCCAAACACTAGTTGACCACTCGTCTTTCTTTCTTAGCGATCAAGCTTTGTCTTCCTCCTTGTAGTAACATGGTACCTCACTCTAGCTATCGTGTTACATAAGTAGTCTAATGCCAAAATAATTAAGGACTTTTATTTATTTTTTCTTTTCTTAGATAAGGCATTACAAAAAACTTGAGAAAATGCTGTGAGAGACTCCTGTTATAAATCCCTTGTGCCATTGATTGTATAAACCTTATCTTACAAGGCTTTTAATTATTTGAGTTTGTCAAGTCCAATTTTAACAAATGCAAACTTACACTTATAATCACACACGGGTCTTTGTTGGTGTAATGATGGTTAATATAGATTTTGTGGTTTATTTAGTGGTCATCAAAGTCATTTATGACTCACCGTTAATGGAGTTGTTATAACTAACCATTTGTGTTTAATCTTGACATGGTAGCTCATTAATGGTCATTAAGGTAATTTATTATCACTAATAACTGGTTATTAGCCGAGAGTGGGTGTTAGGATTAGGGTTACGTAGTCTGGCATTATATAATGTGGTTCTCACCATAATTGTGAGAACTCAATTTTATATGATATCATTGATTATTTGGGTGTAAGGTTACCCACCTAACACTTGTGTTAATGTTGGAACAAAATGCTATGCAGGTTCATCACACCTTTAGATGTTAAGTATTTTTTTCACATAGGAAAATCTGGGCAGATCAACCCCGAAGGGAATCAAATCCCGCCGGCTAGACTATCAGGGCCTAACCCCAAGGGTGTCGAGGAGAATTGACCCTGTGACCTCCCGATTGGCGAGGCACTTAACAACAGGGACTCAACCGGTTGAGCTAACCCTTGGGGCTTTTAGATGTTATCTAGATAGTGAATTGACAATGCATAGTCGATTGAAAGAGTCAATTGAGAGGTCCACTAATGAATTGATTAAGGGATTGACTGGATGGTTGACTAGGTTGGGTAGTTATAATAGAACATTCCACTAATGTACATAACAAGGTAAAATTAAGGAGTTTTTTATGCACCTTAACCAATCTATGTGGAGCTTGCCATTCTCACTTAAAGGGATCTTGGTGCTATATAAGATGGCCCTATGGGTTGATCTATGACATGGTGAATATTTGTGCAATAGTGTTGTGTACATAACTCTTTTGGTTTCTTACACTACTATGTATGTTGAGCATGTTTGGATGTGCTCAAGCATTGTAGCTATGCATTTAGACATCACCTCTGATGTAGGAGCATTCGAGTGAAAAGGCGACAGCTGGGATTTTTTAGTTTTTTTTTAGTTTTTTAGCTAGACAGAAAGAAAAACATTTTGAGTTTCTGTTTTATTTTGTTTCATTCAAAAGTAAGGCTGACTCAGCCATTGTTCTTTAAAATTAGGCAAGCAAACCAAGATAGGATTAGTTAGGGACTTGTTTAAATAAACTGTTAGACAACTGAAAAGTAACTGAGGAATAGTTCCTCAACTGTAAAGAAACTGCTAATAATGCATTGAAAAAGAAAAACTAGCGCTCATTGAGGGGCTGCCATCCAGAGAGGAGAGAGAGCTCAGAATTTGTAATTTACAATTGTTTTGAACCTTTATAAAAGAAAACAATTCTAGAACCTGTCATTTCGGAAGCATGATAGTTTTTTTTCTTCCTTGTGCATAGATGTTTCAGGCATCATAATGAAAGCAAGACAGTGAAACAATTCATTAAGAATCTGAATAGCATCGACAAGAATCTTGTAACAGAAGGCATCTCAGACCGGGAACCAGACAAAGGTAAACCAACACATATAATACATTCTTTTCTTTTCCTCAACAAAAAAACCAGGTACTTTTATATTCAACATTCAAGCATTCCTGTACATTCATTTTGTTTCCCATTTAACAGTTCACTGTACAAAATCTACAACCCTGAAATCCTGGAGGGTTCTGAAACCCATGCAAACCAAAAACATTACAGTTCACAGGCTAAATACTAGTGAAACAACGAGGGAATGAACACCTCTGAAACCACACACATACGCGGAGGAATCGAAACCCTAAGGGTTATTCCCGATTACAGACAGAACAAGAAACAAAGCAAGAAAGAGAAAGTTACAACCACGAAAAGACCCTACCCAGGTTTTCCCTAAGATTGTGAATAGTCCCAAGGACGAAGCCGTGGAGCAGCATTCCCCTGGAAGGACCTACACACCTCCACCAAGTAGGGTAGCAGTTAAGTAGGGCCTTAAGACCAAAACACAGTGTACAGAAAACCAGCAGGGGAGTAAGGATTTACTTGGAGGAGGTCCGATTCCGCGACAGAGGAAGAGAGCCGAGACCCGCAACAGAGGATTTCTCCCAATAGAAATGCCATGAGAGGGTTTTGCCTACTCACCAAGCAGCCATAATGTTAGAACCTCAACAAGGAAAGGAGGAATTGCAACCAGAACAAGAGTATTACTGAGAACGAGTTCGCTGAGTCGTCCTGTGCAGCAGCAAGGCGAGAACCTATGTTTACAGAGCCGAATCATCACTAGACCCAACATCAAGCACACAATCATCACAAAACAGAGCAGAGACGAAGTATGATCCAAATGACAGAGACAAATAGACTTGCAGGTGGGAAAGCGACCTGAAACCCTCCAAAAACCAGAGAAGTGGATCACCACAGAGAGCGAACAGAGGCAGGGCGCCAACAAACCACCACAGGGAACAAGTGAGGCACAACATTAACAAACCACCATACGGGACAAGCAAGGCACAACGCTTACCAACCATCGCAAGAACTAGACGAAAGCACTGAGCACCCATAGAGCCGAACCAGACCACAACAAAGAAGGAATGGATTCCAAATACCCTTGGAAAGTGTGATAACTTGTGGTTGCGAACTCGAGGCTAGTACGAAGGGCGGGAAAAACACCATAAAACACATTAAAACCCCATACCAAAAACCTTGCCACTGACTTTAATTCGAAAATTAAAGTGTTAAATGGTCGTTGCTACGTGTCCCTCGTCGGGATTGCCACCAACCTCTCTTTTGAAATACTAGCTATCTAATCTACTTAATCCTTTGACTTTTCAACATGGTATCAGAGCTAGTGGTTTGACATTTAACATGCTATCTAAAAGTCTCATGGAGGCTATCAATGGTATGAGCCGTCAATGGGTTGGATATTTGGTAGATTGACTTAGGGTTTTAACCTACGTTGAATTTGGGATAAGATCTACAGATTAACATTATGGGTTCCAATCAAAGAGTTTGTGGTTTTGAAAGGCCATGATTATGGAATTTCGCTATATGATATAGAACATTGCTAAAGAGTAAAGCACTGTGGTAGTTTACATAAACTTTGGTTCTAGATCTAAAGGATGACTAGTAGGATTTTGTCTTTGATGAAAATAAGGATGAGGTTGCACGAGTCATAATGACCTACATCTCAAAGGAGATTTTCTTTCATACAAGTGGGATCCATTACCAAAATGTTGTATGGAAGTTGTTAAAAACTTTGTTTGATAAAAACCAACAAAAGTGAGTTTATAAAGTTTGATAAATGTTTGATCTCTTTGGATCCTTTCTCTTTTGAAAGTGTTGAATATTACTTGGCTCATGTGAAGGAATTTCAATGGAAATTGGATGAATGCAAAGAGGATTTCCCAAGAAAGTTGGTCAAGACATAACATCGATCACAATGAATTTGAAGACACCACATGACATGTTTTGTTCCACTGAAAGCTTCAGAAAAGATGGTGTCTAAGTTTATTCATTCTTTCTCTTGTTCATCGATTAGGGCACATGAAAAATTATTAGATGAAAGGAAACTTGAGTTCAAATAATAGGTCCATTTGACGAAACACAAAAGTTGACATAAACACAAAATTTCTTTTTATAATTATTTGTAGGCAACAACCTACTAGAGATACAAATCTCCATTGCTGCAAATATTTGTAGGCACTAACTTATTGGAGACACCAATCCCCATTGGCGTAAATATTTGTAGGCACCAACTGGCTCGATGAAACTATGCTTTCTAGCTAGGTTGACTTGACAAAATATTTCATATCTCCTCATTCCTATGGAGTTGGCATGAGTTCCTATGCACCAATTTGAGCTAGGTATTTAAAGCAAAAATGCCTTCAAAGATAGGGCATCCAAACTAGGCATAACAAAAATTGGTTATCCAAACAATATTCCAACAATCTTCATCTTGCAATCTTCATAATGGACATTTCTTATCCATGTCTGTCTTTGATATCAATTTCAACAATATTTCCAACAATATCTTCCTTTGTCATTGATGCCAACCCTTAATTAATTATGCAACAATATTGTAGTAGTCTCTTTATCTGCAACTCTCCTTATGTCTGTAATTTTTCCTTTGTTTGCAACTTCTCCCCTTTTGACATTAATGGAAAAGGTATGCTCCCCATGAACTTGTGCTTTACTGACAAGATGATAGGGATATCACTCCCAACTTCTAAATGTTTATCTAGGAAGGGGTTTGGTAAAAATATCTGCAACCTATTCCTTAGTGGCAATGTGTTCCAGCTTGACACTTTGTTTGATGACTTGTTCTCTTAGGAAGCGGTACTTGATGGGAATGTGCTTAATATTTGATTGAATAACATATTCTTTTGTATGAGAAATGAATATGACTTTGTTGGATTGGAAGATCCTCAAACCTAGAATGAATGAAAATTCTCCAAGCATGGACATCTCAAAGTCCTTTTGCATTTATTTTGCAAACTTTTGGCTCATTCTATCAACATTACATCCAAACCAATATCATACACATAAACCAAAATGATTAGCATATTCTTATTTTTTGTTTCGATGTAATGGTTGTTGTCTACAACCCCACATTTGGAACCTTTTTTTTGCCAGTATTTTTCAAGTCTTGAATACAAAGCTCTAGGTCCTTGTTTGAGTTGATAGAGTGCTTTCTTCAATTTACATACATGATCTTCACTTTCAGAAAATTGAAGTACTTCTAGTTGTTTAGTACATATTTATTCTTCCATGTTTCCATTTAGAAAGATTTGATTGACATCCATTTAATAAAATTTGAAATTCTTGAAATATGCAAATCCCCAAAACATTCTTATTGCTTCTAATCTTGCAACTAGAGCGAAGGTTTCTTCAGAGTCAATACCCTCAACTCAAGTATACCTTTACAGACCAATATTGACTATTTCTTACTACTTATCCATCTACATTCAACTTGCTTTTTAAGACTTGTTTGGTGCTAATCACATTCTTGTCATTGGGTTTAGGAAAAGGTTGCCAGGTTTTATTCTTCTCAATATGATTTAGTTCTTCCATTGCATTAACCCAATGCTTATCTTCGCTAGCTTGTGTAAATTAATTGGGCTCTATTTTGGATAGCTAATAAACGTTTGCTTGTTTTGGCATACTTACCAATCCTCTTATAGTCTAAACTCCTACATTTATATCACCAAAAATATGTTTTTCTTGGATGATACTTTTGGACAAGTCTGGATGGTTTCTTTGGATATTGACATTTTGTTTCCTCTTGTTATTTATTCTTCTTCTTCCTTTTCTCATTCTCTATAGATTGTCCCCTCTAGATTTTCATTTGTTTGTGACTTTTCTTTTTGAGGTATTGCTTCATGCACTCTTACATTATTACCTTCTGCCACTTTTGCACATTATTTTGTTGTAACATTTGTAGGTCTTTCTTAGAAATGCATAGCCAAGAAATATACCTTCATCTGTTTTGGAATTAATCTTGCTAAATTATCTTCATTTATAAAGCATTCACTTGAAAATAATTTAAAGTATTTCACCGGTCCACCTTTCCATAATTCATAAGGTGTTTTGTTGTTCTTCACTCTAATTTGTGTTCTACTCAAAAATTAGATTGTTGTGGACTACTTCTCCCTAAAACGTGTCTAGTATTTTGACTCCATTCAACATGTTCTAGCCATTTTTGGTACAACTTTGTTCTTCCTTTCTACAACTCCATTTTTTGTGGTCTTTGCTATTGAAAAATGTCGCTTGATTCCATGATTCTCATATAGCTCATAAAATTCATTATAGGTAAGATCACCTCCTTTGTTTGATCTTAAGCACTTGATCTTAAAATTAGTGTCAATTTTCAACTAGGGATTTGAAAGATTTAAAATCCTAAAATGCTTCATATTTTTCTTTAAGAAATGTAACCCGCGCCATTCATTTGTAGTAACTATTAAGCAACACAAAATAACTCTCACCTTTTAAATTTTGTGTTCTTATTGGTCCACAAAGGTCTGTGTGTACAAGTTATAATGGTTTGATGTTGAATACTCCTTTCTTTGAAACTAACTCTCCCCTGCTTCCCATGTCGACATGCCTTGCAAATAATGTATATGTTATATTCTTTGCATGACTAGAACCACATGTGATACATGTATTCAGGGTGTGGCAGGGGGTGATATCCCCCTACACGGGGTTTGAGGTAGTGCCTTGATTTTTTTTTTGGGTGGTTTTTGCGTCTACAGTTTTCGGGCACATGGTGGATTTTGCCTAGGTTTTATATATCCAGTCAAAGGAAATATGGTTATATTCTAATCTAAGGTTAATGGATTTGGAGTTTATATAATATATTATAACATTGAAAAGGAATATAATGGAAAATCAATTTGGTTTTTCCAGTTTTGTGTTCAAAGAGAAAAATATGTGTATATTTTCTATGATTTCCATTGTATATTTTCTTATTATTATTATTTTTAAGAATTTGTTTGTAAGCGTGATCTATATAGGGTTAAAACCTACAATATGTAGATTTGAGATCCTTGGCATATCTCTTACTGCATGTGTCTTGTTGAGTTTTTACTAGATTTTCAATGTTTATAAGACCCATCCTTCCATGCCATAACCAACTTTCGTCTACTTGTCCCATACACCATTTTTCTTATTTGACTTCATCAAGGATGTATGCATTCCTTGGGGTTATGTTGGATTTGCCACTAATCTTCCTTATTTTTATTTCTTTATCTCACATCCTTTAAAATGAAATGTGAGGTTGTAACCTTGATCACACATTTGAGTTACACTTGTAAGATTTTTTTAACTCTTCAACATATAAGACACTATTTTAGTCTTTCCATCATCAAAACTAACTATACATTTTGCAACTATCCTTGCAGAAGCATTATCCCTATAGGTAACACAAACTCCTTTTTCTTCTTCCTCCTCTGGAGGGAGGAATTTGTTATGATCCCATGTCATGTGTTTTGAATATCCACTATTAATATACCATTGGCTTAATTATTTTGAACATACAATGAAAGTCCACCTTCTTTCTTTTTATGTTCTCGCTTCCTTCTCAACACCTTTGTGTATTCTTCTCTATGCCTAGTACCATCTTCTTCCTTGTTTTGTTTAGGAGACTTTATTATGCTACTTCTACAGTCACATGTTATGTGGCCATAATTATTGCACTTATAGCATTTAAGTATTATAATCAAGTACAAGAATAAATGAATTGTAGTTTCTATCAACAAACTGATGAAAAATTTTGGGTTTGTTGCTCACATAATCATTTCTTGAGGTTTTATACTATCCTCTATTTCTATCTCTCACATGATCACTTCTTTCATAAACTCTACATTCTATTACTTTATGACTAAAATTATTGCAAGAAAACAATAGCTAAGGAATAAGATTTGGTACGAGGTTGTGAAAGGCCTTCTTGGTGGAACAAATCTTTTGAACTCATTCTTCTTGTTCTTGTGAAAAGAATCAGGTTTATGTTGGTTCTCATTTATTTTGCCATTGCTATTTTCATGTTTGATGGAGACTTTGATAAAAATAACATATCCTCAAAATAAGAACTCTAGCCCCCAAAGCCTTTTTTTGCACAAAAAACATGAAAAAACACCCCGCAAATGAAAAGTGATGATGTTGCATCATCTTCTTTTATTTTAGGGTTAGAATCCCAACCTTTTTTAACCATGACATTAAAAACCAAAATCATGGTAATGAAAAACATTAAAATTTCAACAATTTTCAACCATGGCATTAAAGATCAAATAACATGACTTTGAAAAACTATAAAATTTCAGTATTTTTCAACCATGGATTTAAAACCAAATATCGAGATCAAAAAACCCTAAAATTTCAATGTTTTTCAACTATGACATTATAAATCAAATACCATGACTAAAAAACCTTAAAAATCAACACATAAATCGAAGAGTCATTTTACTTGAAGCAATTTTTTTAAAAGCCTAAAATATAGCTCTTTCAAAATCTTTTTTTCTTTAATAGTAATGAGAACCTTTGGAGAATCAACAACTTCAATAGATCAACTGCCACTATTACACCATATACAACTTTTCATAAATGTCACTAATGGTCTGGTTACAACTTGTCTTCTCAGACTTGAACCCACGTAGCTGGCGAAACTAGTTGTTTACCAAAACACTCAAGCTAAGATCCTTAGACATAACTCTTTTAAAATCTTTGCCTAAGACAACTTGACCCATTTTCAATAAGGCACTAGAATTGCAATAATTTTTTCACTATGGCTTATAAAATCATTAATAATGTACACAAAACCATGAAAAAGAACATTAAAAAATTAACATAATGCAAATTTTTTAAATTAAAAACGTTAAAATTTTAATTAAAAAGTTTAACTAATTAAAAAAATATATTTTCCACCCGTTTTTTTAACCCATAAAAATGATTAGAAACAAAAATCTAAAACAATTAAAAAAAATTAAAAACAAAAATTAAAAACAATTAAAAAAAGATTAAAAACAAAAATTTAAAACAATTAGAAAAAGATGAATTTAAAAGAACTATTTAAAAAACTAATATATATATATGGGCTTTAAAAACAACTTCCCTCGTTGAATTTACACCATAAAATGGAATGTTAGACGATTGAAGATGTTTAAAATTTACACCATAAAATAGAATGTTAGACGATTGAAAATGTTTAAATTTTAATCAATTATTCTAAAGGTTGAGGTTTATGTGACCAATGACATAACCCACGTTTGATGAAAAAATGGTTCAAAATGTGATGATTATTGATCCCTAGTTTAATTATTTTCATAAATGTATTTTCGATTATTGAATTTTTTGATATGTGATATTCCACATTAAATTAAATTTATATTTTCAGCTTTAAATTCTGTCTTCGATAATATTAGTTTTTCATTTATTTAATAAACTAAGAGATTTGAATTTTGTGTGCATTATCATTAAATATTTATTTCTAGAACAAAGTGTATATAATATTTTTTATGCTTATTTTGATATGGTTAAGCAATTTTATTTGTTTGGTAGTTTTATTTATGATAAATTGTTTTTCCTATACGGAATCTTTTTCTTTATCAAAGTTATAATAACAAGGAATTGTTTTCTATGCCGTGATTGCCCTTCTCCATGGTTTTAGCCCGCTAAATGTACACTGTTTTATGGTTCTAAATGTTATATCTTTTAACTAAACATAATACAAGAATTATTTAAAAAGATATATTAAAAAAATAATATTATGATATAAAATATAATTAAATAAAATATGTAAAGATGAGATTGGAGATTTCAGATCTGGAGTTTAATTACACGCAATTTTAAATAAATTCTATTTCTAAATAATGACATTTTTTCACATATTTCGATATAATTTAAGATTTAGTTGTGAAATTTTCCTAGCCATAGGAAGTATAAATATCTTCTATGCTATAGGGCATCACAGTATTGTAGTACTTGATCTTTATAATTCTGCAACAACTGTGTAATGTGTTCTCTCTACTATCAATTTTAAATAAAACCCACTTCCAAATATTTGCATCCCATCAAATATTTAAATATAATCCAAAATTTAGTTGTGACATTTTTATTTACCTCCAGCCAAGTCTTAGGAAGTATAAATATCTTCTAGGTATCACGGCGATTAAGAATTGTGGTGCTTGAAATTTATAACTATGCTTTAAGTTGAACTATAACGACATCCAAATATTGAAGAAATTTCAACCCCTACTTCGGTTATCAGTTTTCCTTATCACTCTATGTATTTAGTTTTAAATCCAAACATGATAAAAATTCTAAAATCTAGAAATGATAATATTTTTCTGAAAACAAAAATTTAGAGATTTCACAATCACTGAAATTGCAGAAATAAAACACAACAAAATTATGACAGCCACACACAGAAAATAACACAGTGATTTTTGGTCAATGTGACCCTGGAAAAACCCCCTACAACTCTTGGGGAAAACCAGTTTGAGAGCTCTTCTTTATTTCTGAAAATGATTTTATAGAGAAATTGAAATACACAGTAAAAATTCCAGCAACCACAAATTACAACTTATCTCAATTTCCATGCTTGAACTCCACCTCGAAAATCGTGCCAATCAACGAACAGCCAAAACAGAAATTTTTATAGCAATAGAACAACATTAAATGCTGTACGGCAAGCCTCAAAAAATGTGCCCAGAATTTGTTGTCCCTCTTCCTCGATTTCTATGCCTTTCCCTGCTGTACAGTTTTCCTGTGGGATGCGTGCCAATAAATGTTACTGCTCAGATTTGTTGAAATGTTTTCTTGTTGCTCTCTTTCACTTCTTCACTGCTTAGAAATTCTCTTCTTGCTCTCTCTTCTCTTTCTGTCAAATGCTCATGAAAGAATGAATTGATCTTTTTCTCTTCTCTTCTCCTTTTATTCTCTAAATGACCTTTTGGATTATCCTAAGATCTAATGGTTGAGATTCATTTAGATCTAGGTATGAGAATAAATGTGCATTTAATTCTCACTTTCTATTTTTTAACTCACCCACTTAAATAAAGACCCACTTAGCTTTTATTTCCATAGTCACTTTTTAATTCTTCATTCACTTTAATAAAGCCACTTTTAAAGTAGAATGTAACTTTACCACTTATAAAGTCACTTTTAAATTAGAATGTAACTTTACCACTTATAAAGTCACTTTAGGAGAAAAGTAAAAAATGAATTTGGACACTTTTCCCTAGGCCAAAGATCAAACCCTTAGGGAACCACTTGTCCTCTGGTACCCAAATTTTAACACTCCCTCTTACCGAGGAAAATGTTCCTCACCACTCCCATCTTGTCTCTGAAGTATACATGCTTGTCGTGTGGTAAGACTTTGGTGAAAATGTCCGCTACCTGCTCATTTGTAGAAATGTACTCAAGTTTGACAGCTTCCTTGTGGACATAGTCTCTAATGAAGTGATACTTGATCTCAATATGCTTTGACATGTCATGAAAAACTGGATTCTCCGTGAGTTTTATGCAACTCTGATTATCACAGTAAATCACTGAAGGTCTCAATGCCTGACCAAATAGACCAAACAATATCTTGCGAAGCCATATGGCCTCACAACTAGCCAAACTAGCAGCCATATACTTTGCCTCAGCTAAGTTCAATGCAACTGACTTTTGTTTCCAGTTGATCCACGACACAACTGCCGAACCCAACCCAAAACAACACCCGAAAGTACTCTTCCTATCTAAAGCACAACCTGCCCAATATGAATCCATGTACCCTGCCAGTCTCACTCCATCACCTTGTCTATAATCTAGACCAAAAGCCACAATCCCCTACAAGTAACGAAGAATGTGTTTTGCAGCTACCTAGTGCACTCTCCTGGACTCACACATGAACTGACTCATAGTGTTAACTGCAAAACATATATCTGGTTGAGTGTTGACTAAATACATCAAACGACCAATCAACTGTCTGTATAGAGTAGGATCCACCAACTCGGAATCAGAAGCATGAAGCTTATTCCAGTTAGTGATCATAGGTGTAGACATGGGTTTGTAGTCCTCCATGTGAAATCTGCTAAGAATATCCACAATGTACTTCTTTGTCCCAGGAAGAAATGCCCTCCTCCTGCCACACCTGTAATCCTAGAAAATAATACATCAAGCCGATATCCTTCATCTCAAACTCTGAAGCAAGATCTCTCTTGCAGCCCTCAATGAGTCTCTCTACACCAGTGATGATCAAGTCATCAACATACAACACCAGAATGAGAGGCTCCTCACCCACCACAATGAAGTATAGGTTCAGATCAGCCTCACTTTTTGTGAAACCCAACCGCTGCAAGTATGTATCAATCCTCAAGTACCAAGCTCTAGGAGTTTGCTTCAGGCCATAGAGTGCCTTTTTCAATCTGCATACATGGGACTCCTTCCCATGCACCTCAAAGCCCTGTGGCTGCTCAATATAAACCTCCTCCTGAATGAAGCCATTGAGAAATGCGTTCTTCACATCCATCTGGTGGATCTTCCAACCCATCTTTGCTACAATCGATATAATGGAGCGAATAGATATATATCGAGCTACGGGAGCGAAGGTCTCCTCATAGTCAACTCCCTCTACCTGTGAGAATCCTCTCGCCACAAATTGAGCCTTGAACTTCTCGATGCTACCATCCGTAACATGATTTATCTTGTAGAGACATCTGGAAGTAACAACTGATTTACCTTCAGGCCTCGGCACTACCTCCCAAACATCATTCTTCATAATAGAAGAATACTCCTCCATCATAGCCTCTCTCCAGACCTGCTGGCTGGCTGCCTCCTCATAACTAGAAGGCTCGGAGTCAACAATGCTTGTTACCAATGCCATGTAACTATAGAACCGCTCAGGTGGTTTACTCTCTCTAACTTGTCTCTTTGGCCCAGTAACTGATGTGGCCTCGCACAAGGTATCTTGAAGCCACTTGGGATTCCTCTTCCCTGAGCATACTTCTCCCGCCGGAGTGAAAGAATCTTCATCATCATCAAAACCCTGAACTCTTGAAGGCCTGTCAACTGACCTCATGCCTGAACCTGTGCCTGTAGACGCTGAAGTACCGTGCGAACTGTCCATTAGTGGACTACCCTGTGAACTGCTCTGCGGACTGCCCTGCATGTTGCCCAAAGAACCACCCACCTGACTCTGAGAGCCACTGCTCACTGATGGAACTGACACTGTAATCGACGTACCTCCTAATCCCTAACCATTGGATCCCTGTGACTGACTTAGCTGCTCCTGAGGGTCCGGTGACTCTGGATACTCTAACTCCCATGAACTCCTGAAAGCTCTCTCCTCCTCCAACTTCACATCCCGCCTAACAACCACTTTCCTCTCCGCAGGAATATAAATCCAATAAGCTTTCGAGGTCTTGCTATAACCCACAAAGATGCCCTTGTCTGCAGTAGGCTCTAGCTTGGTCCTGTTCTCCTTGGGGACATAGGAATATGTAAGGCACCCAAAGATACGAAGGTGCCTAACATCAGGCTTCTTCCCAGAAAAAGCCTCCTCCGGAGTCACATTCCCCAAGGCACGATGTGGATTTCTGTTCTGAAAGTACACAGTAGTGTTGCAGGCCTCTCCCCACAAAAATAAAGGTAACCCCTGATCATGAAGCATGGCTTTGAGAGCCCTTGCAATGGATTTGTTCTTCCTCTCTGCAACCCCATTCTGCTGGGGGTAGTAAGGAACTGTGAACTCCCTCCTAATGCCTACCTTAGCACAAAAATCAACAAACTCACCAAGGGTATACTCCCCTCCATTGTCCGACCTGAGGACCTTGATCTTCCTACCTGTTTGGGTCTCCATAAGAGCTTTGAACTCTTGAAACCGCTTGAAGACCTCACTCTTGGTCTTCAAGAAATAAATCCAGGTCTTCCTGGAGTGGTCATCAATGAATAAAACATAGTACTCATAGCCACTCAATGATACATGAGACATCCGACCACTCACATCGGTATGTATCAAGTCAAGGATCCCGGTCGCTCTGCTGTCACTGCTAGGAAAAGGGGATCTGGAAAACTTCCCCATAGCACATCCTTTGCATACATCAAGGTGATCAGAACTGAAATCTGGCACACCAGTGGTGATCTCCCGCAATGTACTCAAGGCCCCATGATACATGTGCCCCATCTTGCGGTGCCAAATCTCACATAACTCTGAACTGCTAGATCTGTTGTCGGTCTTATCTCGGGTGCTGCTACTCAATGCCATTAGCGGATGGAATGAGAACTTGTACACCTTGGCATGACGCACACCAATCTCTCTAGCTGAAGAAGCTGGAGTTCCCCTAGGATATATAAGCACCTGCCCTCTCCTGAACAACACATCATACCCTCTATCCTCAAGTGCTGAGACGGATATCAGGTTCTTCTTCATTCCAGGCACATATAGAACATCTAACACTTTCAAGAGAGGTTTGGGTCCCCTATCAAATGTCAATATCCCCACACCGACTGCTCTAACAACGCTGTCATCACCAAGCACTACCTCCATATCAGTATCACCCTCTGAAAGCTCTGAAAAGTACTCTCTGACTCCTTTCATGTGGCGGGAAGCGCCACTGTCAACATACCAAATGCTAGAAGATGCTCTGCTAGTAGCAGGGAATGCACACTCCCTCTGAATCTATATGGCAGGTGATCCTGTACTAGTGGCCTCACAAGCTATGAACCCAAACTCCTAATCAAATCTCTCTGAAAAGCTCTCTATTTCTGCAAAAGTTGCCATGGGTTTGTCTTTTCCTTTCTTGTGCTTCTTCTCCGGACACACAACAACATAATGTCCAAACTTTTGACAATTTCAACATTTGACTTTGGAATAGTCCTTCTCCTTGTTCTGCTGCTTTCCTTTACCTTTCCTTTTGCCTCCACTGTTGGAAGCTTGCTTCTTTGCTCTGCCCTTCTTACCTCTTGCTAATAATGCCGCATTGTCATCCTCCTCCACCTATTTGGCTGCCCCAAGATGGTTCTTTCTGATCTCATTCTGAATGCAATCATCCCACAACCTCTCCCAATCGGGAAGGTTTTCCCGTGCAACAATGCCATCCACAAAATTCTCCCAAGTCTTTGGGAAGACCATTCAAAGCAATTCTCACCAACTCAGTGGGTGCAATCATCTCACCTACGGCTGCCAACTCATCTCTCACTGGAGTGATATTTGTGAGGTATGCTATAGCAATGTCAGTCTTAGCCATTTTAATGGCCTTCAGTTTCTTCTTTAGGACCATTTTTCTGTTTTCATTTGAGCTCTGGTAAACACTGGTCAAGGCTGTTCACATCTCATGTGCATAATTCTTTCCTTTCACATGAGGAATGACATGGCCTTTGATTCCTTCCAGAATCAATCTTTTTGCCTTAGCATTCTTTTTGTTAAACTTTGCAAATTGTACAGGGTCAGAAGGTACTACTATTGGGTTCTGTGTGGTATTTACCATAATGCCCTAGACTTCTGCTTCCTCAAAGATGCTCTGGATTCTCTCCTTCCATGCACTATAGTTGTTCTGCCCATCCAATCTGTCTTCAACTCTCAAACCCAAAGACATGTTTCACTGTCCTACAAAATTGAAATTTTCAAATCATGGTAAAGGTTTCTGTTTTCTGTGTAAAAATTAGCGTTCTGTAATTTTCACTTTGCTGTCCCAAACTGCACTTTTCAGCCAACCAAGCTCCGATACCATGAAGAAATTTCAACCCCCACTCCGGTTATCAGTTTTCCTTATCACTCCATGCATTTAGTTTTAAATCCAAGCATGATAAAAATTCTAAAATCTGGAAATGATAATATTTTTCTGAGAACACAAATTTAGAGATTTCACAAATGCTGAAATTACAGAAATAAAACACAACAAAATTATGACAGCCACACACAGAAAATAACACAATGATTTTTTGTCAATATGACCTTGGAAAAAACCCCTACAAATTTTGGGGAAAACCAGTTTGAGAGCTCTTCTTTATTTCTGAAAATGATTTTACAGAGAAACTAAAATATAGTAAAAATTCCAGCAACTACAAATTACAACTTATTTTGATTTCCGTGCTTGAACTCCACTTCAAAAATTGTGCCAATTAATAAACAACCAAAACATAATTTTTTACCACAATAAAACAACATTAAATGTTGCACGACTAGCCTCAAAAAATGTGCCAAGAACTCGCTGTCCCTTTTCCTCGATTTCTGTGCCTTTCCCCACTGTATGGTTTTTCATTGGGATGCGTGTCAATAAATGTTGTTGCCCAAATTTGCTGAAATGTCTTCTTGCTGCTCTCCTTCACTTCCTCACTGCTCATAAATTCTCTTCTTGCTCTCTCTTATTTTTCTCTCAAATGCTCATGAAAGAATGAATTGATCTTTTCTTCTTCTCTTCTCTTTTTATTCTCTAAATGATCTTTTGGGTTACCCTAATATCTAATGGCTGAAATTTATTTAGATCTAGGAATGAGAATAAATGTGCATTTAATTATCACTTTCTATTTTTTAGCTCACCCACTTCAACAAAGACCCACTTAGCTTTTTATTTCCATAGTCACTTTTTCACTTTCTAATTTTTGATTCAATTTAATAAAGTTACTTTTAAAGTAGAATGTAACTTTACCACTTTTACAGTCACTTTTAAATTAGAATGTAACTTTATCACTTATAAAGTCACTTTTAAATTAAATTGACTTTACCACTTATAAAGTCATTTTAGGAGAAAAGTAAAAAAATAAATTTGGACACTTTTCCCTAGACCAAAGATCAAAGCCTTAGGGAACCACTTGTTCTATGGTACCCAAATTTTAACAAATATTTAGTGTTGCCATTATGTCGCTGGAAGGTTAAGCATCACAGCACCGTGAAAGCCTTAGACATCACAAAATGGTCAAGTTTTGGCATGGACAAAATATTTTTTGATGCATTAGATTTGATCAAGATAATAAATAGCAATTTTATATGCTTGCTTTTTAAGATGGGAAAGGACAGAGAATTGACAGTTTTATATGTTTTGTTTTGGGGATTTTGAAATGTTCAAAAATATATATTTAATCTCATATATATATATATAGATAATAATATAATTTTATAATTTTTTTTAATTACCAAAAAAATTCAGACAATTAGAAGCTTTCTCCTCGTTCGAGGGTAGAAATTCATAAACTTTATAAAGTTATGTATAGCTTATTTTGGTTCTTTTATGTAGCAAGTTGGGTCAATCACCGTTAGAAGCAACATGATAGTGGATCTTCCGTTTAAAAGAAAGCCAATGCCTACAGTTAATTATTCTCTGGTGCTAAGGGAAAGTCATACCTATCCAACTTCCAAGATGAAAATTGAAAGGTAGCCACATAGAAAAGCTCATGCCCAACAATGGTCGCCATCGGTATTTCTTAACTATATTACAATTTGCTCCATTTTCTTAATATCTATATTACAATGTGCAATATTAAAAATAAAAAGTCAGGTCATGATGTGTTTGCAAAGGCTATGGAGCAAAGTTAATGGTTAGTTTTGTCTTTCAAATTATATTATGATTTACATTGTAAAAAGCTTAGGAATTTTGTGCTTACAATTTACATTGTAAAAGGCTTAGGCATTTTGTGCATCCAACCATAAGGGAGTAAAGTTAATTATTGTTAGTTTTGAAATGTAAGAAAGGCATTCTCCGCATCCAAAGGCAATGGAGCAAAGTCAACTACTTTTTGTTACAAGCAAAAGTTAATTACTATTAGTTTTACTTCATACCATATGTTTGAATCCAAAGCTAAGTCAATGATTGTGAGTTTTACTATGTAGCAAGAGTTTTTATGTGAAATGTCTGAATCTTAATCCATCAAAATTTATAATATTAATTGTAAGGTATTGTTGAGAAAATAAACTATTTTTTCTGCTTCATATTTCAAGATAGATTTAACTTTATTACATTGTTCAGAGGTAGGGACAAATTCATTAATAGAGGAATATGGTGGACGTGAACACATTTTCTATCTTAAGGTTGAAGGGCCAAATTTATCTTTAACTTCTACAGGTATTTATTTTATGAGTCAACACCTTGAAGAGGATCCTTCAGCTCAAGTGGCTCATTCCTCACCTCATGGTCTTTACTGTCTTCCCCAATTCGATCTCCATTTTCTTCAATTGATTCAACATCCATTGGAATTCCACTTTTGGAAAACCCCCTTGAGTTACATATCCCTCAAAATCAGTTCCAACATGCTCCACTTCTTTCTCATAATTAATTACAAATATTATTTTTATCCTTCTGTACGTATCAAACTTCTCTACAACAGGTGATGACAAAGTTGAAACTTGTAATGAAAAAACAACAATTAGTTGAAGAAGACAAGGGCAACATACCCGTTTTGTAATGTTCCAATATTGATGGAATTGAGAAGCATTTGAGTCAGGTTCATGGTTTCTCCTATCTTCGATGCAATCATTAGTTTGAGGTGTAGAATCGAAGAAACAATGCTTTTTACTTGAGATGAACTTGGAAACCACTTTTGATGATTTGTCACTCAAACTTCTAGCTTTTTATTGTATTGCAATTGAAGTTGGTTGTGTTATTCATATTGGTAATCCAAGTTTTGTAGATTAAAATAAATGAGAGCAATTGATAGCCTTTTTCTTGTAGATTAAAATATATGAGAACAATTGATAACCTTTTTCTTGTAGATTAAATATTCTTTCTATATGATTATATTGTTCTCACAAATATTTTAAGTGGGTGCTCCACCAATTATCAATATTGTATGATAATAGCCTGTTAGGCTGCAATCAACTATGTATTATGAAATTACATCAAGTGTTTTAAGCAACAAAACCAAACACAATTTATTATGAAAACATTTAGGGGGTATGGTAGAGCCATACTTTCCTTTATGTAAGAGTATCCTTTTTCATGATTCATCTATTCCTAAGATTGTACTGTTGTTGTGTGTGGATGTCATGTAGAACACCACCTGCATATTGTGGGAAAACGACGTATTGTGGGAAAGTGTTTTGGCTTGGAGAGATTAGAGTTATCATCGGTAGACATGACAAAGGTATTTATCATTTGCTATAAGGTATTTGGATACAAACCTGTGCCAGAGAAAGACAATTGAATTTCTCTTTCAAGCTATAAATACAAGTTGTTATATATTTATATTTTTAAAGGTTCATCATAATAACAAATATAACTAATGCAGAGGTCAACTAGAGCTCATATTTGTAATATTCATGTGTCTGTCAGTCAGATTTTATATGATTTTTTTTAAGCAATATGTACAATATATTCATGTATTTTTTTATATGGGATAAACTAATTTATTTAATCATAATATTTTCAAGTATATCAGATTGCAAATATAAATATAAGCAGTTGTAGATTTATATTTTAATGATGAAACTATCAAATTGCTAATATAAGTATAAGCGGTTATATATTTATATTTTTAATGATGCATTAAGAAAGCTTATGTAACCAAAGCAATTATCACTTATAACAAGCTACAAATTATAAAATGGTCATATATTTATATTTTTAATGGTTCATCATAGTAACCCATATAACCAAAGCAGAGACTAACTAAAACTATCTTTTCCTATGCAACCAATCCCATATCCAACGGAGGACTAAAACTTATCTTTGCCTATGCAATCAATCCCATATCCCAAGCAAAACTAAAAATTTAAAGCTTCTTTGTTTTTTATGACTCAATAAATATTTAGATGATGTATGAAGTTTTTGAATTGACGTGCATTTTTTTGTAGTGATTTTTTCTCTTTTTTCATTTTTCATAATTCTAATTCTTGTAGGAATTTATAGGGTAAGTTCCTCAGATAGAACACCAAAGGACACCGCTCACAAACAGATCACAAATCAATACACCAGTATTCTTGACGTGGTTAAAACCATTAAATAGGGAAACAATCCACGGCCTAAGCCAACGCTACCACTTCAGGCAATTTATTAATGTAAAAGAAAGAAAATTTACATAATCTTCTCTCATGAACGATCATCCAACAAATGACCCTCCATGCTCTTTAAATAGAGATCATGGACCAATTGAGTGTTAAGCCACGGATTAAGTGTCGGTAATACCAATGAGAGAATGAACCGTCAAATTGTAAGTTACAAAAAGTACATACTAAAGAAACACACTTTACCTAACTATACACTATACCAAGTTATACTTAATTATTTCCTATGTGTCGGAATATCCTAACATCCCCCGTTAAGAACAACTTGGGATAAGATTGGAGGATGTACAAAGATGACACAATAGGAGAAGGAAGGAGGCACTAGAGCCTATCCCCCCTTAGTGACAACTTCCTGAACTCCAACCATAAATTGAAGTTTAGTAAACTTCGCCTCTATGAGAGCCTTTGTAAAGATGTCTGCAACTTGATCATCGATTGAACAATAGTGCACTTCAAGAACATGGTCGTGAATGAGCTTTTTGATGAAGTGCATGTGTAGTTCAATGTGTTTGCTGCGCTGATGTTGGATTGGATCTTTGCATAGTTGAATGACACTTTCATTACCACACCAAAGTGTAGTTAGATGTTGCTGCTAAAAACCAAACTCTGATAGGATTTGATGAAGCCACATGGCTTCCTTACTAGCTTCAACAACACCACGATGCTCTGCTTCTGCTGAAGAAAGAAAAATGACACTTTGTTTCTCGCACACCCATGTAATAGGTCCAAAACCAAGAGTGAAGATATAACCTGCAATAGACTTCCGATCATCAGGGTTGTTATCACCCCAAGAAACTCTCCTAGGTTGTATATCGGAGATGCTCGGGAACATTACAAACTCAACATAAATGCTGGAAATGGATGAATAGAAGGAATGATGCATATTCAAGCCAGATAACCACTTCTACTATGCTTAACTCCAAACATGGGTGAACACCCCCAGACTACAAGGCTTTAGACCTCACAGTTTTAGTATTAGGTGAAAATGGAGAATACTGACCACACCAGCAGATGCACAAGACCATGTGATGGCCAGCTGCAACCAGTAAAGAGGCCTGCAAATCTATTTCTTAATACACAGACAGGATGACAACTCTCTGGCATTAAGATAATAGAAACCTGCATAGCATATTCAATGATACATACTAGATTCCAACACAGAGGTGGGATGACAGCCCCTCAAATGCTAAGTATCAAGAGCACATGAAAAATGCATTACATGCACAACCTAGAACAAAGAAGAAGTGGAAAGTGAGCAATTAACAACAAAAAAAGCTTGTATTAGCTGAAAATGAAGACCAGATGCTGCACGTATCAAAGTAGTTACAGTCTCCAGAAGTTGAACCTTACATCAAAATAAAAACCATCAACCATCATCCTAGATTACATCGCTGTTCTGGGTATATATAGAGGTTGATTACAAAAATTGCTCTGCTATTCTATGCGTGGAGGGTCATAATTGGCCACCAACCGCTTTAATCTGTCTGATAGAGTCTCTCTTGCAATCTGCTTGTTTTCATAAATGAATTGACGTTCTCTGGCTCTTAGCGGTCCTTCCTGAATAGGTGGAGTGTAATATGGATGGAATGCCATGACTGATAAATGATGTTATCTGCTCGAGGCACGTCCTCTTCCCCTCGGCCATTCTGTTTCTTGAAAGCGGTGGTTGAAGAATAACTGCGCGGAGTGGTGAACGCTGGCTGCCTTTGCCCTTTCGGGAATAGGAAATGACTATGTTGCGCTATCTATGTCCCTTGATTACTTATGTTGCGGGCATCATCATGTTGTGCTGTCGCCAAGACTACTCTGTCATTGATTCGACCTCTGCTCTGAGCAATTTTGAGAATTCCCGCTCATAACTGCTTCTTTTGGACTTTAAAAGTCCTCAAGCATGGTTAAGTCTTTTAGCGGGTCCTCTTTTCAGGTTGCTGTCGCATATCACAACCGACCGGTTCCCTTGATTCCCCTTATATTTGAAAATTCATGAAAAATGCTGAAAAACATGAAAAAGGCCTTCCTATGGACTTCAAAAATTTAAACAATTTCACTTCTGAAACCCATCGGGTCTAGGTCCTATTGCATCGTGCACATATGCATACAAAGGTTGTGCCCCTTTGGTTTCCGCCGATAGCGATATAACGATACGATGTGGGCTGTTGATCTGCGCGCGTGATCGACGGTCCACATTGCATCGCTGATCGCTATCGCATTGCCCCTTTCGTAAGTCCTCTTCTGTGATAGCGCTGATGTGTTTTGGGCCATTGATCTGTGCGTGTGATCGACGGTTCACATTTAATCGCCGATCGCGATCGTAATGCTTCTCCTGTCCACGCCGATTGACATTGCCTGCTTGTGCCGATTGCGATCCGTCGATTAGATCTGGACCGTTGACCGGCCAGATCTAACGGCTGCTGTGCCACCGTCGTTTAAACCTGTGCCTGTGGGTTTTTTTCATGGTTTTGTAGTGTTTCCGTCTCCCGATAGTGTATTACCGACCCTACAAGGGCTTTCCAGCTACAACTATTTTGATCGGTGGATGACCTTTGACCAAAATTGGAGATTTCAATAGCATGCATGGATCCCTTGGCATGATTTTAAGCAGATTTGCAGACTTTGGGAGTGTTTTTGGATCCATTTTTATCCTTTTGTATAACACTGGCTCCTTCTGGGGATGAGATCCTCCTTGTGAGGTATCAAGAAGTGCAAACCAATGCCTTCATACAAAACAAGCTTAAAAAACATTGCCTAGTATCCATTGGGCATGGAGTCAAATGAAGTCTACACTAAAACCTGCAAAAGAAAATGCTTACAAACATTAAGGCCTGAGAGCCTTAAACAACATGAATATTCAAAAACTGGCCATCCGCGGGACCATGAAAACTGTTTCCCTTCCTCTCGGTCGGTTTATCATAGATCTGCAAAATTGGGTTTATTTGATCCTCTACCTCAAAGAGTTTAGGACATTTTACCTTATCTGGTAGATATGGATCAAATTTCATCCCCTCTCTGTATGTTTTCCTCCTTGGACGTTCTTCATGGGAGCTTCTGTACACTTTCTGAATAACCACGGTTGCTGTGTACTTGTCTGTGTTATCTGTGGCCTGCACAATTACTATGAATGGTGAACCATGGTATTCTTGTGCGGGGGACACAGAGACACCATCTGCTCCTTCATTTTTCTTAGAATAGTCCACATCCAAGGAGGAGTCCCAAAACTGTGCATCCTCTTCCTCTGTCATTTGGCAAGCTACCTTTTCAATCTGTGTGGAGGCCACCTAAGCAGGCATCAGAATATCAAGACTGAGATGATCAGTATCAGCCTTGGGCTTTGAATCATGGCCTACCTCAGTGCCCAGGAGGCAACTGTGAGGGATTGTCTCTCGAGCAGACAGAGGAACATAAGATGATGGGGAGTTTTCTTCTCCCTTTTTGATCACTAGGCTGGGGATAACAACAGGTTGTTCAATTTGCAGATTTGCATATTCATGGGTAGTTGGGCTGGCTTCGGGCTCAGACTCTTCGAGGATAGTAGGTCCTACTACTGGTTGCTTCTGCTGATAAGCTTGTTGTTCTGCAGGTACAACAAACTCACGAGCAATGCCTTTGGATAATGCTTCTTCATATGCAGCTCTTCTTAAGAAAGGGGCACTGCCTTTATCTTCCAAACCATGGACCTCCTCCTCTTCTTCAAACAACTTTTCCTCCATGACTATACTCTGAAAAGGGTCTTCACCCTTTGATCTTTGTTTGCATCACTGTTTCTCTGCAAAATCTGCAATTGCTCATTGGCTTCTCTATATGGATTTGGAATTGAAAAAGAAATGGAACAATGAGCTCCTGCTTCCTCAAAATACTTCTCAGCCTTTAGTTTGGAAACTTCAGAGGCCAAGAACTCAATCATCCTAGCTAATTCATCAATCTCAAGCTCTGAGGATGATGAGGATTCACCCCCCTGTCTTCTCCTTTCAACATCACCTTCAAGTCTGTTTGCAGCAATAATGTTTGCTTCTACCTCAAAGGCTGCATTTTTCATATCAGCCGAAGAAACACATCTTCTTTCTCTAACAACAGGTAGAACTAAGAATCGAAGGCATTGGCATAAGTAATCATAGCAGAAGTAGGGGTGGGTCTTACTTCAGCTGGCATTTTGTTGTACATATGATTGAACCTGATGTTAAAATCAGACAACAACTCACCATATTCTCTCTGCAAGTTCCCAAATTCAGTATGATACAAGAGTAGATCATTATTATTCCCCCAGTGCTCTAAGAACACATCATCTAGGGCCTCAATGTCTGCAACGGACCTAGGGGGTAAATTTCTAAACCATTTTCTAGCTTCCCCATCTAGGCTTTGGACAAAAACCCTCATCCATAAATCCTCTTCATTGATATCCAGGCTATCAACATAGCTATAAAAGGCCTCTAAATGCTCTTCAGTTGTTACTTCTTCTGCACCAGTAAACTTTGGCATAAATTCATGATAATCTCCTGCAGGCATGGCATTCAAAGGGGTAGGCAAGACTAAGGGTCCATACCTAGCAGCAACGATTCTTTTTATCTTTGTAAGAGTTTGCTGACCTGCCATGACTAAGGTATATGAAACGATACTGGTGGACTGAGTGGTATGAATCAATGAAAAGAATGACCAAAACAGAGGAATATGATGGAAAACATGGATGCTTCTCTGAACTGAGGTCCTAAAGGGAAATGAATGACTAAGGAGCTAAATGAATCTCTGAAGGTGACATTCACTAACAGAGATACATGGAACTTTTAAAGCTTACCTGATCCTGGTGCTCCTTTCTACGATACTTTCTTCTGCTTAATGATCTTCTCAGGATCAGGCACTGGTTCAACTGGTGATTTCTGAAGATAACTCCAATAATGCCTCACAAACTGAGCCAGAACTTCAATGTGGAGTCGCCAAAAGTTGGTCTTCCTCCAGTGGAGTCGCCAGATAGATGATTACAACCAGAAAATGTACCCAAACCTTGTCTATCATCAAAGCTTGGAATTGTGTCATTGTCCCAGGGAAGCTGAGCTTCGATTCTCCTCTCCCCGGCAACGGCGCCAATTAATGTTATCACCCCAAGAAACTCTCCTAGGTTGTATATCAGAGATGCTTGGGAACATTACAAACTCAACATAAATGTTGGAAATGGATGAATGGAAGGAATGATGCATATTCAAGCCAGATAACCACTTCTACTATGCTTAACTCCAGACATGGGTGAACACCCCCAAACTACAAGGCTTTAGACCACCAATTACTCACAGTTTGAGGATTAGGTGAACATGGAAAATACTGACCACACCAGCAAATGCACAAGACCATGTGATGGCCAGCTGCAACCAGTAAAGAGGTCTGCAAATCTATTTCTTAATACACAGACAGGACGACAACTCTCTGGCATTAAGATAACAGAAACCTGCATAACATATTCAATGATACATACTAGATTCCAACACATAGGTGGGATGACAACCCCTCAAATGATAAATATCAAGAGCACATGAAAAATGCATTACAGGCACAACCTAGAACAAAGAAGAAGTGGAAAGTGAGTAATTAACAGCAAAAGAAGCTTGTATTAGCTGAAAATGAAGACCATACGCTGCAAGTATCAAAGTAGTTACAGTCTCCAGAAGTTGAACCTTACATCAAAATAACAACCATCAACCATCATCCCAGATTACATCGCTGTTCTGGGTATATATAGAGGTTGATTACAAAAATTGTTCTGCTATTCTATGCGTGGAGGGTCATACTTGGCCACCAACTGCTTTAATCTGTCTGATAGAGTCTCTGCTGCAATATGCTTGTTTTCATGAATGAATTTGACGTTCTCTAGCTCTCGGCAGTCCTTCCTAAACAGGTGGAGTGTGATATGGATGGAATGCCATGACTGATAAATGCTGTTATCTGCTTGAGGCACGTCCTCTTCCCCTCGGCCATTCTGTTTCTTGAAAGTGGTGGTTGAAGAATAACTGCGCAGAGTGGTGAATGCTGGCCGCCTTCGTCCTTTCAAGAATAGGAAATGACTATGTTGTGCTGTCTACGTCCCTTGATTACCTCTGTTGCGGGCAACATCATGTTGTGCTGTCGCCAAGACTGCTTTGTCATTAAATCGACCTCTGCTCTAAGCAATTCTGAGAATTCTCGCTCATCACTGCTTCTTTTGGACTTTAAAAGTCCTCAAGCATGGTTAACTCTTTTATCGGGTCCGATTTTCAGGTTGCTGTCACATATCACAGCCGACTAGTTCCCTTGCTTCCCCTTGTATTTGAAAATTCATGAAAAATGCTGAAAAACATGAAAAAGGCCTCCCTTTGGACTTCAAATATTTAAATAATTTCACTTCTGAAACCCATCGGGTCCGGGTCCTATTACATCACGCACATATGCATACAAAGGCTGTGCCCCTTTGGTTTCCGCCGATAGCGATATAGCGATACGATGTGGACTGTTGATTTACGCGTGCGATCGATGATCCACATTGCATCGCTGATCGTGATCGCATTGCCCCTTTCGTAAGTCCTCCTCTATGATAGCGCCGATGTGTTTTGGGCCATTGATCTGTGCATGCGATCGACGGTTCACATTTAATCGCCGTTCACGATCGCAATGCCTCTCCTGTCCTCGTCGATTTACATTGTTTGCTTGTGCCGATTGAGATCCGCTGATTAGATCTGGACTGTTGACCGTCCAGATCTAACGGCTGCTGTGCCACCGTCATTTAAGCCTGCGTCTGTGGGTTTTTTTCATGGTTTTGTAGTGTTTCCGCCTCCCGATAGTGTACTGCCGACCCTCCAAGGGCTTTCCAGCTGCAACTATTTTGATCGGTGGATGACCTTTGACCAAAATTGGAGATTTCAATAGCATGTATGGATCCCTTGGCATGATTTTAAGCAGATTTGCAAACTTTGGGAGTGTTTTTGGATCCACTTTTATCCTTTTGTATAGCAGCGCTAACAAGGGTCACCAGCCCAATCAGAATCAGTGAAACTAACCAATAGAGGAGATGCTTCTACACTGTAATGAATCCCACTCTCAACACCTCTTGTTGGAATCACGATTGCCATTACACCAAAACCTACAAGTGTTAGTAAACGGATGCATCACCAGAGTTAATGGATCTACGGGAGGTGGTTAAACACATTTCACGAAACACATGGGGAGCGCTGGTTTATCCAATGCCCAACAATCTCCCCCTAGCATTAACCGAGAGTGATTGGCTCTGATACCACTTGTTGGAATCACAATTTCCGTTACACCAAAACCTACAAGTGTTAGTAAACGGACACATCGCCAGAGTTAATGGATCTACGAGAGGTAGTTAAGCACATGTTGTGAAACACACGAGGAGCGCTAGTTTATCCAATGTCCAACAACAATTTTATGGTGTATTGATTCACTTTTTTGAGAATGTAATAAGCTTTGACTATGGTGGTGAACTCGAAAAACTTTTTTCGGTTTTAAAATAAATATTTGATAAAGCTAATATAAAGATCATCAATTTTAAAAATAAAAATTACAAATTTAATTGAACGATAATGAACGAAATCCAAACTAGGAAAAAAATGGAAAAGATACACGAATGACCCCTGGATACAAACCCACGAAATTCTATATTTGTATGTTTCTTATATCTTCACTACAAACACAAAACCCAAATTTATCCATCACGAGAAGAACTCTTTGGTTAGATCCATAGTTTTCTATGGAATATGTATGGCTACAATATAGATATGATACATCAGGGAGCCTGACCTAACCTAATCAATGTTGAGATTGCAACAAGATGATGGAGCTTAGTGAAAAGAGTCGCCTTCACTAAGTGGGCCCGCAGGCAAATTATGGCACAAGTTCTATTTTTGATCACAGTGTGGATGATCACAGTGTGGGTGACCACAGTGTGAGTGATCACAGTGTGAGTGATCACAATGTGGGTGACCAAAGTGTGGGTGACCACAGTGTGGGTGATCAAAGTCTATTTTTAGACTGGCTGTCAAAAATAGAAAAGTCAAATATTATTGTCTCATAATAATATTTGGATTATAAACTTGATCTTATTCTCTTGGAGCACTTCAGTTTGAGTTATAGATGTGGCCCATGCAGCTGTCAGAAGGAAGTACGCTTTTCTTATGAGTCAGTTGAGTTGTTGCATGCATGACTTCAGTTATAACTCAATCAGTTGAGTTTGGTGGAGTTGATTGTGGAGTTGATGGAGTTGTGTTCAGTTTGACTTGGTTAAACTAGTTGTAGTTAGTCTAACTGCAAATAGGATAATGATGAGTTGTTAAACTAATTATTAACTCATAATACAACTATAGAATACATCAGTTAACTCAGTTGCATGTCAGTGCATGCTCAGTTTAGCAGGGACAGGTGTTAGAGAATCAGATTGCTATCAGTTGTGGCTATAGTTGTGCATCAGATCTTGCACAATCAAGGGATTGAGTATGCCAATGAGTTTGCTCATGTATTTGCCCAGTTTGTAGCTTCTGCTCACGTCTTACACATTGTGAGTGATTCTTTGGAGGTGAAATACGAGTTTGGTAGACCATTCTCATTCATTCTTGAGCAGGTATTGAGTAGTGGAGGCAGGCAAGCAGTGGAATAGATTTGGAGATCAGATCTTAGCTATATTGTGTGTAACAGGTGGAGCTGGTACTGGATTGCTTGTGATAAGCATTGTACTTTGTAATGTTACATGGTCTCAATCATTAATATACAGATAATGTGGGGTTTTTTAGCGAGATGCTTTCCCCGGGTTACATACTGTGTTAATGTGTGAATGCTCTTGATGTTTTATTGTTATTGATGCTGCTATATTGATGATCAACGTAGAGGAGCTTATGTATTATGTATGTATTCCACAATAGTACATGATCAGGATAATCTCTGTTGAATATGTGTTAAATTATAGAAAAAGTTTCTACATGGTATCAGAGTTGTTGATCATCAGATCTACTATTCAGGAAGTGTTTACATTCTATTTCTTCAGGCAGAGTCTGTAATCGGGCCAGGTAGCCTCTGGATTCATCCTTCCTTTGGAAGGTGAGATATCCGGTGAATGCCCATACAGTCAATCTCTGTACAAGAAATATTGTGTTTTCACGAATCTTAGATCCGAGGCGGTTGAGTTGGTTGCTGGTGGAATTCGAATTTGCAGCAGTGTTTTCTTGGTGACAACGCAGCAATGTCTTTCAACGGATTGCGATTGGAGTATGCTCTTGAGGGCAGCTCAAACTATATTGCATGGAAGGACAGGATGGAGGTAGTATTGGATGATAACGGGCTGAAGGAGTTCATAGAGACAGATGTCCCAAAGCCTACTGATGCTACTCAAGCTGATGCTTGGCAAAAGAAGACAACAAAATGTCGAAGGATTCTGTTGGAGGGCGTGAAGGATCACATTGTGTCCAGCCTCCATGGAAAGGCTACTCCATATTTGATGTGGAAATCATTAACAGAATTATTCCAAAGCAAGAGCGATCAGAGGAAGCTGGTGCTCAAAGATAAACTCAGAAACATCAAATGCGAGAAGGGTGACAGTATTCCCAAGTATCTCACGAAGTTCACTCAGTGTCGAGATGAGCTGGGAAGTGTGGGGGTTACTGTCGATGATGAGGACTTGCTGAGCTTGGCTCTCCTTAGTCTTCTGAAGAGTTGGCATTCCTATCAGGACTCTGTCAATGGTCGGGAGAAATTGCCAGGATGGGAAAGACTATGGTCAGATCTTGTGCAGGAGGAGATCAGGCGGAGTACCAGGGACGGATCTTCGTTAAAGGGAGCTGATGAAGATAATTGTGCTTTGGCTGCCAAAGCAAAGAAAGGGAAGAGCAAGAAAGCTTCTCAGTCTGGTGCGAAAGGCAAGAAGCAGGATATGTCCAAGGTGAAGTGTTTTCACTATCACCAGCACGGACACTATGCCACAAATTGTCCACAGAAGAAGAAGAACAAGCAGGCTGCTTTATCTTCAGCAGGAGAGGCTCTAGCCTCACAATTTGAGCTTGATTTTTCATTGATCGCATGCTTGGTTTCAAGTGTGATGGGATCAGTGTGGTTCTTGGACAGTGTTGCGTCTTTTCACATGACGGGAGATAGAGATTTGTTCTCTGATCTGGAGGACAAAGATCTTGGAGTGCACATCGAGATGGGCGATGATGGTAGATACAGTGCGATCGGTATTGGTACCATTTCCTTTGAGAGGGAGTCTGGTAAACCCTTCGTATTGAAGGAAGTCATGCATGTTCTAGGATTGACGAAGAATCTCATCTCAGTGGCGATGTTAGAAGACAAGGGGTATGATGTTGTTTTCAGCGAGGGAAAGGCTTTCCTGCGCAGCAAGACAACTGGTGAGACCCGGAAGATAGGGGTTCGAGTGAGGAACCTTTATCAGTTGCATGTAGATGGATGCGCAACAATGGTGGGCAAGGCAGAAGGATTGGTGAGCCGGGATGATGGCGAGTTGTGGCACAGGAGAATGGGTCACCTTCACCATGGAGCCTTGAAGATACTGCAGCAGATCACTACAGGGCTTCCTAAAGGCACACTTGCGGAGTCAGATCAGTGCAAGGGGTGTACTTTGGGGAAGTTTGTGAAAGCCACCTTTCACGAGAAGGATAGTCGCGCCACGACGATCCTTGAGAGAATTCACACAGATGTGTGTGGACCTTTCTCAGTTGCTTCGACAGCAAAACATAGGTATTATGTGATTTTTGTTGATGATTTCTCTCGTAAGTGCTGGATCTTCTTCATGCAGAAGAAGAGCGAGACATATTCCAAGTTCTGTGAATTCAAAGCACTGGTCGAGAAGGAGTCGGGGAAGAAGGTGAAGGCTCTTAGGAGCGATAATGGTGGTGAATACATCTCAGACGAGTTCAAAGATTTCTGCAAGGCAGAAGGGATTCGTAGAGAGCTCATAGCTCCCCATAACCCACAACAGAATGGGGTAGCTGAGCAGAAGAACAGAACGATTGTGGGTGCTGCATGGGCAATGTTGCATGATCAACACCTACCCCTTCACTTGTGGGCGGAAGCATGCAATACAACAGTTTATGTGCAGAACCGTTGTCCTCATAGGATACTTGGCATGAGTACACCTGAGGAGACTTATTCTGGTAAGATGCCTGATCTTTCTCATTTGAGGATTTTTGGTGCTAACATTTACATGCATGTGACGAAGGATGCCAAGAAGAAGTTGGAGCCGACCGCAGAGGTTGGGATATTTGTGGGGTACACTGATACGCCCCACAACTATCGTGTGTATTTGCCAGACAGTGGTAAAACTGTTGTGCGGCGGGATATAAAATTTCAGGAGGAGAAAGCCATGAAGTGTTCGCTTGAGAGGGAGCTACACTTGCATGCAGATAAGGAGCTATTAGTTCCTAAGGATGAGCTTCAGGACGTGGATCAGCCACAGGACGAGGTTCATGGAGTGGAAGATACCACTCATGCAGCGTCAACCATCAGAGGGCGAAAGCGCTTGACAGAAGTTGAGCGACTGGCTCAAGATGCAGAGAAAGTTGTAGGACCACCTACAGCCCAACGCAGGTAGAGACAGTCACCTGATCGGTACACTGGATACATGGCTCTGATGAACAAGGTGTTGTGACTGAGCCATCTTCTTTCGAGGAAGCTGTGGAGGATCCCGCATAGGTAGACGCCATGGTGGAAGAGTATGATTCTATTGTCAGAAACCATGCATGGGAGATTGTTCCTAGACCGAAAGGGAAATCAGTGGTGGGTTCGAGATGGATCTACAAGGTCAAGCAGGAAGCTGACGGGAGTGTGGAGAAGTAAAAGGCAAGATTTGTTGCCCGAGGCTTTTCACAGATAGAGGGGATCGATTACAAGGAGACCTTTTCACCTGTCGCAAGGTATTATTCCATACGGACGATTCTTGCTCTCTCAGCGCAGATGGGATGGCACATTCATCAGATGGATGTGAAGACTGCGTTCCTCAGTGGAGTCATTGAGGAGGAGGTGTACATTGAGCAACACGAAGGCTTTGAGGTCTTCAGTAGCGAGTCGCATGTGTGCAGGCTCAAGAGAGAGATTTATGGGTTGAAGCAAGCACCACGTGCTTGGTACACACGGATAGACAGCTATTTCACAGGACTTGGATTCTCCAAGAGCGAGGCGGATCCTAACCTATACCAGATTGTGGTGGAGGGTAAGTTGCTTATCATTGTATTGTAGTTGATGATTTGATTCTAACGGGTGATGAGCTGTTGATACTGTCATGCAAGAAGGATCTTGCTACAGAGATGAAGGACTTGGGCCTCCTTCACTATTTCCTAGGATTGGAAATATGGCAGCGCAGTGGTGGACTGTTTGTTTCTCAGGGCAAGTATGCTCGGGAGATACTGGAGAAGTTCAACATGCATGGCTGCAAGCCTGTTGATACTCCTCTTCCTGGAGGTTGGAGGAAGGAGGATGCCACTTCGGGAGAAGAGGTGGATGCCACTGTTTATCGATAGTTGGTGGGGTCGCTGATGTATTTGGTCAATACACGACATGATATATGCTATGCAGTTAACCAGCTTTCACAAGCTATGGTTAAACCTACCAAGCTCTTTTGGAAGGCGGGCAAGCATGTATTGCGCTACTTGAGAGGCACATTGGGATATGGTTTGTGGTACAGACAGGAGGATGAGGTGAAGCTATGTGGCTTCACGGATGCAGATTGGGCAGGGAGCCCAACGGACAGAAAGAGCACATCAGGAGGGGTCTTCAGTATTGGATCGACAGTAGTTTCTTGGTACAGCAGGAAGCAAAGATCCGTGGCACTCAGTTCAGCGGAGGCCAAGTATATGGCAGCAAGTTTGGCTGCCTGCGAGGCTATATGGATGAGGAAGATCCTGGTTGGTTTGTTCGGTTCTCATTTGGATCCTACTGTGATTTACTGTGATAACCAGAGTTGCATTAAACTCTCGTCTAATCCTGTATTTCATGATAGATCTAAGCATATTGACATCAGGTACCATCATATCAGAGATTGTGTGCAGCGGAGGATCATGTTGCTTTCATACATTCCAACGGAGGATCAGGATGCTGATATTCTGACGAAGGCTCTCACCAGGAGCAAATTCGAGTACCACCGAGGCAGGATAGGGGTTGCTGATAATACATATCTTGTTGAGAGGGAGTGTTGAGATTGCAACAAGATGATGGAGCTTAGTGAAAAGAGTCGCCTTCACTAAGTGGGCCCGTAGGCAAATTATGGCGCAAGTTCTATTTTTGATCACAGTGTGGATGATCACAGTGTGGGTGACCACAGTGTGAGTGACCACAGTGTGAGTGATCACAATGTGGGTGACCACAGTGTGGGTGATCAAAGTCTATTTTTAGACTGGCTGTCAAAAATAGACAAGTCAAATATTATTGTCTCATAATAATATTTGGACTATAAACTTGATCTTATTCTCTTGGAGCACTTCAGTTTGAGCTACAGATGTGGCCCATGCAGCTGTCAGAAGGAAGTACGCTTTTCTTATGAGTCAGTTGAGTTGTTGCATGCATGACTTCAGTTATAACTCAATCAGTTGAGTTTGGTGGAGTTGATTGTGGAGTTGATGGAGTTGTGTTCAGTTTGAATTGGTTAAACTAGTTGTAGTTAGTCTAACTGCAAATAGACTAATGATGAATTGTTAAACTAATTATTAACTCATAATACAACTATAGAATACATCAGTTAACTCAGTTGCATGTCAGTGCATGTTCAGTTCAGCAGGGACATGTGTTAGAGAATCAGATTGCTATCAGTTGTGACTATAGTTGTGCATCAGATCTTGCACAATCAAGGGATTGAGTATGCCAATGAATTTTCTCATGTATTTGCCCAGTTTGTAGCTTCTGCTCACGTCTTACACATTGTGAGTGATTCTTTGGAGGTGAAATACGAGTTTGGTAGACCATTCTCATTCATTCTTGAGCAGGCATTGAGCAGTGGAGGCAGGCAAGCAGTGGAATAGGTTTGGAGATCAGATCTTAGCTGTATTGTGTATAACAGGTGGAGCTGGTACTGGATTGCTTGTGATAAGCATTGTACTTTGTAATGTTACATGGTCTCAATCATTAATATACATATAGTGTGGGGTTTTTTAGCGAGATGATTTCCCCGGTTTACATACTGTGTTAATGTGTGAATGCTCTTGATGTTTTATTGTTATTGATGCTGCTATATTGATGATCAACGTAGAGGAGCTTATGTATTCTGTATGTATTCTGCAATAGTACATGATCAGGATAATCTCTGTTGAATATGTGTTAAATTATTCAAAATTTCTACAATCAAGGGCACAATTTTCACCTAACCTAATCAAGGGCACAAAAATAATTGAGCATAAATCTATGTTTCAGTTTATAGGTGAATAGTTTTATGGAGGTGGTGGGGTTGAGTTTGACAATGTGAAGAATAAATTATCATCTTCTTTGCCTAGTTCACCATCTATGCCTTTTCTAGCTTGAATTGATCTAATGTGAATGGAAAATGTTCTAGGATTGTGAATGCCCCTACATGATTCCTATATTATGTGCAGTTGAATTCTTCACCATTATGGTGTGAGAGGTGGATTCAAGTAGCAACTACCAACATGGGAATGGACTAGCCATTTCATGAGTTCAAATCACTAGACAACTATGAAAGTCCTAGACCATGGGAACATGGGATATGGAAGTCCTAAATAATGGGAGAATGAGAGATGGTAGATTCTTACAACCTAGAGAGATGATAGACCACCATTTTTTTTAAAGAAGCTTTGGACATTCTTATCGAAAAGTTTTACTTCAATGTTATTAGCAAATGTTCTATATTTATCTTCTTCTTCTTTCTAAGATGCTCATGCAACACATATTGAAAGACATGATTGAATCTATGAAACCGGATTCGTCCAAAACCCTGGACGAATCCCGAATCGGACGAATCGGACACGATTCTGTCCTGACACGTGTCATTATGGAAGGACTCGTCGTGTCCTCTTGTGGCACGTCGTGTCCAGGGGCGTGTTCAAAAAATCGAAAACGTGTCACGATTTTCAGATCGAGTCCTGGTTTCCGATTCGTTTTCGGGTCTGCTGCTAGGTTTAAAGGGGCTGCCTCTCCCATTTGACGGCAATTGCAAAGGAGTCGGGGTCGTAAAACAGTACCGGATCTATTTTTCTAAGTTACCGGATCCAATCCTTTGGGGTCTAGGATCCACAGATCTGATCCGGATTCACCTAAATGCGTCCCATAACCAACACGTGGTGTATCTATGTTGCGTGGAAATGAATCTTGAAATCTGGAACCAGATCCTGAAATATGGAAACGGATCCTGTGTAACTTTTCCATGAGCGTATAATTGGAGTCATCTCAACGCGTAATGTTTCCCCGCGTTCCACATTTTATGGACAAAGCTCATTTGAAATCTTTAACTTTTAATGTAATCTTTAATAATTTTATTAATACGAAAGCACATACCATTTTTAATTTAATTTTTAATATAGTTTATATAAAATATCTCTTTGTAAACATAATGATAAAGAAAGATAGTTGACGGAATAGGTGATGTTTTCATTCTTGTGCTTAAAAAACCTACCCATTCACTTTGAATCAATCACAGTTTGGCTAGAATAATAATATGGCTATGCAAATTAAAAATATATACATGTACGTGAATTATTAAAAAAAAAGGTGGATGCATCTCCATCCAAACCAACAAAGGATAAAGGGAAGTTATAAGCCATGTTCGTACAATTTTGTACACAAAGAGGTTAAAATTATCTCCCACGTGTATTTAGTACAGTTTGGGTTCATAGCTACATTTATTTGAATTTTGTATGTACTATGCATGCTAATAGCTATAGATGAAGAATCAAGATCTATGTTTGAACTTTGAAATCAATAAATTATTAAATTTGTATCATTAATTAAAATTTGTATAAGAAATATGCTAATATCTAATTTTTAATGTATATATATATATATATATATATATATTTTTTTTTTTAAATATATTATAAATTTATATATATATATATATTTTTTTAATAAAATAATATATAACGTGTCCTAACGTGTCCTGTTCCGGGGGTCAGCGTGTCCCGAATCCGACACCACGAATCCCGAATCCTACGTGTCCCGAATCCCCGTGTCAGGTGACTTAGGATTGAATATGAAATTAAATTTATGTTAAACAAATATTGGGTATTAATGAAATTTTATATTTGCTAAAGGCTTCTTATTTCAACTTAAGGTGGATGTCTATTTGTTGACTTTTTATTTTATTTTTTTAATTGATGGCCTAGATTTATTCTCAAGGAAATATGAGTCATCATATGCTTTATATGAATGCTTATTAATGTGTGACAAAGTTTGTTAGGTTGCATTGACTTTTAATAAATTTAAAAAATTAGAATGGTGCCAAGTGGATCCCCACCAATTTCCTAGGGATTTGAGATTATTTCAATTCTATTAAGTTCCTCATTATTATTTATAACATTCATTTATATATAAACAAATTTTATTTAGAAAAATGGTCCATTACTTTTAATAAATTTAAAAAATTAGATTCATGCCAATTGTCTCCCAGCCCACCAATTTCCTTGGGATTTGAGATTATTCCAATTCTAATAAGTTCCTCCATGATAAGTTCCTCATTATTATTTATAACATTGATTTATATATAAGCAATTTTTGTTTAGCAAAACCATCCATTACTTTTAATAAATTTAAAAAATTAGATTCGTGCCAAGTGGCTTCAACCCACCAATTTCATAGGGATTTGAGATTATTCCAATTCTAATAAGTTCTTCCATGATAAGTTCCTCAGTATTATTTATAGCATTCTTTATATATAAGCCAATTTTATTTAGAAAAATGGTCCATTTTACAATAAGATGTGTAATTCCTTTTTTTTTTTCTCAAGTTAAAGTTGACCCATTATTTTTTTAGACATGGTTAATTAGGTAAACGTGTGCATTGGTAAGACATTCTTCATGTCACAATAGTTTCTTTTGATATATTTTTGAAGCCTTCGAGTATATCAACTAAGAACTTATCCTTATAGTTCTAATAACATTGATATAACTAAGCTGATAAACTGTGATTACAATAGGTGTAATAGAGCACTAATACTGTAACACATAGATTGCTATGGATTCGCTTATAATTAACTAATACGAATAGAGTATCACAGAGTATCACAATACATATATTGCATAATAATAGATGTCATTGATATTTAACTAGGTGTAATCAAGTAAGCCTACTCAATATCATGATATACTATAGAGTCGAGACCCTTTGCTCATTAGTAGGCATGTTGTAACCAGATCTACCTTCCTGTCCTTTGAACATGTGTAGGAGTTTCATAAAGAAACATGTAAAGTAAAACCTCTTCAACTGCAACTGATTGTGTAGTGCATGCGAAAAATAGAGAGACATGGTGTGACAAACTAATCCCTGTTGAATCATCACATGGATACGTATGAGACTTTTACCACAATAGTAAATCTATCCTAAAATTAATTAACAACCAATCAAACAACTATCAGAGTTGTAGCATCATGCAAACTCATATTTTTTCCAAAGAATGTGGATTGAACAATGTGAAGTAAAAATGCACATGTGGAGTTCTATTTTTTTTTTTTTTTTAATTTTAAATTTTTATTTTCATGTGCCAGACATTTTGTTCGAATAAATTAATGGTAATTATAAAGTTTATGTATGACACCAATCATTTTCCTCCATTGTACCTTGACATTCAACAATGCATAAAGCAATGTGCATGTACAATGTAAAATACCGCAAGCTTTTGATCAAGTGAGATAGTTCAATATTGAAAAATGGTCATAAACAACTATGAAAGAGAAAGAAATATGCACCAAATATGTGTGGAAGGGAAAAATATCAAGATCAAATGTACACTTTGTAGACATTTTCCACTTTTTGGGAATAGTTTACTTTTTGAGGCATAAAAAAAAACCTTTTGTGTTTATTTATAGGCCCTTGACTAATCAAATACATAGCCAAGTCTCGCATAATATCATATTGAATAAAGGAAAGCTCATGGATGCTACCATAAGAGTTCACCATGGTACCTATGAATAGTGAATTAAAGTTGCTATATCAGTTAAAAGAATTATTTAATCAATGCTCAAAAAAATATCCTCTTCTTTCATATCAAACAATGTAAAGTTGTTATGTCAGTGACTAGCTTTATTGATATATCTATTTCGTAGCTCTGCTTTAAACTAGTTCATCCAATGGTAAATTTTGAATTTTTCATTTTGGAAAAAAACTTTGAATAAACCTCTTGTGTCACAAACCAGTCCAAATGCCCAAAAGAAGTTAAGCAAGGACAAGCAAAGGCAAATCCAATCACCTTAAGAGCAAGTGGTAAAAGACTATAATATTTTGATTAAGTGAGATAGTTCAATATTGAAAAAGAGCATCTTTTTGATCAAATATTTGCTATTGGAACTTGAAAGAGCATATTTGAAGATTGAGAGGCAATCTATGTTGGAAAGGTTATAAAATCTATAAATTTGGCATAATGTAAGTTATTTCTCTTTATCTTCTAGCTTTGAATGGTATTTTGTTTTCTATTTTTTACATTCAATGATCCCCTATATGTCATGATTCTTCTCGAATTTATGTTTTATGACGTTTTCTTTGGAACATCTAGTGCAATTGCTAGTTATAAAACAAATAAAATCCCCCCATCTATATATATATATATATATATAGATTCTATTTATTGGGATAAAACAAAAGGGAGAGGTAAGGGGGGGGTTTCAAATAAATGAAAAAAAGAAGAAGACCCTGGATAATCAAATTGGAAGAGATACAAAGTTATCAATTTCTATGCAATCCATTGACCAAATCTAATTTGATTAGATTGTTAATTCAAATCCTTTCACGTCGGGAGCGCCTTATAAAGCTTTTTGATCCTAGAATTCTCAGTACGTTGCTTTTACGCGATCTACGGAAAAGCAATCCATATTTTTTGGTCAAAGGTATAGTAGTACTTACATTATCGATCCTCATATATTGCTTCAATCATCAAAGTAGTATGATTGATAGAAAAAATTTCTATTTGATTAAACTCTTTCCTATCCATAACTTTATGGAACTTGGAAATGAAACACTGGAAGAATATTTAAAGCCTTTCACTCAAAATTGGTTGAGATTTCCGCATCTTTTACTATCTTTCCAATTGAAAAGATATTACAATCAGGATTTTGATCCCATTAGTTTAAATTCAGGATATGGCAAGAACACGAACAAGAAGGATGAGATTATCTCGAAGAATCAAGGACCGAGCGAAACTCATTCAGAAAATGATGAGAAAGATATCAATTTGAAGATCGATTCAACTCTTAATTCAACCGAAAATGAGCTGATAGTGATTGATATCCTTTGCAAGCAGCACTCATCCTCTTTTTTGGTTCTAAAGCCACCCGTATGCAGAAGCTAATTCCAATCGAAAATTTCCACTATGCTATTGTTACAACATCGATTGAGGGAGTTAGGGTTCCTTACGCCCGGACGGACCTCGGAACATGCAATATTCTCTTCTTTCTGTTGGGATTTAGTCGACCAAACAGAGATAGAATAACTGCTGGCAGGAACAGAATCATTCTATCCCGTTCCTTCTCGATACTCATCAAAATTGTATTGCTGTGTCATAAGAAAGCTAGCTATACTGGTCCAGTAGACTTTAAAGATACCCTTGGTATAACATTGACAATCGAACAAGGATTGGAGAAGATATCAGTAGTTTTCCATTTCCTGATCTCTATCTTTCATGGGATCAATTCCCCCTTGACTGACTTTACAATAATATATGGAGCTGAGCATGTCTGGGAATACGGGAGAACGCTCCTTTGCTGACATTATTACTAGTATTAGATACTGGGTTATCCATAGCATTACCATACCTTCTCTATTCATTGCAGGTTGGTTATTTGTAAGCACGGGTTTGGCTTATGATGTGTTCGGGAGCCCCCGGCCAAATGAGTATTTCACAAAAAGTCGACAAGAGGTTCCATTAGTAACTGGCCGTTTCGATCCGTTAGAGAAACTCGATGAATTTACTAGATCTTTTTAGGAGGCACTAATGACTATAGATAAAACTTATCCAATTTTTACAGTTAGATGGTTGGCCATTCACAGGCTAGCTAGGTGAAGAGATTCTATAGGTATAGTGGTTCATGTATGGTATTTGAAACGCCTTCCCAGTTATATTGCGAATCTATTAGCTAAAACTCAGAAAGAATTAGAAGGTCCAGTATACTGCGATGTGTGACTTGATCAAAAGTTCCGATCATACAGATCTGTAATCAAGAACTGTCATCCTATTAAATCTCATTGGGATGCCTTTAGCTCTGACATGACCCTCCAGAGGAGTAGCATGAAGCTCATAATTATAAGCATCTTTTCAAGATGCTGAGAAAGAGGAATTAGTCCAGGGTTTAGATATTATGTATCAAATTGCTAATTGAACTTCGTGAAAACACTTCTTTCAGATAATGGAATTTGAAATTCATTCTCTTTTATTTGGGTTAGCCCTGAATAGAGGTATTCCAGACCGAAGATATGGCTATAGGAGTCTATTCATCGCACATATGCTTCGATCAATAGTATTGTAACCATCGAAGTAAAGCAAAGCAAGCAGGAACCTAAAGGATCAAATGGAACGAGATAAAGACAAGTAAATCCATAATTGAAGGTCTTTCAAGAAGAAAAGGATTGTTCGAAAGGGAGGAGACTGCTCAATAATTCCATATCTATGTTGTAGAATCATAACATAAAGGAATACTCAATTTCACTTGGAACTTGAGCAGAGAGTAGCGATCTCTCTTCAGAGCGAAAAAGAGTTTTTGCATCTTTTTTTTTAGTTACTTGAGCCGGATGAGAGGAAACTTTCACGTCTGATCTTGAAGGGGGGGAAATCTTAGAATAACCTATCCAAATCTTTTTCTTGTTAGGCCCATAGCTAACAAACCAACTTTATTGAGATCACGGGGTACATTCGTTTATGAGATTCAATCCTGGAGAGAGATTATTCCTCATTACCTCTTTGCTCGTCCTTATTACCTCTTTCCTCGGGGTTCTGGAACATTTAAAGAGAGAGAAATAGCTACTGGGGGACAACCCTATCGAATGATCTATAAGATCATTGTAAAGGATGAATAGGATTCGTTATCGAATGCTTGACCCAATTTTTTTTTCATAAATAACTCTGTTTGAGATATTTAACCTTGGAAATATCTATATATCAATATCTACATAGATATTGATATATAGATATTAATATATGGAAATTCCATATATTGATATCTGAAATCCCATATCTCCGCTCAGGATTTGGACTAATATTTGGGGTAGTAGTAAAAGATTGGGCCGAGTCCGATTGGTAGAACGAAAGTCACTGGATTACAAGCGATCAATCACATCAAATTCAAATTTGATCTCCTTCCATACTTCACAAGCAGCAGCTAGTTTAGGACTCCATTTACAAGCTTCACGGATCACTTCATTACCTTCACGAGCAAGATCACGTCCTTCATTACGAGCTTGTACACAAGCTCCTAGAGCAACCCGATTAGCTACTCCACCAGGTGCATTTCCCCTACTATAGGGATGACCCTAATCCGGAATATGAACCATAGAAAAAGACACCCAGTAGACCAATCACGATAATACCAGTTACATTACCTATCAACCAAAGAGGGATCCTTCCAGTGGTATCGGCCATTTCTCTTACTCCCTTTCACATTTTCTTAAGTGGTCATACTCGAGACATAAACAGTCATAGCATAGATAATTATGCGTATTGGATCTCTTCGAATGGAGTGAGAATATTATCATTGTTCCTAATTGAAAAAATAATTGGAGAATGGAACATCAAGTACAAAAATTAGTAGCAACCCCCAGTAGATACTGGTACGATTCAATTCAACATTTTGGTCGTTCGGGTTCGGTCGTGTCATATCTACATACTTCCTCTTCCTTTAGTATAGAGTTTATCGTTGGATGAACTACATTTCCGATATTGATCCCAAGAAAAAAACTGTAGGGATAGCTAGCCCGTGAACGACCAACCATCTAACTTTAAAAATTGGATAAGTTCTATCTATAGTCATTAGTGCCTCCTAAAAAGATCTAGTAAATTCATCGAGTTGCTCTAACGGATTGAAACGACCAGTTACTAATGGAACCTCTTGTCAACTTTCTGTGAAATACTCATTTGGCCGGGGGCTCCCGAACACATCATAAGCCAAACCCGTGCTTACAAATAACCAACCTGCAATGAATAGAGAAGGTATGGTAATGCTATGGATAACCCAGTATCTAATACTAGTAATAATGTCAGCAAAGGAGCGTTCTCTCCGTATTCCCAGACATGCTCAGCTCCATATATTATTGTAAAGTCAGTCAAGGGGGAATTGATCCCATGAAAGATAGAGATCAGGAAATGGAAAACTACTGATATCTTCTCCAATCCTTGTTCGATTGGCTCTCCCCTTGTCCAGTTGGGGCAATTTTTATTTAATAAGATCTCGATGAGTTCAATAATGAGTTCTATATTACAACATAGAGATCAATTAGAACACTTACTATATAAGTAAAATAGTGGAAGAACATGAATCTTGACCAAAATTTCTCTGATTTCTGAAAGCGGAGAATTTGCTATATGGATTGTTAGTATAGGCTCAAGGATCATAAATTGTTAATAAGAAGGGGGTGAAAAGCAATTCTCTCCTTCACCGCGATAAGAAACTGTATCATTGTCACTTCCGTTACAAGGAACTCGATTTGATCCTTTTTCCTGATAAGGAAACTCAACGTTCATTTTTTTCTTTTTCTTTGTTTACAAGGAAGACCGTAAAACGTAAAACCAAAATAGTTCACTCAGAACACCTTTTAAGAGATTACGTGGAACGATCAGATCAAATAAACCATGACCAAATAAATTCTCAGTCACCTAAAAATATTCAATCACTTTCTGACCTAATGTCTGTTCGATTACTCTTTTACCTGCAAATGCAATGTACGCTTTAGGTTCGGCAATAATAATATCTCCCAACATGCCAAAACTAGCAGTCACTCCACCAGTTGTCGGTGACGTCAGAATCGATATATATAACAAATTTTTCTCCTTCTGATGAATATATAATGCAGAAGCTATTTTAGCCATTTGCATTAAACTAAAACTTCCTTCTTGCATACGTGCTCCTCCAGAAGCACACACCATAATTAATGGAAGAGATTCCGCGGTAGTGCGCTCGATCAGACGGGTTATTTTCTCACCTACTACAGAGCCCATACTACCTCCCATGAATTGAAAATCCATAACTCCGAGTGCGATAGTAAGACCATTTAATTGACCTATGCCTATTTGAATAGCATCAGTTAAACCTGTCTCTATTTGATAGAAAGTGATATGATCCTTATAAGATTCATCCTCAGAATTAAGATTATCAGAATGAGAAGAACATTCTCAGAATAAAATTGAAGAACATCTAGACTGTACATGTCTTCATCCATAGGACGCCAAGTGTCACGATCAATTGGAAGTTCTATTCTATCTGAACTATTCATTTGCAGATAATATCCACATTCTTTACAAACACTTTGATTCTCTCTCAAGAATCTGAGATATAGCAAGTTCTCGCAATTATCGCATTGAGCCCATAACTTCTTAATTTTAGCGTAATCAATACTTTTATTCTTGTTTTTCTCCATCTCATTGGCATCCTTACTATCCCTTTTGACCAAATTTTTTAGTAATGCAATTATTTTATGCTTGTCTTCAAACCACTCCTTTATAGACATAGAGTTTTCCTTCCATATAAAGGTGAAAAATGTTACTTTTCCTATCTTATTTTGTATGAAGAGAAGTCGTATAAGTATAAATACAACGATGAAAATTATTAATCAATAGTGGAATGAATCATTGAGAAATCATTTCCATTCATTATTGATTAGGAATCTGAAGTATCAATCCGGGATTATGATAGAATACTTTATTCTATTATAAAGAAATATTCTCTCCTATACTGCGATGGAAAGGAATTTTCATTTAAAATACAACATCTTTTGGGCTAGAAGGGATTTGAACCCTTGACTTCACGGTCCGGAACCATGAGCTCTGATCCACTGAGCTACCAACCCTATCGAATGATCTATAAGGTCATTGTAAAGGATGAATAGGATTCGTTATCGAATGCTTGACCCAATTTTTTTTTCATAAATAACTCTGTTTGAGATATTTAACCTTGGAAATATCTATATATCAATATCTACATAGATATTGATATATAGATATTAATATATGGAAATTCCATATATTGATATCTGAAATCCCATATCTCCGCTCAGGATTTGGACTAATATTTGGGGTAGTAGTAAAAGATTGGGCTGAGTCCGATTGGTAGAACGAAAGTCACTGGATTACAAGCGATCATTCACATCAAATTCAAATTTGATCTCCTTCCATACTTCACAAGCAGCAACTAGTTCAGGACTCCATTTACAAGCTTCACGGATCACTTCATTACCTTCACGAGATCACGTCCTTCATTACAAGCTTGTACACAAGCTTCTAGAGCAACCCGATTAGCTACTGCACCAGGTGCATTTCCCCAAGGATGTCCCAAAGTTCCCCCACCAAACTGTAGTACGGAATCATCCCCAAAGATCTCGGTCAGAGCAGGCATATTCCAAACGTGAATACCTCCTGAAGCTACGGGCATAACACCTGGAATAGATACCCAATCTTGAGTGAAGTAAATACCACGACTTCGATCTTTTTCGATAAAATCATCATGCAGTAGATCAACAAACCCTAAAGTTACGTCTCGTTCCCCTTCAAGTTTACCTACTACAGTATCGGCGTGAATATGATCTCCACCGGACATGCGCAATGCTTTAGCCAGTACCCGGAAATGCATACCATGATTTCTTTGTCTGTCAATAACTGCATGCATTGCGTGGTGAATGTGAAGAAGTAGGCCGTTGTCTCGGTAATAATGAGCCAAAGAAGTATTTGCGGTAAAACCTCCCGTCAGGTAGTCATGCATAACGATAGGAACTCCCAATTCTCTTGCAAATACTACCCTTTTCATCATTTCTTCACATGTACCTGCAGTAGCATTCAAATAATGTCCATTAATTTCACCCGTCTCAGCCTGAGCCTTATTAATTGCTTCCGCAAAAAAGACAAAACGATCCCTCCAGTGCATGAATGGTTGGGAATTTACGTTCTCATCATCCTTAGTAAAATCGAGTCCACCACGGAGACATTCGTAAACTGCTCTACCATAGTTTTTGGCTGATAGACCCAATTTTGGTTTGATAGTACATCCCAATAAAGGACGACCATATTTGTTCAATTTATCTCTTTCAACTTGGATACCATGATGTGGACCCTGAAAAGTTTTGGAATAAGAAGGGGGAATCCGCAAATCTTCCAAACGTAGAACCCGTAGGGCCTTGAATCCAAATACATTACCTACAATGGAAGTGAACAAGTTAGTAACAGAACCTTCTTCGAAAAGGTCTAGGGGGTAAGCTACATAGGCAATAAATTGAGTCTCCTCTCCAGGAACGGGCTCAATGTCATAGCATCGCCCCTTGTAACGATCGAGACTAGTAAGTCCATCGGTCCAAACAGTGGTCCATGTACCGGTGGAAGATTCAGCAGCTACTGCTGCTCCCGCTTCTTCAGGTGGCACCTCGGGTTGAGGAGTTACTCGGAATGCTGCCAAGATATCTGTATCTTTGGTCTGATATTCAAGAGTATAATAAGTTAATATGTAATCTTTAACACCAGCTTTGAATCCGACACTAGCTTTAGTCTATGTTTTTGGTGACATAAGTCCCTCCTTTATTAATAATTATTTCTCGCAAGGACGAGGTCTACTCAACATGGACCGAATGTAAACAACATTGAGAACATGTTTCGATTAGGACGAATTTCAAAATCTTGTATTTTTTCGTTCATTGAATAGTAGTTGGTAATTTTACCTCTATTGATTCTTGAAATATCTTTATTGATAATGAATATTCGTCCGTAAATTGTTGTTATATTCCTCATGGATCGAATCCAAGTGGATTGAATCCAAAATTTGATATTTGACGCAATGAAATTAATAAAACTTGGTAAGAGATCTCGGTCCATTCTTTTGATAAAAAATTTCATTGAATAGAACCTTTTTTGGATTAATTGTACACTTTTATTTCGAAATAAACCAAGTATTCGCCGAATCTGAACCAATCGTTTTTTTAATGTTGATCCCAATATGTTAAAACTTCCCTTCGATCCGGTATGAATCTCTGAATCCACCAGAGACATTCCAGTTATAGGAGAGCTATTTATGATCGCGATAGATTCGATCCGCTCTTTCATTGTGGTCGTCCAATCATCTTGATCTTTCACATTATTTGTTTGGGTTTCATATCCAAATTGATCATTAACTTCGGATGAGTCATTTGCACTACCCATAGGGGTAGTCTCACTTAGTAATTTATTTTTTATCCGGTCATTAAGTTCACTCTTGTCTATATATCCAACTCGTGGAACGCGTCTTATTCCTGTAGATCCCATCAATCGTCTCTTCACTTTTTTGAAGATGGGTTTTAAAAATTTGGAAAAATTTCCTAGCTTTGAGTTTGGATCACTGAAAGGTATGTCAGTTTCTAATCCAAAGGTCGTTAAATAACTCCAACGCAATCTTTTTGCAGATTGGGGTTTGGATCTATGCCAAGGATTCAAACGAAAAGGAAATAGAAGCTTTATCTGCATACCTTGTGTTTCCCATTTGTCTGGGAATGTTGTTTCAGACAATTTGGTACCATCAGAAGCACATATGACATGCATTTCTCTCCTCATTTCTTCCCAATCTTTGTAAAATTGGGGGACTTGAAATAATAAAATACGACCCATATTTTTGGCTATAATAAGTGATGGTAATATAATATTTTTTCTAATATTTGATTGAGCCATTAATAATAAACCTCTGAAATAGTGCAATTCTGGCCACGTTAAACATAAGGACTCAACAATTGTCTGCTGGGATAATGGATCTTCGACTCTCTGGATTTTTTCCCTAAATTCTTCCCCGATTTGTTCCTTATCCAATCTACCAGAATCGGACGTGTCATAATAATCTTTAGGATAAGCGGGTATTTCTTTTCTTTTCAAAAAGAAAAGGGAATGTACATTCGGTTGTATCCTCTTCCATATCATAATTTTCCGTCTTTTAGCACGTATGGATCCTTGGATTAAGTTCCGACGATAATCTGCCTCGGTAGAATAACGGTTTTGAACTACTCCTATTCGTCTTTGCCCAATATCAAAGGTCATTGTAACTTTGACCTTTCTTGAAAGAATCCTATTCGATGATAATAGAACTGGGTCTACGTCATCATATTCACCTATCATCAAACCAGATGAACATCGAGGCACATTTTTCTGAATTTCTCTAATTTGGAGAGGTTCATTTAATAGTATTTCCCTGTAAAGGGCAATAAAATCTTTCTTTTCCATTGAATAACGCTTATCCCGAGGTATACCCGCGCGAGATATTCGTAGTATTGTCCACTCATATTGCGCCAAACACTCGAAAAGGAAACACAAATTCTCGTAAACGAAAAGATATTCCTTCTTAAACAGACAAAGAATCAAATCCATTCTTATGATACCTGCAGGCGAAGGTTTTATAAGACGGTCAAATTGGGTGTAAACATAAACTAAAAAGTTTGTGTAGATCTGTCCATAACATCTAGCTACTTGCAGTGGGACATATATAATGGATGATCTCAAGGCTAATCCCAACCAATATTTGGATGGATTTCTGGGGTCTGGATCAGATAAGAGAAAATTTTCAATTTAAATCTATTTAAAGCATATTTGGGTTGAGGAGTTCCGGGATTAGAGGATATAGTGACCGGGACAAGCGAACGAACAATATATGTAGGTAAGGGCTCCCAGGGTAGTGGAAAGCTTTCGTGTTCCAATTCCTGCAAAAGATAAGAGATATGGTACCCATACCCAAGTGGATCATTCGGGAATCCCTATTTAGGGTCTCTCATAAATATCTCTATGAAATCCGAAAGATTCGAAATGATCGAATCGTTCAGCATTTGGGGGGACTCAAATTGGTTTATTGTTCGATGGAATTCCCCATTAAGGAATGGATCATACATTTTAGTAAAAGAATCCCCCTTAGAATTGGAGAATTTCACTCTCCTTTCTATAACATTTTCAGCGGGAGATCCATGGCTTAGAGCTTTCACTCGATCCGAAAATTCATTCCCTAAAGAATCTCTTTTTCTTTTCATGGTATGATTCCATCTATAATAAGGATCCTCAGACGAGCAAGAAGTATATAAAAAATCTCTATATCCACTGACGAGCTTTTCCCCAAGGACCAATACACTAGGTAAAAATGTAAAAGAGATTCTATAGGGATAACCTCTGAAATTGATTCTAATCTTCCGTAAACGGAACGGAAAGGGCAAGCTTGGTGTGAAGGGAACGTATACGTTCCTGGGGAATAAAAAAGAACTGAGCAGGAGAGCCAAATGAATCGAAAGATTCGTGTTCGGTTTGGGAAGAGATTATGAGTTCGTGAAATTTGTGAATAGATAATATACTTTCATTAAGTAATCTATTAGATAACCGTAAACAGAAAATATTGGAGACTATTCGGAATTCGGAAGAACTATGTAAAGGAGCTATCGATCAGCTCGAGAAAGCTCGGTCTTGCTTAAGGAACGCGGAAATGATAGCGGATGAAATCCAGGTAAATGGAAACTCCCAAATAGAACGAGAGAAAGAGGATCTCCTCAATACTGCTTCTGAGAATTTGGAACAATTAGAGGATCCCAAGAATGACACGATTTACTCCGAATAGCAAATAGCATTTGACCAGATCCGACAACAAGTTTCTCGCCAAGCTTTACGAAGAGCTATAGGAACTTTGAATAGTCATTTGAATACTGAGTTACATTTACGTACGATCGATCACAATATTGGCCTGCTTAGAACCATGATGAACACAAATGATTAGTTGTTATAGGTCTTATTTCTCAATAGATAATTAAAAAGGTTAAGGACCTATTTCTGAACAGATAATGAATAAGTGCTAATGGGAAGTATTAGACTCGACGAAATTAGTAGTATTACTACCGAAATTTCATTGTACATCCAGAATAAACCAAGGAAGACATGATCCCAGGCAGATACTTGACATGTTCCTCCTCTACCAGGTCCATCACAAGGAAAGCGAAAACCCAGATTCGCTTTATCAGGTATTAAACGGGAGCTACGGGCAAATAGAACACCTTTAAGTAGGATTAAAACAGTCACATGGATAGTAAATGCATGAATGTGATGTACCAAAAAATCCGCGGTTCCTAATGGAATTGGTAACAAAGCCACTTTGGAACCTACTGTCACCAAATCACCACCTCCCCAGGTTAAGCTGGTACTCGCTGTTGCACCAGGAGCTGTTGAACCAGGTGCTGAAGCATGAGTGTTTTGTATGCATTGCGCAAAGAGAGGTTGTAATTGTATAGCAGTATCTGAGAACATATCTTGAGGACGTCCTAGAGCGCTCATAGTATCATTATGAATATACAGAACAAAACTATGGAAACCTAAGAATATACATACCCAGTTGAGGTGTGATACAATTGCATCACGATGTCTAAGAACGCGATCTAATAAATTGTTGTATTGAGTAGTTGGGTCATAGTCTCTTACCATAAAAATCGCTGCATGTGCAGCAACGCCAACTATGATAAACCCACCAATCAATCACTATCAATAAAACTCATCCAGAATATTATTCTTTTATATTCTTCCTTTTTCATTCCGACATGACATTATGCCCGTGTAGATGAACCCAGTAATTCAAATTGCACGGGGATCATTGGTGCTACGCAGATGTATGTTGCTTTTCCAATAGTATCCGGCACAGATGGAGTTATGCCACGGACTTATTATATAGTACCTTGTATTAATGAGTAGGTGTTGCTTATTAGATAAAACCAAGTGGATAGTGCAATAGAACCTAGTCAATTTTAGGTATGTGAAATTACAAGTTACTCTTTTCAATAGGTGGAATTTCTGTAATATCGGGCTCTACTCGCTCTAATAATTAATATTGAAACAACCTAATCCGTCTAGAGGGTCGAATGATTGGATCAACAAATTGAGAAATGAAAGGACAAACTGGATATTCATATTCTTTCTTACACCTAAACGTGAAATTCACAAAACTTTGGCTATGTTTGTGGAGAGTTTTCTTCCGGTCCAGTCTCTAGACCGATAGCTACTGGTAAAAAGATAATGCCAGGTGATCCAATCGTACTGATTGAGAATTCATTCACCCTCTAAGAAGATTACATTCGACAATTTTTGAAGGGGTTTGCCGGTGCTATTCATTAGTTGCTCGATGAATGATTTCTAGGATAATGAAGAGATTTCTACTATAGATCTCCTCTCATCCATGTTCATTCATACATATCCTATAGTAGATATAGGAGAATTGGTACGAATTGGGACAATTGATCTTTTGTATTCTGATCTCAAGGTTACGAAAAGAAAAATTTAGGTAATTGTCTCATGAAGATATGTATAAACCACATTTCATTCAGTCCTTCCATGCCTACTACAACTATAATTAGTTATTTCGGTTTCTTATTGGCTTCTATCATTTTCACCCTAGTCCTATTCATTAGTTCGAGCAAGATACAAATTATTCAAAATGAAGGAAGGGGAAACCCTCTCAGTTCACTATTTCAATTTCAATAATTTTGTTTATTCCCTCTATATAAATTTCTGATCATTGAGATTCATAGCAAATTAAGGGTACTATCCAGTATAGCTATTATCCCTACTTATTCCGTTGAATAGAAATGATTGAGGCTTTGCCATCCGGAATTGTGTTAGGTCTAATTCCTATAACTTTGGCCGGATTATTCGTAACTGCATATTCACAATACCGACGTGGTGATCAATTGGATATTTGATCCTGGAATATCCTCCAATTTCATTGGCCTCCTACTTTTCCTGGGAGGTCAGATTCCATTGCTTGTTCCAGTTGGAATGAATTATCGATAATTTTGAGGCTTGGATTTGATAGGAACAGAATCACGCTCTGTAGGATTTGAACCTACGACATCAGGTTTTGGAGACCTACGTTCTACCGAACTGAACGAAGAGCGCTTTCTTTAATATTCGGAGATGAAGGAAAAATACCTTTTGTTGATACTCTTAGAGCAAAACACTTTCGCATCTGATATGATTCAATTATTTGATGTTCCCGTCGAATCGATATCAAATGATCCTTCATTCCTTTCTTTCCATAGAAAAGAAGGGAAAGGTAGGGATGACAGGATTTGAACCTGCGACATTTTGTACCCAAAACAAACACGCTACCAAGCTGCGCTACATCCCTTCTAATCATTAGACAATGTTATTTTAATTTTATTTTATAGAATTCGAAATATGTTTCCCACATTTTTCCACCTTCATTTCTCTTCGGTCTCGTGAGTGAAAAGACTTTATACATGTAAGGTCTATTATCTAGAATATCACTATTAGTGGGAGCAACTCATCAGCCAATCCATGAACCTGACAAGAATTTATACTTATTGCATGGGAACAAATCCATTTCAGAAGTATTTTTCCTTTCCAATATTTTTCCGTTGGAGTTTCCCTTATTCCTTTTCTCGAACATAATGATGCGAATCACACTCTAATGGGTTCTAATATGCAGCGTCAAGTAGTTCCACTTTTTCGACCCGAGAAGTGCATTGCCGGAACTGGGTTGGAAGGTCAAGCAGCTCTAGATTCAGGAAGTGTAGCTATAGCTACACAAGAGGGAAGGATCGAGTATATCGATGCTGTAAATATAACTTCATCGGTTAATGGAGACACTGTACGAACATAATCGGTTATATATCAAAATTCTAATACCAATACTTGTACGCATCAAAAACCTCAAATTCATCAAGGGGAATCTGTAAAGAAGGGACAAATTCTGGCGGATGGTGCGACTACGGTAGGTGGAGAACTATCTTTGGGAAAAAAACGTTTTAGTAGCTTATATGCCATGGGAAGGATACAATTTCGAAGACGCAATACTCATTAGTGAACGTCTTTTATATGAAGATATTTATACCTCTTTCCATATCGTAAGATACAGGATTGAAATCTGTATGACGAGCCAGGGTCCTGAAAGAATCACTAGAGAAATACCTCATTTAGATGCTCATTCACTTCGTCATTTGGACGAAAATGGTCTTGTGATGCTAGGATCTTGGATAGAAACAGGTGATGTTTTGGTAGGTAAATTAACGCCTCAAACAATAAAAGAATCATTATGTACCCCAGAAGGAAGATTATTACAAACCATATTTGGTATTGAGGTATCCACTGCGAGAGAAAATTGTCTCAGAGCACCTATAGGTGGAAGGGGTCGAGTTATCGATGTGAGATGGATCAATAGAGTAGATGATTCCGGTGATAATGCAGAAACAATACATGTATATATATCACAAAAACGTAAGATACAAGTGGGTGATAAAGTAGCTGGAAGGCATGGTAATAAAGGTATTATTTCAATAGTTTTGCCCAGACAAGATATGTCCTATTTGCAAAATGGAATACCAGTTGATATGGTATTGAATCCATTAGGGGTACCTTCACGAATGAATGTAGGACAGATCTTTGAATGTTTTCCCGGTTTAGCAGGAAACCCGATGAACAAACATTATAGAATAACACCTTTTGACGAAAAATACGAGCGAGAAGCTTCGAGAAAACTAGTGTTTCCTGAACTTTACAAAGCTAGTGAGCAAACAGCTAATCCATGGGTATTCGAACCAGATCATCCTGGAAAACATAGATTAATTGATGGAAGAACAGGAGATGTTTTTGAAAAACCTGTTACAATAGGAAAAGCTTATATGTCGAAATTGAGTCATCAAGTTGATGAGAAAATACATGCATGTTCGAGTGGACCTTATGCACGGGTTACACAACAACCTCTTAGAGGAAAATCCAAACGAGGGGGGCAACGAATAGGAGAAATGGAAGTTTGGGCTCTAGAAGGTTTTGGTGTTGCTTATATTTTACAAGACATGCTTACTCTCAAATCTGACCATATTAGAACTCGTAATGAAGTACTTGGTGCCATTATCACTGGAGGGCCAATACCTAAACCTGACACTGCTCCAGAATCTTTCCGATTGCTCATTTGAGAATTACGATCTTTAGCTCTAGAATTGAATCATGCTATTATATCTGAGAAAAAATTTCAGATAGATAGAGAGGAAGTTTGATCACAATAAATTGAGATCTTTTATGATTGACCAGAATAAACATCAACAACTTCAAATTGGATTAGCTTCTCCCGAACAGATTTGTGCTTGGTCCGAAATTTTTTTACCTAATGGTGAGATAGTTGGACATGTGACTAAACCTCATACTCTACATTATGAAACTAATAAACCAGAAAGAGATGGATCGTTTTGTGAAAGAATCTTTGGACCTATCAAAAGTAGAGTTTGTTCTTGTGGAAATTCTCCAGGGATTGGAAATGAGAAGATAGATTCAAAATTTTGCACACAATGTGGAGTTGAATTCGTTGATTCTCGAATTCGAAGATATCAAATGGGATACATTAAACTGGCATGTCCGGTGGTTCACGTATGGTATTTGAAACGCCTTCCCAGTTATATTGCGAATCTATTAGCTAAAACTCGGAAAGAATTAGAAGGTCCAGTATACTGCGATGTGTGACTTGATCACAAGTTCTGATCATACAGATCCGTAATCAGGAACTGTCATCCTATTAAATCTCATATTATCCAATCTCTTGGGCGAAAGAATTATTTACAGAAGATCAAAGATATACAGAAGAGAATTCCTTTCCTTTGAAGAGGAAAAGATTCATTGAAAATTTTACAAAATCAATTCGTTATTCTTTTTTTTACATATTGCCAATAGATGAATCATGTATGGGTGGTCCTAGTGCTACTAAAAAGCCCATTGAAGATTTCAACTTATCCAAAAGGTTATTTAAAATAAAAAAAAAATGTTTTTTCCCAAGATCTAAGGGATTCAAAATCCTATTCATTAATGAATAGGATAGTTGATCTATGGAAGATCAAAACATATTTTGAAATTGAAAATCCTTCCTTGAATTGTGCTATGCAGAGTTTTACTCTGCCTTGGAATCTATTTTCTGCATTCTGTGATCAAAGCAAAGGAAAATACATATTGCACAAAAATTGTCTGGAAATGACAGATCAATTCACTCTATCAATAACTAAGCCTAGTCAGGTTCATGATAAAATTTCATTTTTTATTTATTATAAAATGAATCCATTATATGAACTCAACAAGAATGGATCGTTGAGATCGGATCGGATCTTCAATCACAGAGAAAAATGGAAGAATCAATCTTTATGGGTCCTACTCAATATTATTGATAAAGCGGATGATTATTTAGATCAAATAATCGACAAACAATTGAGCGAGATTCAATAGATTGGAAAAACAATGGATGAGAATAAAATAGATAGTAGGGCGAAGATACGGAAAGAGAGGGATTCGAACCCTCGGTAAGCAGAAGCCTACATAGCAGTTCCAATGCTACGCCTTGAACCGCTCGGTCATATTTCCTATGAGATCTCTTGGTTCTAATTAATAAAATGAGTCAATAGCAACTTCCTTATGAAACAAATTATTTTTGTTCGGGTACGAATAGTTCAATCTTTCATAAATAAATAGATAATAAATAAGGTAATGATTCAATCCCCCCGGAAAGACGAAAGGACATTTTTTACAAGTTCCTCTTATTTTAGGAAATCCTCAATCATCCCGGTTAATCCGACGTATTCGGATCGCCTAATCAAGAATTTAAGACATATTAACTGATCCATTCCATATTATGATAATATATAGATCTGTAGTGATCATCTTATCAATTGTATAAGAACTAATTCTTTGGCAATGATCCTGTGTCATGATGACTATATTTTCCCGATATTCTTTTATCTATATGGATAAAGCACACAATTGTTGGGTAGGCATTTCATCCTCATTATGCAATGCTCGATCGTTTAACTCTTTCTTTGTTCGGATCATAATCGAACTGGACTTCCTGAGTTTACCCAATCTATTATTCTTTCAATACGAGCCTTTTTCCATTATTATTCATGTTACTAATGAACAATTATTCAATTTATTCCCTATCTATTCTAATTTTAAAGAATAGATTGGAATAGATAGAATGGGAACATATTTACGATTGTAAGGAAATCCATTTTATGGTATTGTGCACCACAAAAAAATTTCGTTCATGGAATCATTTGCGTAAGGGAATGAAGGAAATTATCAAATCTGTAATTGACTATGCCTAGATCTCAGAGAAATGACAATTTTATTGATAAGACCTTCACAATTGTAGCAGATATATTATTGCGAATAATCCCGATGGCTCCGGGGGAGAAAGAAGCATTTACCTATTACAGAGATGGTGTGATTTGATATTTTTTCCGTTCTTTTTTGGGGAAAGAAAAGGTAAGGTATTCGGGAATAAAAATTGGCTAAAATAAAACTTACGCTCAGTGAAGGTGAGTTCTGGAGATAGAACAATTCCTTTGGTCGTGTATCCCCGGTCAATGCACCTTTAGATGCTTTCATCTCCTGAGGATTTTAGTACCGAGCGAAAGGTTACACCTATGCAATAGACCTTGCTTGTATAGTTGAACCTATTTGATAGGCGCGCATGAGGGGAGAAAGCACTACGTATGGAAATCGACAACACAAAAGCTTCGTTATAGCCCATATGCATTACCCTTTTCTGAAGGGTAGTGAGAATGGTTGGGACAACAAACATGCATCTCGTTTGTACAGATATTGGAAGTTCTACAAAAACTTTTTGCAATTGATCCACCCAGGAATTAGTTTCGGGTTCATAAAATGGTTGGTTTCATTTCATCTCTTCATTTCATTTACCCAAGTTCTTTTGGAGAGTCATGAGAATCTTTGACATATCTTTCTTTCGTGGAATATTCGAAAGAAATATCTGACAAGATGGGTATATCTAGGCAGATATAATTTGTCTTAAAGCAACTACTCCCTAGATATATGAATAGAAAAATTGAAATATTTTTATATTCGACAGTTGGATCAAATTGGATTGGAAAATACCTAAAGTTAAAGATTCATCAATAGGCAACGCTGCCCCAATACCTAACCAAAGGGCTACTGCAGTACCGATCAAGGATAATGTTGTAGCTACTGGACGACGAAATGGATTCTGAAATTGATTCACATTCTCTAGAAAAGGCACCGTCAATGATCCCGCGGGTACTGAGCCCATTAAAAGGACACCTAATAATTTGTTAGGTACTGTACGAAGTATTTGGAATACAGGGAAAAAATACCATTCGGGCAATATCTCCAAAGGAGTTGCAAATGGATTTGCTGGTTCACCAATCATTGATGGTTCTAGAACTGCTAAACCTATTGTACATGCAATAGTACCTAAAATTAATACTGGAAAAATATATGAAAGATCATTGGGCCAAGCGGGCTCTAGATAATAATTATGTCCCATACCTTTAGCTAATTTAGCCCTTAATACAGGATCATTTAGGTCAGGTTTCTTTGTTATTGGGATAAGTAGATCTTTATGGATCTATCCCCCGAAAGAACCAGACATGCCAATTTTTATCATCCGGCTCGAACAATAACTGGAGGAAGTATATATCACTTATTTTTCCCATGATGGAAGATGAATTGGAAAAGTAGGAACTAATAATGTCTATGATCATCCATCATTGGTCATTTTATTATTCCAGTTAAATGCTCATGACCCAAGTAAGCTCACAAATTCAATCATGATCGATATGCCTTTTGGACCATCTTAGTCCTTGTAATTTGTGTTAATCACCACGAATAGACCTCAAATTTTTTTTAGCATACAAGGTATTGAATTGTTATTGATCTGGCATCTCTCCTTCCTTATCCCTTCTTTCACTCCAATAGTTTTCCCATTGAAATGGATGCAAGGGAAATGGATGAATTTTCACACTATGAAAAGGAGAAGTAAAGTCATATAGTCCAATTATTGAATATATGAAAATATTGTCCCATTGTCCGGATCTCACGGAGCCCTTCCTGATTCGGATTCGATCATAGAAAGAATTCTCTTGGAACAGAACAAACTGACCAATGCCTTTCCACCCAGGTGCTAAACTTCCTATTTCTGATAAGGAAATTGGGACAGAGACACATTTTATCAGAAATATTTATGTGGTAGATCGGAGAAAGTATCTGCATGGCCTAATCAATAGTTCAAGTCACACACTCCCATAATCCATCTTCTCCGTCTGAGAATCTACTCCAATTATTTGTTTGTATTGGATGAATAATACTCCAAAATCGAAAGGAGAAATCTGAGGACCATATTTTCTATGGATATTTCCATTTTTGAATAAGAAATATTCCTGGCGATGATATATTACTGTCGTTATTCGGAACAATAAGTTATGAATAGTTATTTTCAATCTATCTTTCCTCTCTATAAAGGACCTGGAATACCCTACTTACGGATCATTAGAAAGTGCATTGGCATAAATACAGCAGTAAGAAGGGGTAATATGAAAGTGTGTAAACTATAAAAACGAGTCAAGGTAGATTGACCCACACTAACACTTCCGCGTAATAATTCTACCAGAGGAGATCCTGTTACAGGAATAGCCTCAGGCACACCAGTCACAATTTTCACTGCCAAATAACCAATTTGATCCCAGGGCAAAGAATAACCAGTTACACCGAAAGATACGGTCAACAAAGCCAAAATTACACCTGTGACCCAAGTTAATTCACGGGGTTTTTTGAATCCACCTGTGAGATAAACACGGAATACGTGCAGGATCATCATTAAAACCATCATACTTGCCGACCATCGATGAATTGATCGGATTAACCAACCAAAGTTAACTTCGGTCATTAGGTATTGAACAGAGGCAAAAGCTTCTATAACGGTCGGACGATAGTAAAAAATCATAGCAAAACCAGTAGCTACTTGTACTAAAAAACAAGTAAGTGTGATCCCCCCTAGACAATAAAATATATTGAAATGAGGAGGAACATATTTACTGGTGTTATCATCCGCAATCGCCTGAATCTCGAGACGCTCTTCGAACCTATCGTATACTTTCTTGAGATAGGTAAACCGAAATTCCCCCTCTGAAAACCGTACATGAGAATTTCCCTTCATACGGCTTGAACAAGAACACGCAAATGATTTTGGACACGAATAAATAAATTTGGGAAAAGAGATACTTGAGGGTTCGTTGCCTGACCGGCTGGAGAAATGAAGATCATTCGAAACAATCCAGCATTTCTATTAGAAGACTCTATAGTGCCAAAATTTCAAAAAGTGCCAAAATTTAAAGTCGGCTCATCCCTATGATAAATCACTATAGGCCCTTTGAATGATCTTTTACCCTATTCGTGTGATATCAGTTCCATAGAAAAGAACTAATATAGACGATTTATAGGAATTATCTTGTCGAGATCTCAATAGATGAATCAATCCAAACCTCAGATTTCAATTAGACCCCGATGATTTTATCAAATCCCCAAAAGGTTCTCTGGGTAATAACCTTTTCATTTTCGCTCATTCGACGAAATATGCTAACTAAGAGAAATCAGATACTATATCATTCTTTGGTCATAATCAGCATAATTATGAGAGGGGATAGATCCTTCGATTTATTATAGGAAATACCTCTTTCAATTTCTTTATTGGAAGTCTGGTGACGAGGAAATGATAGGTACAAACCATAGTTCAGATCTTCCGGAACATATCTATGATAGATCTCGTGCTCTAGAGATTCAATATTCTAGAAATGAAATATCCAACGAGGTAGGACCATCTTGATGAAGATAACAAATCGGTCTTCTGTACTATAAATATGGATCGATTTCAACAAGTCGCACACCCATATTCCAAAAATCCTTAGAGAAAAGTAATTACACGATCAAACTATTGGAACAAGATAAGCTAAAACTCAAAGCCACTATTTGGTCTGGGTTTGAATCTCTCAGTTCTTTTTTTTCTTCAAGAGCTCACCAGGTGAATTTTGGAGTTCCTCAGCCCCAACTAACCGGAATCCCATCCAATAAAACGGAAGAATTATAAATCTCCAAGATAATAGATAGGAATACTGCAAATAGAGCCATTGCAAAACCCATAAGAGGAGTAGTTCCCCATCCAGGAGCTACTTTACCATATTCTGAATTAAGCGGTTTTAAGGTCGTTCCTACAAGGGTTTCTTTTGGCGTGGTTTTGGAAGTATCATCAATGGTCTGTGTAGCCATAGAAACTATTGTATTGGTTGAGATCTGTTAACTTTGTTATTATATGGTAAACATACCATGATATTGGGATCACCTAATAATGGAAACTGCAACCTTAGTCACCATCTCCATATCTTGTTTACTTGTAAGCTTTACTGGTTATGCCCTATACACCGCCTTTGGGCAACCCTCTAAACAAATTAGGGATCCTTTTGAGGATCACGAGGACTAATTGAAAGAATGACCTTCCCTATAGGGAAGGTCATTCTTTCTTTGATGGGAGAGAAAGAATGACGATTTGGAAAAGCAAAATTATTTTCCCCCTTTAGTCGGAAGTTTGGGTGGTTCTCGGAAGAAAATAGTGAAAAATATTATCCCTAGGGTCGATACCAACAGGAATGTATAAACCAATTCTTCCATAGATTTGATTTGATCGTAATTTACAATTATGGAGATAGCTTTCGTACTAATATTTATTAGAGAAGAGATAGGAGCAATATCATACCACTTCTCTTTTAGTAGTTGGATCTCCCAGTTTTTGGAATGCTCCAAATTCAGGGAAAATTTTAAGAACCCCCCAAATTTACATGTATAATAAATGGGCGAATCTCCATGGTATATAGGAAAAATGGAAGGCGATTTTATCAATAATATGATATGTATATATAATTTCTTGGCGAATCTCTCACCAGGCATGGTGAATATTTTACTCAATTATAAAATCTTGTGTTTATTGAATACACAAATGAAATCATTGCATTTCTTTAAAATATCTTTTGAAATCAAAATTTCCAAAATTACATATCGATAACCTAGTGGGTGTAGGATAAAATTCACCCGTGCCATTCACAGAAAGCATGAGAAAAAACCTAATACTGTATATAAAACCAATAAAAATTCAAATTCATCACTTATAGGGACCTCATAACCACCCTGCCAATACACAGGTATGTTCCTGTTTGCAATTAGAAAAATTACCGAAATTACAATCTATTTACTCTAGCATATGTTGGAAAGTTACAGAAGGATGACTAGTGCAATCAATCCATTCCTTTTAGCCCTGGATTTGTTTCAGTTTAAAACAGAAGTATACAAATATACTTGTCCAATGTCTATGCTTTAACCATTCACCTTAAGATGTTTTTACAATATAATTTCCTAAGTCTATTTAATATCTTCATTATCATAAAAACCAACCTATATCCATCTTAACTCCAGATCTACCACTCTTAGGGGGATGAAATCTATTTATCCCTCTGAGCACTTGGTAGACCCAGAATTAAGATGGATCTAAGATGATAGAATTTCCCCTTTAAATAGTCTATGCTCACATGAATACCATGGTATTACCATGGGTCAATACCATGGGTTATCATAAACCTGGAGCTTAAAAATTACTATTAGTAATCTATAAATATTAATAAAATTAATAGTTGATTTTTATTTTATTTTTTATTTTAACCAAGCTAAAATGTTTAACATACATTAAATTACAACATCCATTTTTACTCTTGAATGGATCAAATATTTTTTCACTCTATGCTAGTTTGCATATCATGATATTTGATACTCTCGGGGGTTATTAGATCCAGAGTAAAGATGGATCTATGTTGGTTTAATTCCCCCATTTAAATGGGCTACATTCCAGGTGAATACCATGGGTCAATACCATGTGCCATTTTGGTGAATACCATGGGTCAATACCATGTGCCAATTTTATTTTTATTAATACTAATATTAGGGTTAATAATGTTTTTTTGCATGGTATTAATAACAATCTAGTCCATGGTATTTGTCCCATAGTATTTTGCCCATAGGTTTGACCTAAATATAACACATTTTTTGAGTGTTCGTAAATATAAGGTGACTTATGGAGTAAATATAAAAAAATGTTTTATTTGTTTACCATACCTCTCGTTTATTTATATTTTTATTAATTTACCATACCTCTTTTAAAAATATGGTAAATATGGTATTTGGCCCATGGGATTCACTTAAATAAGACCTCTTTCTTGAGCCTTCATAAATACAACGAGGGTTATGGACTAAATATAAAAAGAGGTTTTATTTATTTACCATGTTTTTAGTTTATTTATATTTTTATTTATTTACCATACCTTTTGAGTAAGTATAAAAAATGTTTTATTTATTTACCATACCTCCACTTTACTTATATTTTTATTTGTTTACTCCCTTGCATGTATATAAGGTGACTTATTGAGTAAATATAAAAAATGTTTTATTTATTTACCATACCTTTCATTTATTTGTATTTTTATTAATTTACCATACCTCTTTTATAAATATGGTATTTGAGCCTTTGGCCCATACGATTCACTTAAATAAAACCTATTCTTGAAAATGGGCGAATGGATTCACTTAAATAAAACTTATTCTTGAAAATGGGCGAATGGAAGGTTGTAACTCCTAATTTCAAGGGCTAAATGTACCTTTTTTACCCTCTCCCTTGAAATAAGGTGGGCTATCTGAGGTGATTTGTAAAAATGTACTATGATACAAAATATTCGCCCACTAAAAATTTAAAACCCCTTAATTTTGCCAAAGGGCGAACATTTGCCCCTAAAATTTTCTATGTCCAAATTCTATTCGAGCATCCAGATCCGAGTCGATACCAGCAAAAACATCTCTGAATAAGGTCCTAGCACCATGCCAAATGTGTCCAGAAAAGAAAAGGAGAGCAAATGTAGCATGTCCAAAAGTAAACCAACCCCTTGGACTACTACGAAAAACACCATCAGATTTTAGAGTAGCACGATCTAATTCAAAAATTTCACCTAATTGAGCACGTCTAGCGTATTTTTTAACTATAGCAGGATCACCAAAACTGACCCTGTCAAGTCCACCACCATAGAACTCAACAGTTACACCTACTTGTTCAACACTATACTTTGATTCTGCCCTCCTAAAAGGAACATCGACTTTCACAATTCCTTCTTTGTCCACCAGAACTATTGGAAATGTTTCGAAAAAGGTAGGCATACGACATACAAAAAGCTCATTTCCCTCCTTATCTTTGAAGATAGGGTGTCCTAACCAACCAACAGCTATTCCATCTCCATCGTCCATTGCACCTGCTCTGAATAACCCCCCCTTAGATGGATTATTACCAATGTAATCATAAAAAGCGAGTTTCTCGGGAATTTTGGACCAAGCTTCTGATAGGCTTAAATTTTCGGCCAGACCGGCACGAACCACCAATGGGATTTAGATAAAGATCAGAGAGTAAACTGAATAATACCCGATCTGGAATCTCTTTTGGGACAATACCTTCTGGTTGGGACAATATTTGATCTGCTATGCCTAGATAATAACATAGTTAAGGGATGGTTCAGATCCAACCATTTCAAATAAGGTTTTACCCTTTACTCTGGAAACTCGGATATCCTCAATAATAGGTAATACTTCTATTATGGGCATTGGACAGGCTTCTACATATTTATTTATAAGATCTCTTCTAGATGTACGATTTCCCACCAAGCCTGCTAATCGGAGTGGATGTGTACGAGCTTTTTCCCTTATAGAGGCAGTAATACGATTAGCTACAAATAATGCATCGAATCCATATATATATATATATATATATATGTTTGCTTGCTAATTAGTGTGAGTCCTGAGGTGACTGTATATTTAACCTCGTGCTTGAGAAACTGTGACCCATGGGCATCTAAGCTGCTAAAATCACCCAGGGTTCACACTTGGCATGGGCCACACCAACCCTTAACATGGCTGGATTTTGCCCACGAAATTTCGAATTGGTGAACTTCACATCACAAAGTGCTTTAACAATACAGCCCATCACCGTTTTTCCTATGCCCCATTGGTGTGTGCGTGTGTGTAATTAAAAAATAGGAAAAAATTAAAAACAAGGAAATTTTAGATTAAAAATAAAATAAAATCAAAACATATAAGACAAACAAACAAACAAACAAACAAAAACAAAATTAAACAAACACATTTAAGAAATAAAATCTTAAATTAAAAAAATATGATACATATAATTAAAATTAACTAAAAATAAGAAAAATCCTCAAGGGTTAGCTCAATTGGTTGAGTTCCCATCCTTAAATCACCTTGCTAATGGGAGGTAACAAGGTCAATTTTCCTCAACGCTCTTGGGGTTTGACTCTGCTAATGAGCTGGAAAAAAGTGATACCTTCATGTGGATTTTCTCGGATAATTTCTGTGGATGTAGCGACCACCGATCTTTGGTGTCTATGAACCAAGATAAAAAATAAAAAATTAATAAATTAATAATAATAATAATAATAATAATAATAATAATAAAGAAGAAATCATAAAACAAATTAAAAACAAAAAACAAAAACAAAAATTATAAAAAATAAGATTTAATTAAAAAACATTAAAAATAACAAAAAAATAAAAAGCAAGTATTAAAAAAATATAAACAAAACTACAATGTCTAGCATGGGGAGGGTGATGTCAAGCATCACCTCTTCGCCCACACTACGGTTTGTGCATCGATGCCCAACATCGCACTCGGGCTATGTGGTGATACCAACATCATACTTGGGATGTGTTGCAACCAGAGGTAGAGGGACCATGCCCTTCTGATGCTACTCATCGTAGTTTTGTTTATTTTTCGTTTTCATTTTTTGTTTTTTCTAAACATTTTTTAAAAATGTTTATTTATTTATTTTTATATATTTTTAAAAAAATAAAATCCAATAAATTTATATTCACTTATATCAAAGTTTAGAAATATATAAATGAAAATTAAAACAAAATAAATCATAAAAGAAACATATAATAATAATAATAAGCATTATTTTTTTTTTGTAAGCTACGGCAGGATCTTTTCTATTATATACATCCAAAATAAAAATATATACAGTCGCTGGTGACCTCAACCCACCCCGGAGGGAAACCGGGTCTGTTGGTCACCAAGAGTCTGAGAATGTCAACTTATCAACTATGCAAGTGCATCAACAAGTTTAAAACCAAAGCATCACCCTATCTACATACTATTTCTATATGCCTATCAGCGATTACAGTTCAAAAAACTTGCCCGCAAAAACTGATTCTCTTAAGCCTAGTTGAGAAATCAATTGAAAACAGAGCAAAACTATCAATCTACCATGAGTTCCTGCTTGATTTCCTCCTCGCGCTGCGCGGTGGTTATCTCTTTCAGCATGCTTCGGATTTCCTCCAGTCTGTTGTCCTGCTTCAGGAGCGTGAGCTGTAGGTTATTCATCTCCTTTTTCAAATTCGGTAAACCTTGAGCTATCTCCGTCATCTCTTCGGCGACCTGCTCCATGGCTTTAGCTAATAGATGTTTCACAACCCAATACATATGCAGTGCTTGCTTATACAACGATAAGCGCCCCCTTGTATTCCCAGGGTCCGGAATAAGAATGCTCCATTCCTCCATTTCTGGATCAGAGGCCTCCTCCAGGACTTTATTTTCCAAGACATCTATAATCCTTCTGATCTCCTCATTGGTCCCTTTGATGTATGCTCTCTCTGCTTCCTGAGCTATCTGCTCCGTGGATCGACGTCCTCTTTTCTGTTGATTTGAAGCCGGTGTCTCAGTTTCATAGCGATCCGCTTGCCAAGTTCTCCCGCGACCCCTGCGCCTCCTGCCTTTACCTCTTCTGGATGGTCTGCCTCTGGTGTTACCCCTACTACCTTGCCCCACCTCGAAAGTCCCCTTCGCCATGCACTCTTCCTTCCCGGTCTCCATTTCTCCTTCCCTGCGATTTCCTTCTTCTTCCTCCGTCAGCTCCTGCTCCCTCCGTTTGTTCCTCACCTCTCCTTCCTTGGACAGACTTTCCTTCCTGCCTCCCTCCGCCATAACTTCCTGCCTTCTTCTGAGACGATAACCAGGGTTTCTCTGCCAGACTGCTTCAAACTTCGCCACCTTTCCAATCTTCGATTTGTCAGTATCACTATCTTCTCCTGCTCCTGTAGATATATCGCCACCTATCCTTTGTTGCACCGACTGAGTGCCGCTGTTCTTCTCCCCTGCCTTTTCCATAATTCTCCTGGTTCCTTGTCTTGGTTTTCGGTCTTTCCTGCATGCCGTCGTTACAACCCTTAATATGATTACCCTGAGATGTGGCTTATGCTGCCGTGCACTGCACCCCATCATTTCCTTGTGCAGTTCTCTTTTCTCCACCCCGATGGGGGTAATAATAATAAGCATTATTATTATTATTATTATTATTTTAAAAAAGAAGAGGTGATGCTGCAACATCACTTTTGCATTTCATTGTAGTTTTTCATGTCTTTCGTAATCATAATATTTGGTTTAATGCCATGGTTGAAAATGTTGAAATTTTAACCGTCAATTGAAAAAAGGGTGATGGTGCATCACCACTTTTAAAAAACAGCATGAAAATTAGTAAAATTATCGTTAACATGGTAGCATTGTTTTCTGATGGCTTTGCAACCTTAATGCTTGTATCTTCCTCTTTTTTTTTTTTTCATAGCCAAGACTTATTTTGATGATGGTGAATTTTGGTAACTGAGAACATTATCTAATATTTTAACACTTTCCAAACTTCAATATTCTATTCAACTTATCAATTGTTTTCTCTAGTTACTTTCTTAAGAAAATGATTTTAGTTTCAAGATTTCAATTTTATTCCTTTTCTTTCAATTATCTTCTCACACTTCTATCCTTTTTGCATCTTCTAGTTGAGTCTTTAGGATGATAATTGTTTTTATTGCATCCCGTCAAATTTTTTCCAAGGAAATAACAAGTTCTGTTTCAAGATTCACTTCCCCATCAATGCCTTTTTTTTTTTTTGATTGTCTTCATTTCCTCTATTAATAGACTTCGTATCCATGGCTATGAAGAATAATTTTTCTTTGTTAACATAAAAAACACATCCATCACTTTCTTCATATGAGCTAATTTCCTCTCTAAAGTAAAAAATCTTCTTATTAGAACATTTTTCTCTTTTGCGTCTACAAGGTTTTATTTTATTGTTATGTTATTCTTCATCATCACTATCTTCCCAAGTTTTTGCATATGGACATTTAACAACAAAATGTCCTTTTCTAACACAATTAAAACTTTTGAAGAGTAGCTTACCTTTGTATTTTCGAGATTCTCTTTTTCACTTTCTTACAAATTGTGCTTCTTCTGTATTTTATTCATCACTAGAAAAAACACAAGATTTTTGGGCCTTTGTCTTCTTTAATGCTTTGAAAGACACTTCCTTTTGTGTTGGATTTTCTTTTTCTATCCTCATTCCATATGCAATGAGAATCCCATGCATCTCATCCATTGTTATTTTCTCCAGATTCTTCATTTCTTCAATGGCAAAGACTTTGACATCAAATCATAAGGGGAGCGACCTTAGCATATTTTGTATAATCATTGTTTTTTCAACTTTCTCACCAAGTCCCCTAATGATGTTAGACAATTTTATCCATAGGGAGGAATTCCACTGCAATTTTCTTTGTATTTTATTTTCAAACTCTCGAAGTATCTTCCATGAGTTATGAGTTTCGAGGTTTACCTTCTTCATCTTGTCATCAACTTCATAGATTTGATTTTGATATACTGCACAATATAGAATTCGTTCCTATTGCATTATGTTCACTAGCCTTCTTCCTAGTTATATACATTGGAGGAGTTTGGGATTTGTATAACTAGTTATGATTGATTTCCTAATATCAAGCCCAAGAGACATTAGATAAGTTTGCATCCTTATACTCCGTAATACATAGTTTGTTCCATCGAACAATGGGGCTTTGATTTTAGAGAAACCGTTTTCATTGGCCATGTGTGCTCCCAAAATCTATCTTCTACTAGTCAGATTGTTTTCAAAGGAGGCTTCTCTAATACCAATAGTTGAGCACACACTTATACTATGAAGATGGTGGAGGGGGGGGGGGAGTAGTGAATCAATATAAAACAATTTTGACTTATTCAACCATTTATGAACCATGATATTTTTATTATCTATAGAACATGAAACACAATATTTTTAGGCACTAGCCTATTAGAGACACCAATATCCACTATTGCAAATATTTATAGGCACCAACCTACTGGAGACACCAATCCAAAATGTTGCAAATATTCATATCCATCAACCTACAAGCACCAATCCCCACCGCTACAAATATTTGCAGGCATGAACTTACTTCAATAGGTTTGCTAGCTTCTACCTTCACTAATTCTTCTTGCTGCTTTTGCCTTCACTAGTTCTACTTCTCCCAATACTTTTTGTTTTTGTCTCTTCCTGATCTGATAATCACCCTATGAGTGACCTTAGTAAAGATTTATTGAACAAAGGTATTATAGACTCATGTGCTGGTGTGTGTGTCTATGTTATTTAAGCAATAGATCGATCAGATTGCAAATACGCAGACATTTGAAATGGAAAGACAACATAGAAATACAGTAGGCAAATACAAGACACAAGAAATTAATAAGGAGTTCACCCTATCCTCCAGAGCTACATCTCCGGTCTAGCTCTCAGTGGTGGCCTTATTTTATTGTGTCTTAAGCAGAGAATTACAATGCAGGAGCTAAATATAAGTCTCTTGGAATAGATTTTCTTGGCAGGGTGGTTCTTGGATTTCCCAAGCCACTGGAGTGCACAGACTCGTTTGCCTACCAGCTCTGTTACCTCCTCGTCTACAATGGAGAGAGCCCAATGTGGTTCTCAGTCCGGATAGATCCTCTTTGGGATGGCTTGAATCTCTCAAGCTCTCTGGTGCTCGATGCTGCCTTTGGTCAGCTCGGCCCTCTGTCTTCTTTTTGCTTTTGCTTCACTGTCTTTCTTCTCTGTGTTCCGTCCTCCTCTCTGGGTTCTGGTCTCTCTCTGCTCTCCTATCTCTGTTCACAGCTTTAAGGCCATTCGTTCCCATGTCTGTTCGGTTTCTCTTCCACCTTTGTCGAATCGCCTTCTTTGGCTACGCTTGGAGTTCCTTGTTCGACGTCATCACCAAGCTCGCAGGGAGTGGCCACATGTCCTCCTGTAATGCGCCAACTTGCTTCATCAGTTCAATTCTTCGGTTACGTCATGGAATGAGTCTTCCTCCACTGTGGAGGTCAAAACGGACCTCAAATTCTTCTAAATCGCGGCTTATTCCTTCATCGATTCCGTTTCCCCATTGGGTGCGATCTCAGCCATTAGATTTGGGATCTCCAGATTCGATGCCATACACATGTTTCACGCGGTTGACTTGCTTGACTGTTAGCACGCGATCAGCGACGGTTTTCTCTCTCCTCCGCTTGCCACGCATCGATCACTGAGTGGGATCGCTCCACTTTCATCCAAAACTGCTTATCGTTCAAGGAGCCCTCGATCAATACATGCGATCTCGGAGTGGGTCCCGCCTTTAGATTTTAGCCCTTGTTCGCCTTTCGCCGTTCGGCTCTCTGGCTCCCCACGCAACCGAGTTCTCGATGATTCTCCATTTCGAGCCTTTTCGCTTAGTGATGTGCACGTCAGAAACCTCCTCTGTTTCCCGATCTAGGCCTCCCAAGGGTTAATTCCGCCTCTCGCGCAGTCTCCATGGGCCTCAGTTAACGCGCTTTGACCGAGGTCATCGTTGTTCCACGCTGGCTGCCATTGCCACTGGTTCAAGGGTGTTTTTGATCGCTGTTCTGATTTCTTTGATATCGTCCCGATCTGATACACTAATGGTTCCCTTGATAGTTCTTTATGGATCCAATTCGGATCACGACCTTCCCACTGAAAAAGCTTTTGGACCACCAAAAGTTGGTTTTCAAGCATCGACTAAGTGAGGGTATCATTTTCTTACTTGCCCAATCTCAATCCACTTTGCACTGCTTGGCTTTGAACCTTTCAGCCCAATCCTGAGGTACTCCACATCTCCCCTACGTATCATCCTCACCTTCCTGTCCAGCACTATGTCTTCCTACAATTCATTAAGATATTCAGGTAGCAGGTCATCAATAGAAGGTAATTGAATATGCTCTTCAGGGTCCTCAATCATTGAAGGTTCAAACAATCTCAAGCAATCTACATTTATGACTGAGTAGATGTGCATGTAAGCTAGTAGATCAAGGTGAAAAGCATTTTCACCAATCTTCTCAAGTATCCTAAAGGGTCCATACCTGATAGGCTTCAGATTTTTACCTTCACCTTGCATCCTATCCTTGCTGATATACAGCTAGACCTAGTCACCAACTTGAAAACTATGCTCCATCCGATGCTTGTCATGCCTAGCCTTGTATTTGGCTTGGCTCTTTTCCAGCTGTTCCTGTACTACCTGGTGGATCTCCTGGATCTGTTCAGTGAACCTAGTTTCCTTGTCCTCATCACTGTGTCCATCAACCATGGTATATTTACCAAAGACAAAATCCAAAGGAGACCTTGGTGTGAAACCAAAACAGGTCTCAAAAGGAGATCTCTATGTAGAAGAATGTTTTTCTCTGTTGTAAGCATGCTGCACATAACAAAAGTGTTCATCCCAAAGCTTAGGATGTTTGCTGCAATATCCTCTCAGTGACTGGATCATTGTCCTGTTAACTACCTCTGTTTTGCCATCAGTTTGTGGATGAAAAGTTGTGCTTTTCTTCAGTTTGGTGTCCATCAGTTCCCACAAACTGGACCAAAACTTCCCCACAAATCGGGTGTCTCGATCAGATACAATGGAAGTGGGTAATCCAAAATGAACCCATACATGTTCAAAGAATAATTTTGCAGTTTGTTCAACTGTAATTTGTTTATTACAAGGTATCAAAATACACATTTTGCTGAACCTATCCACAACAACATATAGATAATCATGACCTTTCCTAGATTTAGGCAGTCCTCCAACAAAATCCTTGGAAACACTTTCCCAAGGGTGAGAAGGAACTGGCAATGGAGTGTACAAGCCTAGTTTTCTATTACTGGGCTTACTTTTAGCAGACATAGTACACCCTCTTACATATCTAGAAACTGTCTCATTCATTTTCGGCCAATAACAAAATCTTTCCAGCTGTGCAACTGTTTTACTTACCCCAAAGTGACCTGATATCATAGAAGTGTGTGCTTCCCTAATTATCTTTACTCTCTCAGTTTGTGGAATGTAGAGTTTCCCACAATGGTATAAGAGTCAGTCCTTCATATGATAGTCCAATTCTTCTACTCTTTTGCCTTGACTCAAAGTTGCATATACATCTTTAAAGTCCACATCCTGAGCATATTGTTCAATGTAGCTTTCATGTAGTACAGAATTATGCTTAAGTATGGTAGATGCATTTATAATGGGTCTAGATAACATGTCTACAACTTTGTTATGTATGCCCTTTTTATATCTGATGAGTAAATTAAACTGTTGTAGAAAACCCATCCATCTGTAATGTCTTGATTGCTGCAACTTAGTTTGGGAGTGCAAATATTGAAGTGGCTGATGATCAATATGTATTACTGTCTCTTTGCCCATTAAGTAATGTTTCCACTTTTTCACACTCTGAACTAATGCATACAATTCTTTATCATATGTAGGATAGTTAACTACTACAGGATCAAAAGTCTCAGAATGATAACATATGGGTTTACCGTGTTGTGTCAACACTGCTCTCATGGCATAGTCACTGGCATCAGTTTGGATCTCAAATGGTCTTTGCAGATCTGGCAGTGATAGTACAGGTGTTGTACTAATCTTTTCTTTCAAGATGTCAAGGCTTTCTGATGTTTGCCTCCCCACTGAAACACCTTGTTCAATCCTGTTAAAGCATGTAAGGGAGCTGCAATTGAGGAAAAGTTAGAAATGAACTTCCTCCAATATTGTGCTGCTCCTAAGAAGCTTCTTACTTTTGTAGCAGACTTGGGTTTAGCCCAGTTTACAGTGACTGCCACTTTAGAGGGATCTATTTTCAATTCACCTCCCCCTACTATATGACCCAAGTAGTTTAGAGATGTTTTTCCAAATTCACATTTTGAGAGTTTAACATAAATTTTTTCTCTTTTCAAAACATCTAGTGTCTACTCAACATGTTTTAAATGTTCTTCCCACGTTTTACTAAAAATCAGAATGTCATCCATATACACAATAACAAAATCATCAAGAAAAGGTCTGAGTACATCATTCATTAATCTCATGAAAGTAGCAAGAGCATTGGTAAATCCAAAAGGCATAACCAACCATTCATACAATCCCTGCTTTGTTTTGAAAGCAGTCTTCCATGCATCTTTCTCTGCAACCCTGACCTGATGGTATCCATTGTGCAAATCTAGCTTGGTGAAATAAACAACTTCCTTCAATTGATCTAAAAGATCATCTATGCGAGGAAGGGGATAACGATTTTTGATTGTTATCTTATTCAGTGCTTGGTAATCAATGCACATTATCCATGAGCCATCTTTCTTCCTCACCAAAACGATTGGTGACCCACATGGTGATGTGCTAGGCCTGATGAACCCTTTCTTGAGCAACTCCTGCGCCTGCTTCTTGATTTCAGCATTCTCTAAAGCAGACAACCTGTACATTCCAATGTTAGGCAATGGAACATCTTGCCCAAAATAATATCATGTACTATTTCCTTTTTGGGTGGCAGACCTTTAGGTTCTTTAAATCATACATCATACTCTGAAACAACCTTTTCTATATTAGCTTGCTGTTTAGCATTACAACCTTCAAATACATTGGTTTTATCAGGCTTCTTTTCCTTTACAACCATCAGTAATAATTGTTTGGATGAATTTATCATTCTTTTCATCTGCCCTGAGTTTATGAGAGTATAATTATTCTTGAGCTTATGAGCTCTTACAAAGTATTCGATTCCATCTTTAACAAGCAGATACTTGTTCTCAGCTCTATAGAAAATAGCATTTTTATCATATAAGTAAGGACTTCCTAAAACAATTCCACATATATCCAAAGGAATTATGTCTAACTCAACCTCATCTACAAATGCTGACCCAAAAGAAAACTTGAGTTTGCACTGTCTAGTCACTTGTAGTTGTGCTTTATCATTCAACCATCCTAATGGGTATGGTTTCTTGTGAGGTGTAGTTGCTAATCCCAATTTCTTTACAATTGCTTCAGAAATTAGATTTACTTGTGAGCCACTATCAAACAAAGTATCAATATTTTGATGTTTGGAAACAACTTGAATATGGAAAAGCTCATGTATTTTTCTCTCATTTTATTCATCAATAACAGATTGAGCAAAATTACTAGTAGATGCTTCAAAATTCTGACCTTTTATACCTGTGGCTACAATAGTTGTTTCATCTCCTGAGTCTGACCCCAAATCTTTCTGAATAGTTGCAGCAGTCTTCTTCTTCTCACCCTTGGACCTCTTAGGTTTCAGCTCTGGATGCAGAATCCAACAATGTTCATCATCATGCCCATCCTTTTTACAATGAGTTCATGAAGCTTTGCTTTTCTGTGCAGTGTTAACCTTCCTTGATTTCCACTTCTACTTTCTTTTGTCCTTGCTCTTGCTTGCAGTGGGTTGGGATGGTCCCCCAACTTCTGGATTTCCATTCTTTCCTCTAGCTTCTAGATGAGTAGCTTATACAGATACCTCATCTATACTAGTGGGATTAAACATGAGGACGGTATGCCTCATGTAGCTATGTAGACCACCAATGTACTTCAAAAGAGTCTCTGGTGAGTCTAATGAGATACCCAACGTCAATGCTCTCTTTCTAAATTCTTGAGTATACCCTTGCACACTTTTCCCTTTAAACTGTCGAAGAGTTTGCAAACTCATCATAGCTTGTTGCATGTAGCCCAATGGATAGAACTGCTTTTTGATTGTAGAAACAAATTCACTCCAGACAGAAATGGTCTTTCATATCAGCTTAGGTTTTGCCTTCCCACCAAACCAAGGCGGTGCCTCCTAGGCGTAGGCTTGCCAGCTGAATCTTACTCTTGTCTGAGTCTATGTTCTGTACCCTACAATACATATCAATTTTTCTAATCCAATTGTCCAACTTTTCAACATTTAGCTCTCCATCGTATATAGGCAAATCAAATTTAATATCTAGCTTGATCAAAGATGCTTTCTTATTATGCACAGGGCTATTAGGAGGTGTGAGAAAGCTTTCCTCTTTCCCTTTTCCTTTGGAGTGGTCATGGAATTGAGACTTGTCTCCTTCTTTATCTTGTTTAGAACCAGAGGAGTCTTCAACCTTATGCTTTCTAAAGTCCCTATACATTTCTTCTACCATAGACTTTATAGCTAGGAAAATTTCTATGAATTGAGGGTCTGGCTCCACAGAACCTTCCTCTGACATTGTCTTCCGAGGATAGACTCTCCCAATTTCAGGATTAATTTCCACCAACTCTCCTTCTCTTAATTTGAGCTTTGATTTAGTGAGCATTCAACAGCTAAACCAACACAAGCTTATCTAACCTTACAACCTAAAGCCCTGATACCACTTGATGTGATAATCACCTTATGAGTGACCACAATAAAGATTTATTGAACAAAGGGATTATAGACTCACGTGCTAGTGTGTGTGTCTATGTTATTTAAGCAATGGATCGATCAGATTGCAAATACACAGACATTTAAAATGGAAAGACAATAGAGAAATACAACAAACAAATGCAAGACACAAGAAATTAATAAGGAGTTCACCCTATCCTCCAGGGCTACATCTCTGGTCCAGCTCTCAGTGGTGGCCTTATTTTATTGTGCCTTAAGCAGAGAATTACAATGCAGGAGCTAAATATAGGTCTCCTAGAACATATTTGCTTGGTAGGGTCGTTCTTCGATTCCCCAAGCCACTGGAGTGCACAGACTCGTTTGCCTACCAGCTCTGTGACCTCTTGGTCTACAATGGAGAGAGCCCAATGTGGTGCTCAATACGGATAGATCCTCTCTGGGATGGCTTGAATCTCTCAAGCTCTCTTGTGCTCGATGCTGCCTTTGGTCAGCTCGGCCCTCTGTCTTCTTTCTGCTTTTGCTTCACTGTCTTCCTTCTATGTGTTCCGTCCTCCTCTTGGGGTCTAGTCTCTCTCTCTGCTCTCCTGTCTCTGTTCATGGCTTTAAGGCCATTCGTTCCCATGTCTGTTCGGTTCATCTTTCACCTTCGTCCAATTGCCTTCTGCGACTACGCTTGGAGTTGCCTATTCGGCGTCATCACCAAGCTCGCAGGGAGTGGCCACATGTCCTCCTGTAACGCGCCAGTCTGCTTCGTCGGTTCAATTCTTCGATTACGTCGTGGAATGAGTCTTACTCCATCGTGGCAGTTAAAACGAACCTCAAATTCTTCTAAATCGCGGCTTATTCCTTCGTCGATTCCGTTTCCCCATCAGGCGCGATCTTAGCCGTTAGATCTAGGGTCTCCAAATTCGACGCCATACGCACGTTTTGCACGGTTGACTTGCTCGACCGTTAGCGCGTGATCAGTGGCGGTTTTCTCTCTCCTCCGCTTGCCATGCGTCAGTCGCTGAGTGGGATCGCTCTGCTTTCATCCAAAACTGCTTACTGTTCAAGGAACCCCCGATCAATATCGCCGGTTTCAAAGAGGGTCCCACCTTTAGCTTTTAGCCCTTCTTTGCTTATCGCCCTTCGGTTCTCCAGCTCCCCACGCGATCGAGTGCTCGGGGCTTCTCCATTTTGAGCCTTTTCACCCAATTGCGCATCAAAAACCTCCTCTGTTTCCCGATTTGGACCTCCCAAGGGCTAATTCTGCCTCTCGCACAGTCTCCATGGGCCTCGATCAGCGCGTTTTGACTGAGGTCCTTGTCGTTCCACGCTAGCTGCCATTGCCACTGGTTCATGGGCGTTTTTGATCACTGTTCTGATTTCTTTGATATTCGTCCCGGCCTGATATAGTCATGGTTCCCTTAACATTTCTTTATGGATCCAATTCGGATCACTTCCAAAAAAAATAAATTGTACAACATGCCAAGAAAGCTCAAGCATCAAAGAAGGAACTCAAGGAGAATTTATTAGAACAAGAAGAAGAAAATTTATGTTTAAAGAACCTTAAGAAAACATTAGTAGAACAAATCAAGTGTTTAAAAGACAAGAAGCGTGAAGGCCAAAATAAAGTTGACTCAGAGAATGAGGAATGCTTACGTCTCAAAAGTCATAATCAAAATCTACTCAAAAAGATTAAAAAAATTAAGGACGAAAATAAATCATTGACTAATAGGTTCAAAGAACTTGTTGCAAAGGAAGCATCAAAATATCTTGATGTAACAATCCAAACTGAAGAAACAAACATCAATACCACTAATCTCATAGTTCAGGCAAATCCAAACCCTATTGAAGTAAAAACGTACTCAGAGGTTGTCGTTCAAATAGAGGAGACACCAAATAAGGATTCAGTGGTTAAGTCAACAACAACAATGCCTGATGGAAATCAGGAAACTGCCATAAAAACGTTTAAGGAAGTTCAAACAAGAAAAATTCCTTATCTACATCTGAATCACAAGAGTAGACACCTTAATCAATCTACAAATCTATATCACGTAGAACATAAACAAACTTATGTTTCAAAGAATATTGAAGTGAGCTCAATCCAGTCATATGATAACTATTCACCACACATCTCCAAGGATCAAAAGATACCCCAAAAGATTAATCTAGGATGGTTCGATCTGTTGTCAGTATGATGATTCTGTCTATCACTCAGAACATCATATCGTCTTGTATCAACAAAGATAAAAGCTCAGAACAAGAAGATATTCTGAGCAACAGAAGAAATCTGATTCTTCATCAGTAATCTTTGAGGACAAAGCTTTTTGAAGGAGAAGGCAATGTTATGAACATAAATGATGTAAAAATAAATAAAAATAGATAATAGATAATAATCATAATAATATAAATATAATAATAAATAAAAATAAATTAACTAATGGTTAGTTAGTTAATAATGAAAAGGCATGTCTTAGAGACATGCTTGTTTGTGAAAGGGTACTTACCTAGCTATATATACAGGACCCTCATTCTCATTTGTACTCATCCTACATCAATTCTTTTATTCAATATACAATTACAATTACTGTCCTATGATGCATGTCCTTGTTTACGAAGTATTTTAAATATTTCCACTGCGTATACGACTTTTGGTTGTTACAATGCCTCAAGAATATTATGATTGAAATGTTCAAATAAAAATCCAGTAGCTGATATGTTTTCACATAGATAAGATATCGTGTTTCATTATGTAGGGTGATTCAAATTTAATCTATTTTGGTTATATATTACCAAATAGCTGCTCACTAGTCCAAATGTATGTATGCACCATACTTGTGTTTGTGTCAAGATGCATCGTTATTGGTCCATAAACATGGTTTTTTTATTATTTAAACTCTGTAGATGGCTTCAAAAACATCTGACCACTGGAGGGAATTGCGAATCCTCCAACTCTCTCCATGCTAGCATTGCAATTATTATAATCAACCGTGCATAATGACATGTGGTACCTTTCACTTGGACTTCGCGACAATCGTCCAGAAACTCTTGGCATAGATATGCGACCCAGTTGTATTGAACCCCATTAGCACACTGTGTAGCTAATGAAACCACCGATGCAAGAACTTCATTAGCCCAACACTTCTTCATAATCTTCCCATCCAGTATATATGTTGCGAAGCAAACTCCTTGGTCACTGATAGAGTTGTTTTCATACCCTTGCTTCCATTTTGTTAGTCCAAACTTCTTATTCACGTTCTCAGCTATGGCACGGTCTTGATCTTTTACAACAAATTCTTCTATGGGTTTCCGACCTTGATATGGTATTCTTTTGATTCTCCGTATGAGAATTTGGTCTATAAGGATCCTATTCCCCATCCATAGGCATCCGTCGTGCACCATCATGAGCAACTGTCTCACAGAGGCTGTGCTTCCTAAACTTTTTCCATAGTGCGACACATTCAACATGTTCAATAACCCTGACTACGCCAACCCAACCGCCCACTGTTGTGGCTCTAACCTCGTCACACCACTTTTAGGGTAGTGTACTTTAAGTATCTATCTGGTGTGAACTGTGGATATTTCTTCCTGTCATTGAAATTGTAGTCCGTGAACTTCAGCTGCGGAATTTTCCCAAGGATTTCTCTAGTAAATGGTACTGACTCTAGAAATAGGGGTGTGAAGGTGCCATACTTTGCATCCATTCTTTTACTGGTTTTGGATTTAAATTTGTAGGTGGGATATATGGTGGTAGAGGTGATGGAAATGCTGCACCATTCGTTTCCATTTCCACTCGCTCTGCTTCTTCCTCATTGTCTCTGACTTGCTCGATTTCTTGTTGAGGCTCGACAAGTTTCTTATCCTGTTTCTTCTTCATTCTCTCCTCTTTAGTTGGTTTCTTTCGTGGATATCTCCACTACATATGTAATGATGCTTCTGAAGGTGATGCTGCTTCTATGATTCCAAGTAAACCCTTCTCATGAAATATACGATTTTTTTTTCCCAAGAACGCTTAGATGACATACGACAACGAAAATTTCTATAACTTCTCCACAATAGAAACACTTGAATTCTCAATTCAACAAAGTGCCAAATCTGCTCGGGAGGTGGCTTTTTATAACAGTTTTGAATTTCTAACCCCATCATTAGCTTAGATTTTGTTCAGATTGTGCTCATTAATTTCATATCTATCCTTAAATCTTGTCAACCCGTCCTCATAAATGCGACTTTCCGTGTGTCTTAACGTTAACTTTCCCTTTTAACGATCATATTTTTCCTGTTAACTTCGATGCATCCTATAGTGTAGCAAACAACCCCTCTTATGTCATAGCTCCTATGAACTTCGACATAATCCAAACTGTAGCGAAGTAACTTCCTACGTCGAAGCTCTCTGCAACATAGTTTATAGTCTAGTGCCCACTTTCAACTGTAGGTGGCACTAAGAATTTTCTCCTTTCTTCTTCAGAGTGAAGCTATAGGGGCATGATTGTCCCTGTACAACTTCAACCTGCTTCCATTTAATCTTCCCTGAATCAATTCTCCATTTAACTTTGCTAATTGAACTACGCCTCCATCAGTAATATGCTTGATAATATATGGGCCCAACCAATGCATCTTGAATTTTCCTGGAAATTTTACAAACTTACTATCATAGAGGAGAATAGAATAAGGTCTCCTACCCGAAACTTCTTTTGCTTAATATGTTTGTCAAACTAGGCCTTTTCTCTTGCTTTCTGTACCTGCTGATAGAATCCTGCTATAAATATATCTTCATCCAAAGCAAAAAACTGTGCCATTATTTCCTTCATTATATCAGGGTCTGCCATATTTTTAAAAGCTGCAATCCTCAAGCTAGGCACGATGTATTCCGTGGGCATCACAACTTCTTGCCCATAAATTAACCTGAAAGGTGTCTGGACTATCATTTTTTTACATGTGGTCCTATATGCCCATAATAATGCTGGAATTCTAAGGTCCCAATCATCTCTATTCACATTTTATACCTTAGTAAGTGCATTCTCCAAAATCTTATTAAATCCTTCTATTTTTCCATTGGCCTGAGGATGATAAGGGGTACTCTTCTGATGATAAACTTGGAAGTCCCTAGCCAATGCTTCAATAGTCTTATTTAGGAAGCATGAACCTTGGTCACTCATCAAAATATTTGGACATCCAAATATAGACAATATGTACTAAAAAATAAACCTCGTAGCAGTCTCTGCGCTGCAATCCCTCACTGGTTGTGCTTCAGCCCATCTTGTCAGATAATCAGTCGTTGTAATTAGGTACCTTGCACTAGTCCTCTTTCCAGGTGGGATGATGGGTCCAACAAAATCAATGGCATACTTATTAAAGGACTACAATGTAACTTTTGGTAGCAATAGCATCTCATATCTTCTTAAAGGATTTCCTGTTCTTTGACACACATCACATGCTTAACAATATTCCTTTTTATCTTTGTGTAGTGTAGGTCACCACAATCCTACTCTCAAAATCTTCTGCGCAATAGCTTTTCCTACATAGTGTCCACTAGTTGCGCCCCCATGAGCCTCTATTAGAATCATCTTTCATGTTCAAGAACATATCTACATAGTATCTCATATAGTCCCATATTATATAAATGTCTTACTATTAATGAAAAGTCAACTTCCTTAACCACTGATTCTTTCTTTTCCTGCGTAGTATACTTTGAAGGAGTCATTACTGTGGTGAAAAATTAAATGATATCTCCGAAATAGTCATCTGCAACTTTGATTGCAAATAACTGTGCATCGGGGAGATTATCCTCTATGCTAGTTGGTTCTTTCCCTGTTTCCAGTCTTGACAAATGGTCAAGTCCTACATCCATTCTCCCAGGTTTAACAATGATCCCAAAGTCATATTCCTGGAATACTAATAACCATCTACAAATCTTCCCTCTTAAGACAAGCTTATTAACTAAGTACTTTAGTGTAGAATGGTCTCTAAACATTTTAAAGTTGGATCCCAACAAATAGTGTCTAAAATTATGCAAAGCATATACCATAACCAATCCTTCCCTTCTTATGGTGGTGTAATTCTTTTTTGCATTAGATAAATTTTTTCTTGCAAAATTTATAGGATGATCAATCTCTCCTGCCCCAGGTTGTGCTAGTACTACTTCCAAAGCTATACAAGAGGCATCCACATAGACATGGAATTCCTTATTCCAATCAGAGAAAACTATTATAGGTGCAACTACCATTTGTTATTTTGATATGTCAAGGCTCTTCTGACATTCTTCATTCCACTGAAAAGTTACATCCTTCTTCAACAATTTCTCCATAGGCACAGTGATTTGAGCATACCCCTTGATGAACTTTTTGTAATACCCAGTATGTCCCAACATAGTGCGAAGTTGTCTTACTGTCTTAGGTGGAGGCAAGTTCAAAATGATATCAATCTTAGGAGGCTCTACCATTAGTCCTTGCTTACATAAAATATGTCCCAACAATATGCCAAAAGGTACACAAAATATAGACTTATTTAGGTTCAAAAAGATATGATATTGTCTACATGTATCGAGCATAAGTCTTAAACTTCAAACATGTTTGCTTAACAGCCAAAATACTGTCCAATCATCAAAATATACTTCTAAAAACTTGTGGATATATTCCTTAAAATATGTGACCACCACCGTAGAAAATATAGCAGGGGAATTTTTCAATCCAAAAGGCAATACTGTATATTGAAATGAACCCCATTCAATAGAAAATATGGTATTATGTCGATCTTCAGGATCAATCCTAATCTGATGATAACCTGAGAATCCATCTATAAATGAGTAAGCTTCTTGAACTCCGACATTGTCTAGCACTTCATCTGTGAAAGGGGTAGGGAAGGGATCATGTAAACATGCATCATGTAACTTTCTCAGATCAACACAATACTAATTTCTCCTTGAGTCTTCTTCTCTTGCACCACCATAGGACTCACCCATTTTGATTCTTCTACTGGTTCAATAATTCCTGCTGCTATCATCTTGTCAAGCTCTACTTTCACTTTGTCTTTATACTACGGGTTCAACATATAAGGTCTTTGTTTGACTAAATTCACATTAGGATTAAGGGGAATCTTCATGACTCTTAGATATCCTATTATACCCTTCATCTATGAAAACTTGGTGGGAAATAATTCTTGATATTCATGGAGTAACTCTGTAACTTTACTGACTGTCTCTCCATCCCAATAGTCTCCTATTGTTGCAAACTTGGGTTCCTTCTCTGATCATATGTTCACTTCTTGGTCTTCAGTGGCTTCGTTATGTTTGGTATCTATGGCTCAGGTCCAGTTACTTCACGATATCCTTTTGATTCTGCTAAGTCGATGTTGCGAGGATATTCTTCTTCATCTATAGTAAGATTATAACATTTCAGTGCATTTTCTATCTGCGCAACCCAATCAGGTAGTTGCCATGTCAGTGGGGTTACATTCTCAAAAATCTTCTTCTTGACTATCTGAAGGGATAAATCTATGTATGGAAAATCATCCTCAAAACTGAAAGTTAATATGAAGCCATCCACCATGCTTGTCCAGACTACTGTACCATGTTGAAGCTTCGTTTCTAGGTACCAGTTCTTAGGGATTGTCTCTAATGTATGAATGAATCCATGTACCCATTCTTGCTGTGGAATCTACTTCCATGTTGTAGTGCATAGTTGGATATGCTTCCTAGGATTAGTTTCACCACAATATTTTATTTCTATCTCTGTATCTATCTATCCAAACCTTATCCACATTAGTCTTCGACATTCCTTCCAACCTCCTATATTATTATTGTGCACATTCCACCATCTAGAAGGGATAACTTTCAGGGTTATACCCAAGGCTTTCAACCTTTGATTTTCTAGAACTTGTTCTTGATAATAATTAAGAAAAGTATTTACATCACCTAAGCCATCATAAGAAGGCAGGTTACATACCTCAGATATCATACAACGAACTGATTTGGTAATTCTTTCGCAACGCCTTGTGGATACTTCATGTAGCATATTCTGCTAGTTTTCCAATTCTTCTTTTGAGTCTAAGGTACAAGAACTATCACGCTCCCAACTCAGCTTGCCCTCTACAGTAGGGTTAACAAAATCCTGTTCCTTTGCTGTCATTTGATAAATATTGTCTATGTCAGCTGTGCAGTATTCTTCTTTGGCTGGTTCTGTATATCTTACTCCTAGTGGATCTAAGGGAACAATTACTCTTACATTATGTCCTTCAAATATCTTCTATCTCTTCTTTAGATTAATTATGGACATATTATCAAATTCCCAGTAAATTCCAAGCAATGCAAGATAAGGGTTACTCAGTCATCGATGATCTCTATTACTTCAAAATCAGAAATAGTGCGAACTTTTTCAATAACCATTGTGACATCTGGTAGTCTTCCTAGAGGGAAGATCCTTTACTGATTTTCCATCCTTAATTGAATAGGTGACCATTATAGCTTCAACTTACCCATTAATTCCCATGTCTGATTTGTCAAGATATTAGCATTAGATCCTAGATCTAGAATAACTTGATCCATCTCATATACTCTTATCTGCACACTAAGCCTCATCTCTCTTCTGATTCTCTTCTGTCGATGTAAATTATTGACTGCACACATCTCACTTTTCAGTGTTTCTTTGGATGCACAATAATCTATCAACCCCTGAAGCCCTTCTACCACATTTTGATCTCTTAACTATTTCATACAAGTCTGCAGAAAAGACTTTAGAATACCTACTTGATTTACTGAATTTGGTCTTGTGCTAGAGCGCGATCTGTGTCGAAGCTGATGTCATGTCACAATTACTTTTCTGATCGAGCCTTGGTTATGCACTAGATGTCGAAGCTCCATCATCCATAAAACTTCGCTTTGCTTCCACAAATAATTATTTTTCTTTCTAAATATAAAAAACATGAACTTTCTCAACAGTCTTTCTGATCCATGTGCTTTCAGATTCTTTCTTTTCATATGCTTTATCACTACCAGTCGCAACTCCATTTGTAGTGACAATATTAATTCGAGGTTCATCAATCCTCCTTTCAACAATTATTATTTGAATATTCTATGTGGGTTGTTGATTCCTTTTTTATTGCATATTTTCCATAAGTATATGGCATTGTTCAATTACATGGTCAAAGGATTTACAGTACTTACATGTCATTGTAGGGTTCTAGTAGTCTCTCACAAAATGACCTGGCTAGCCGTAGTTATAGCAAATGATCTGTTCACATCCCCGACCATCTCCACCACCTTGATCCCTTCCTTGGTAACTTGATCAACCACTGAACTGTCCATTGTCCTCTTCTCCATGCTCTTCTGATTTCATTCTATAAGTGTCAACACTGCGCTCCATCATTAGTTCATATGCTCGACAAATATTCTCATCATGTCCTACTAAATTACAGAATTTGCAATATAGATTCCTCGAGGTATGTACATACTTCTGTAACAAGTAACCGTCTTCTAAATGATGTTTTTATTTAGTCTTACATATTTCACACCATAGGCTGGATCCTGCATTCAGAGGATTCGATGCTCCACCAACCATGTAATTCCTAAAGATAGGGCACTGTTCTTTAGAATGGCCCTTAGATGTGCATTTTGTACACACCATACTTCTTCTCTAAATTTTTTTATTTTCTTGATATCTTGTGACTGCAGGGTTAGGTTCACCATCTGACTCTGAATCTATTGCATGCCTGCATTAGCATCTCCTACAGGTGAAGCTTCCAATTTCATCGCAATTTCTAGAGCTTGGGCTTGAGTTCCTATCTTTTGTTGCATTAATGGAAATCTGATATGTGGTAGCATCACAAATATAAATCATTCCTGATTTTGCTGCAGAGCTATGTCGAAGCTTACTTGATCCAATAACACCTTAAATCTATGATCAAACTCCCAAAAAGATTCAGTAGATTTCTGCTTGATCTCTTTCAACTTGGTGATGCACTGTGACTCAGACTTCGGTTTCTTAAACTGTCTTATCAATGTTGTTTTAACATTTGCAAACATTATGTCCTGATTATTTTAATACTTCATATACGATGCCAATTCTCTATCTCGTAACGTCGTAATGAGTTGCGCTTTCTGTACATTCTCATCATTGATCTGCTTCATTGTCCATACTGCTTCGCATAAAAACCAAAATTGTTCCCGATCCTCCAATCTAGTTCCTTTGAAAATGGGTAGCTTAATATCATCATCCATACTTCGTCTTGGAGGGGGAGGGGGAGGGGGAAGGGGAGAAGTAAGTGGAAGGGGATGGGGAGTAGGAGGGGTAGAGGGAGGGGGAGAGGGAGAGCCAAAAAAAACTGGCTATTATTGGATTCTTGATTTGGCGAACTCTCAGGCTGGATGGGTGAATACTGCGAAGTTACTTGAGGGTTATCAAGGAGGATTTCTTCACTTTTAGATTCACTCAAAAGAGGGCTATAATCAGTCTCTATCAAAGTCTTCGGGTCTTGTCCACAAGGTCTCTTTCTGGTATCTACTGTATATCTATTTCCACTTCACGTTGTTCTAATCTCTTTCTCAGATTTATTCCCTCTTCTTCCAAACATAAGTAAACTAGCAATTTTATTACATCTGTAAAACTCCCTTTTCACACAGAAGCATCTTAATGCAAAGTTTCAGAGATTTCAAATACTTACCTTGCGGTCCTTTGAAGAATTGTCATTCCGCTTCTCTGTAGGACACTGTCAAGTCTACTGCAAACTCAATCCTGAATCCTCCCAAGATGCTATCAATCTAGAATTCGAGAGCCCTTGAAATCCTATTGTCAGTGCTCTTGAGTTGCTGTATCAATTCAAGAGTCCACACCGTAGGTTCGTCACCTTTAAATGTTGGGTTGTGTTATATTATTTCCACGACAAGCCCACGTAGTTAACGGGGGGGTTAGAGGGGAGGCAGAGCCCCCCTTTGTTGCGCTGATTGTGTAGCGGGGGGAGGGGGGTCACAGGGGGTTTGAGGTGTACCCGTAACCCCACTTTATGAGGTCCGGGGCAGCGCCCCGGAAAATTTTGGTTTTGGACCCTATGTTAGGATGGACAGACCCACCTATGGTTTTGTGCATGGCTTTCGGTCCATGGTATTGGATGCGATGGTTTACGGTCCATGGTATTGGACGCATTGGTTTCCGGTCCATGGTATTGGATGCTTTGGCATGTATAAATATGTATTATAACATTGAAAGGAACATAATGAAAAATCAAGCTGGTAATCCCGGTTTTGTGATCCAGGGGAAAATCTCCGTGTATATGCGTTTTATGTGTTATGCTCTTGCATTGTTTATTTTATGTGTTCTAGAATTTATATGCAGGTAATTTCTGTATGGGGTTAAAACCCGCATTAAAAAAATCCTTTCTTTCGGTCAACCTCGATATCCACTTGTACAACTCGGTAGGAAATGAACTGAAGAAAATTTCATATTGGTCTGTAAAAATATACTTCTGTAACCAAGTTTTGATTGTTAGATGAGGGTTTCTATTTTCTTAATCAAAAAATTCTCTCTCTTTCAGTTCTATGCAGTCTTGAATCTCATTCTTCGAAGGGTGCCACATCCACATATCCTTCAAACAAATCCCAATCCTAGAAATATAACTATTTGTTGGCTTAGTTTGGGCTGATCCAGGTTCGATTTATATTGCATACCAACAAGACCCTCAATCAATGGTCCTTTCAGCAATGACCTGCAAGCAGATCACAGTCTCACCCGAAGTGACTATGGGAGGATGCAGAACCAGGTTTTTCTAGCCTTGAGGGACATGGAGATGTGGTATTATTATGCTATTTTATTCTTAACATTCATAAATCACTTTGCCACATTACATTAATCACTTAAACATATCATATAAAGCCATAAATCGTCACTATGTTGAAATAAAGTGCAATTGTAATAAACTATTATGCTACAGCATATAGTAAGCAAATATACACATGAAGACACAAATTTAACTGTGGTTTAGCCCAATCTGGGGCTACGTCCACAAGAACTGTGCTTATAATAATAAATCCTATACAACAAACAGTCCTTGGCCTGCACACTAAGCTGCAGGCCTCTGCGCACTCAGCTGCAGAGCCTCTCCTTCTCTACAAAACTACAGATCACAACAATACAACCATGACATTGATATGGATAATAAAAGATGATTCTATTCTTTATTACTTTACCTTATATATACTATTACATTGATGGTTACATCATCAAATACCATGGACTCCCTAAAACAATCTACTATGGTCCGAAAACCATTGATCTCTTACAAAATTGTGTTCTTTTACAAAAAAGGAGGGGCTTCGACCCACCCCGAAGCCCCCACACCACGCGGTATATTTACTACGTGGTCCACTTTACGCTCTGCTACTCTACTGCATGGTCCACTTCGCGCTCCGCTGCATTCTCCACTGTGCACTCCGCTCCACAAAATGTAGAGTCTTTCCCAAAATTTAGGGCAAGTTGGGATGCACCCAACAACATGGGATCAACATAAAGGTGACATAGGATATTATTAACTTTTGGCATACAATCAAGATCTTACATGTATGAAAAACAATGGCAATAAGGAGGGACTTCCACCAAGCTTCAAATTTGTTATGTGCTAGGTGGCTACAAGAAGTGCATTAATGATTTAATTGTGAACGTGAGGGCCTTGCTTTTATTGATCAAATTTTCTTGAGATTGGAACCTTGCAACGTGACCCTTGAACAAAGGAAAGTGGGAAGTACTATTTTAATAAGTAGGATAAGTCATGGAGCATCTTAAAAAGTAGGTTGGTTCCTACATATTGCTGTGTTGGTGCTTAGTTGAAGAGGTTAGAGCTTGTAAAGTCTAAGTTGGTGGTCATTTGGGGATTGGTGTCTCTCGTGGGTTGGTTTCCCACGAATTCACTGAGTTGGTACTTAGTCAAGGGATTGGTGTATCTTGTAGGTTGGAGCTAATAAACTTGTTTGTAGTCTTTATATTAAGAATTATTTTTCTTCCAGTTATAAATATTTTATGCTCATGTGTTCTTTCACAAATAATCAATATAATGATTTTTTGATTAAAAATTGGTCAATAAATGAAATACTGATTCACTACCCCTCTAAGTATTTCCAAAAATTGGAATCAGAGTAGGTTCCTTCAGGCATAAAATGAAAAATGGAAGGCATATCCTAGAAGAGGAGATGGAAAAGTCAAGAGAGAAATCCTCCAAACATTCAAAGGAAGTCCCCTTCGAGGCTATGTTGTCAAAAACTTCTAAAGATATTGAAGGAAGTTTGTGTTTCCCAACTCCTTCATTTGATGGAACAAAGTATGATTTGTGGAAAGTCAAATGGGGTGCTATTTGATGAGCCTTGGTCGTGAAGTATGGGAATCAATTGTTATTAGAAGCACAATTGTAGAGGAGTCAAAAGAATAAAGTATAAAAGCGATGAAAGCAATCTTGAGTAGTTTATTGGATTCTGTAAAAATTAAGGTAGGTCAATGTTTGTAAGCCAAAAGAATTTGGGAGAAACTACAAAATATTTATGGATAATCTATCTTCCTATCTACTGAGCCAGAACTAGAGTATGTGGAACAAGAACACAAAAATGATTAAGAATCAAAGGAGACAGATGAAGGCACCAAGAGCATGAAAGACTATGAAGATGCAGAAGACTTTGAAGTAGAGGCTGAAGTAGACCTTAAAACAAAGCTTGTGGTTGCTCTAGAAGAAATAAATAGATTCATAAAAGAAAATAAAGAAATTAAGAAGGAGATGCAAGATGTTGAAGAAAAGAATCATGACCTTGATGAAGAAGTTGCCATCCTAAGACTCCAATTATAGGAAGTAGAAAAGAGAGAAGAAATTTTGACAAACATCTTAAGGAAAGATCTAAGGATTTTAACAAGCTTGAATTTTTTTTTTGGTTAAAGTTAAAGGGGATATGAAGAATAAGTCATATACTTGAAAACTTATCTAAAAGAAGCAAAGAAAATGGAAGAAGTAATGAAGATCCAATTGATGAAGAAAGAATAAGATTGTGGGAAGCTTGAAGAAGAGATTATCTCATTGGGAAATGAAGTTTACAAACTATGTGAGAGTTTGAAGAGTTCTCAAATATTGGATGGTATTTTCAATTTTCAAAGATCACCATTTGATAAATGAGGTCTTGGATATACAAGTGAGACTTCATGAAAAGATGATGAAAACCCTAATTCACCGAAAAGAAAAATTAAGGTAAAACTTGAAAGCTATATCCTTTAGAGCTCTAGTAGCAGTGAAAGCAAAGGAATAAATCAATATGAGTTTGGAAGAAAAACTCCACTAAGAAGCTATGCAGATCCTCTCAAGGGATCCATACACAATGCAAGCAAAAATAAGGATTAACAAAGGTATGATACTTCTTCAAGGTAGAACAACTTCAAAAGATCATCAAGAGAATGCTACTCATCTGAGTACCCAAGGATATTCTTTGGTTATTTTTATACATGCACTAATTTTGGTCATAAAGCAAGAGATTGCATGGTGTACTACAAAAATGATTATAAAGGTTATCAACAAAATCTTAGAAGCAATTTTTCAAGCGGACAAGACAAAATCCCTAATGGCTATGACAACAAAAAATACAACTCAATTGCTCCATTTTTCAAGACAAAATGATAACAATGTCACAATTTTGGACATATAGCACGAGACTGTAGAAGTGGCATAAAACAGGCTCCTAAGAAAATCATAAGTTATTTGAAAATCATACAAAAGTTTGGAGAAGAAAACAATTTGAACTAGGAAATGAACTTGCCTTGAGTTCTCAAGGCACTTGTTCAAGTTCCTAACTGGTTATGTGGCTAAAGCATAATCTATGGTTCCTTAATCTTTATAAATTGAGATTCTGCCTAAGTATATTGAAAGAGCTCTACACTGTGCACAAGGGAAGACTCATCTTGCATATAAGGAACATATATTGAACCCATGGCTTGATTTCACAATTTGAAAATTTGATCTTGGATATTATAGTTGGCAGTTGTAAAGAAGAAAATAAAAAACATAAGGGTGACTCCCTCTACACATTGTACACTAGTGAGATTTGTGCAATATGGAGTTGGTTAGTTCATCTCACTAAGAAATGAAAGGATACAATTAAAACTAATGAAAGGAGGAGTTTCCTCTGAATATAGGATCATCAACTATAAATAGATTCAAAGTTCCAGGAAAACATGTGGAAGGAATTACTTCAAAATGTGGACAAGTTATGGTAGAAAAAGGTAATAACCAGAAAAAAAAGGAGAAGAATATTTGAGCATGATGGTGAATGGAATTCATTAAATCAACAAATTTATTCCAGGAAGGGTAAAGAGAGAAGTAATTTATAGGAGCCAATATGAGAAACAATGTTCAAATCCTTTTTCAAAAGATACTTTGCTTAGACCTTTCACTGCCACATTTTCCAGAGAACAAATCAACCCGTTACCACTCTCCTTTTGGTCCAACCTAAGAAATCAATAAAATACATGATTTTTCTTTGCTAAAATGATTTATTCTATTAGAGACATAGTTGTGCAGTATTACCTAATAACAACAATAATCAAGATCTATCCCCAAATCTAAGTGCAAATAATTATGTTAATATTCATTTAAATTATGATACTAAATAACAAGCAACAAAAACATGCATTGTAGATGACTTCTCTAGCAAAATTCCATGTCCTATAAATGGCAACAATATTAGCCAAACATCTATAAATGGAGTCACTGATTGTAGTTCTTAGATATCTAGTCCATTGTGCATGGAAGGTGTTTTTTGTAGAAAATGTAGCTTCTTGGGCTATTTCATCAAAGCAGGAAGAGTTTCTCATGATAAAATGATTGCTATTCAGTTTTCCATGACAAATTTGACTTTATTTGTTAGGAAAATTGTGCTCATTGGTTTTGTAGAGATTGTATATTTCATGTTTGACATCATAACTATACTCTGCAACCTTGCAAAAACCCAATTAGTTGGTGATATATAAATCTCTTGATACCATATGATTCAACAACTCAATGATGTGGATTCTGTTCTTCAATATATTGAGAAATATAACTGTATATTTAGTGGAGGATTTGTTGGGTTTTCCCAGGCATTATTATATGATTCTTAGTAGGCTAAGAGTGAATGTGATTCAAAGGTTTTTTCAAAAGACATGGAACGATATCAACACATTTTGTTCATCAAATAATATGGAGTCATCTATGAATAATAATCTTTCAAATTGTAGCTACCCTTGTGACTTGAAGGGAGTTGGGAAAAACAATTGTTCTTCAAAATATGATGTGCAAATTGAAGCATGTGAACCTATTATTGATGGATAGAACTTTACTCACAATGGAGAACATAGAAAAGTCTGTAAATTTCCAAACAAATAGATTGAGAGTCTTAGGAATGATAAATACTCTTGTTGTAGTCATGACAAAAGTATGCTAATGTGTTTTGATAAAACAGATAGAATCTCTGAAATTCAACACAAGTGCCCTTTGAATAAGGATATTAGGTTTGTTGAAGATGAAACCATTGATAGAGGCACTCAAGATACAAAAATAGATAGAGATTACTGACCAAATGAAATTGAGCCAATCCTCGATATAAAGATGCAAATTGGAAAGCACATGCTTAGGGGTAGCAATACTTAGTGGAAGAAAAGTCAAAGGGAGTAGATGATAGGGTGAGTCACCCCATTCTCCATTGATGTCAAAGGGGGAGAAAGGACAAGAAGCATGATGACAGGGGAAGCATTATCACAGAGGGAGTTATGACAAGTGTGTTTCCATCAATGACAAACATGGATATTTTTGAGGTGTAACCACTAATGTCAAAGCAATGGTTAAGAATAGTTGTTGAGAGGTCAAATGTACTCTACAATACTATTGCACATGTAATTGATGGTATATATGAAATAAGTTGTGAAGGTAGGTCTATAAGAACAATTAGAATGTTTGAAGAAGTTAGGTTCAAAAGAACAATTCTAACTAGTTTTATTATTAACAAAATTCATAAACGCAATAGAATATTCAGAAAATCTGAAATATATAAATATTCATGGTAAGAAAATAATATATTATATAAGGAATGTACAAAATATATTATATGATTGTTACAAATGAGGGCCCGCTTATATACCTAGGAAGGTGCCCCTTTATGAATGGTCATGTCCTTTGGGACAAGCCTCTTCATTAACTAATCTATTATTATGATTATTATTTATTTATTTATATTTATATTATTTTTATATAAATTGTATTCATAACATTGCATTCCTTTTCAGGAAGCTTTGTCCTCAAAGCTTATTGCTAACAAAGCGTGTCATCTCTTTCTTGTCTTGGAATATGTTCGTATCTTCTACGAATTCTTGGAGTTGTCATCTTCGTTGATACAAGATGATAGGATCTTCTAAGTGATGAAAAAAATTGTTGCACAGAGAAGAGATCTGATGATCCTAAATTAATCTTTTGTTGAACTTTGCAATTATTTGGTAGTTGGGATAAATTATTATCATATGACTGGATTGTGCAGACATCAGTATCCTTCGTAACATAAGTCTGTTGTTTATGTTCTGAGTGGTACAAATACATAGACTGATTGAGATGTATGCTTTTGTGATTCAAATGTCAATAAGGGATTTTTGTGATTAAGTTTTCCCCCATTATGCGTCTAGAATTTCCTAATTTACTTCAGGTATTGATGTTGTTGAACTGGTTACAAAATATTCACTTGGAATTTTCATCATTTGAACTGCAACATCTAAATATGTTTTTCCTTCAACTGGTTTGTCATCTTCTTGAGTTGTGATATTGACCAGATCAATTTTGTTCATTTTTCTTCAACTTGGACTGTTACGACTTTAGACTTCAATACTTATTTTGTGATAAATTCATCTAATTTGTTTTACAATGATTTCTTATCATTTTTAAGTTTCTTAATTTGAGTGAGTAATTTATCGCTATGATCCTTAAAGCAAGTAACTTCTTTGTTTTTACCAGCGGTGATTTTATCAACTTCCTTTTGCATATTTTGTATCACTTTTTTACTTTCTTGAAAAATTACTTTTGAGATATCTATATGTCTTCTAGTGTTACTGAATTTTATTTCAATGTGATGTTCTACAATGTTATTTTTTTTTTCATTTTGTAGGAAAATGTTAAAAACTTCTTCTTCATTTTTAGGATGAAGGACCCTAGAGATTCCATCCAGGGAAAACCCATAATTATATCATTATTGTCACAAAATAAGGTTTTAACGGTGAATTGTGTGATAAAAGTATAATCCCTAATATTTAGTTGTAGATTGTTTATGTCATATTGTTTGTTACTCATTTCAATTATAGTTGTTTCAATTATATTCGATTAAGGAAACACTAATTGGTTAGCACATACAATGCTAACATAGTTATAATCTTGAGTAAGATCGATAGAGATTATAATATCACTTCGCGCAAGTGATCATTTGATTTTAAATACTGCATTAACACTTTTACTAAAGGTTTTAGGAAATTTTTCATTGCCTGTCTCCATTTTTTTTTTTTTCCAGATGAGCTTAGAGTTTTAAAAGCAACCCCTTTAACTTTTTAGTAATCCTTCAATCCCCTTTATATATATATATATATATATATATATATACCCTTTTAAACTTATAACCTCCTTTTTTATATTGTTACTTATAATTTACTTCTTCTTCTTCACCACCCTTTTAACTTATAACCTCCTCCTTTATCTTGTTACTTGCATTTTTCTTCTTCCTCAACCCTTATATTTTCCTTAAATGTCAAAGATGAACCTATTGATTTTTTTAAGGTTTACCGACCCTAATATTTTGAATCCTTGGGACTTGCGACATTATGAAAAGGTAGGACAGTTTATAATGACTCTAGTTTAAAATTGCATCTCCATCCTTACACGGTGGTAAAGTAACAATTCCCTAATCATATAGGTTTCTATTTAAAGGGAAGGGAGGCAACTGATTAATAATTGAATTTTCGTGGCCACTAGTTAGATCAATTACAAGTCTTAATTAATGCAGTGGTGTGTGTGTGTGAAGCGGTGGAGAAGCGATGATGGTGCAACAACTGAAATGGAATAGGGATTGAACTAGGACATGATAGATGGAATAGAACAATGATTGGCAACAACTGTGACTCTGTGTAGAGGGTAACTTGGTGGTGTTCTGAGCTAAGATAGGGATTGGCGAAGGCAACTCTTGGGCACGATGGAAGACACATAACGACAACTATGGCATGGGAAGAGTTGACAAGGGTGGGCACCTTCTTTGCGTTGATGGTTTGTTCCAGGCCCAAGAGTTGGCGAAGGCAACTCTTTGGCGAACAGTTCAAATGGGCACCTTCTTTGCGTTCATGGTTTGTTCTAGGCCCAAGAGTCGATAGGAAACATTAAAACAGGGATACTCATTGCTTCTACTCTGACTCCCCCTGGTTCTCCACAATGCCCATGTCTACACCGGTTCCTCCTTTTCCAGGTAGTGATTGCACTATCTTGCAATGAATCAAAAACCACTGCTATTCAGGTGCAATTAACATTTTACTTGGTCTTTCTCATCGATTTAATTTTATTGCATAGGAATCATATTAGAGATAAATCATAGTTTATGTATATATATATTAGTATTTCGTCATACCCTCCATGTCGATGGTCCAATCAGAATCAACCGAGGCCCTTTTTCCCTTTTACAAAATCTGGCACTATCTACCCAAGCAAGTTAGGGAGGTTGAATCGGACTTGTGGTTGGGAGTCGACCTCTCTCCTATCCCAAACTCACACATTCATTCCACAAATTCTAAATAATCGCCTGATTCACAATGAAAGGTTAGGGTCGACTTATATCAATGAACTTGTTGAATAAAGGAAAATTTAGAGAACCAAATGCTCTTTGACCTGAATGTCACCAATTTCCATGGGTCATATTGCCATCTACTAGTGAACATGTACTCTATGTCGCTTCAATGTTTGGCAAACAACTCATGCAGGTCTCCCATAGTAAGTTCCCGTCTCACTGTGAAAAAAAGGTCTCGACACTATTTGTTTACTGCCCTACGACCCCATGCTTCGTATCCCATTACTTCTAGGAAAATTGCACTCCTCTCGCCTGTATACAAATTATGCCATGATATAAGAGGGTTTGACCCTCTCACCATGAAAAACAATATAAAAATTGCCTGTCGACTTTCTATGCGCATGCTATAGGGTATTTCTGACCCTATCATATACATTGATCCCTTTGATCTCTAACAATGCGTCATTTAAGCATCAGTCAAACAATGGAATAAGCAATGTCAAGAACAATCGCTTCTGGATTTTACAAGTAATCCAGACAGGAGCATGAAAAACAAAAGTCTATGTTGATTCTATTAAAACATAATTTTAAAGGAAATATTTATACAGGAAGCGCCAAATCTCGCTTGAGTTACTCTTTTTTTTTTCTTCTTCTTCGGTCCTCTCCTCTCTACTTACCTACTTCTTTACATTGTACATATAGAAATCCTTTTGGTGAGAAAATATCTCTTCAAGACAAAAGAACTAGACATCTATCCAAAACTACTAAACATCTAAGGTACACACTTGTCACTATTTACAAAGGCCCACTTGGCCCAAATATCAACTACTCAAAAATATCCTAACAGTCCAGATTCCTCTAGAATCAAGACAATTGTCCCTATTACAAAATCTTCCAAATAAAGTGAAAAATAAGAATTTTGGAATTTACGTGTCCCCTTTTAGGGCTTTGAACAAAATGGTATAGCGAGTGTTGATGTTCCCGCATCAAATTACCCAAGTGGAAAAAGTTGACCTCCCAGTCAATAAGCTAAATCTTCTAGGGTCCCAAATAAAATGTTGCTACTGTTCATATGCACAACTACCTTGTTGTCCCAATTTTGGTTTTAGTCTTCCAATATCCCACATATAATTATGTAGCATACCACTTATTTTGCTGGGAAAATCTTGCACAGTCAGCTGCTTGTCCTTGTTGGTTGTTTTCCTCCTTTGCTTGAACCCTTCTATGGGTGCCCTTTGCATCGACATCCTCATCCTACTAATTTCGTCTTCTAGTTTGGTCTGTCTTCCATTCTCTTCCAACTTAAGTTTTACGTGTTAGATGTCAATCATTTGGTTCATCAACTTCTCGTCCAAATATTTTAGCTCCACCAACAACTTTAAAGTATCCTCATCACCCTTCATGAGCAACTCATTTAAATATTACTCTTCGTTTTCATCAACTTCCTCTTGCAGGGATTTCCAAGCCAATTCAGTTTTTTTATTCCAACAACAACCTATTTACTTGTATACTCGTCCTTATTGTTGTCCATCATAATCTCCCTATGATTTGCAGGAGATAAATTTATCACTCTTCACTTTTGCTCCTAAAAAATTGTCTCAGCTTGTGTTGAGTACCTTCCTCTATCCATCAATTTGATTGGGTTTTCCTTGGGTAACTCAATACCTCCACTCACACACCAATTGTCAAATTTAAAAACATAAAACATCTCAGCCTCTTCTGTTACTTCCCTCAACACTTCTCCTTCATGTGCAAATGTCTTCTTCTGATACTCCTTATGAGGAAATAGTGCATCCTCCTTTGATTCAGTAGAAATTGAATTATGTCATTCTTTGGTGATTTGAAAAATTAAACCTTCATCTATAATCCTCATGACAACCCCAGGTGGTTGTCCATTTCCTACAAAACTCATTGCTCATTCTTTTAGCTGCTGATCACGGTTCTTAGCCACTTCTCTGTTATTTCCTCCTACAGTCTCCTCCTCATGTATGACAACTTGTGATGGATGTCTCTCCTTCTCACCTGCACATAAAAATAAATGACCAGCTTTAAAAGAGTGAGGCTCTTGGGCCTCCACTGATGCTCCTAGCATCTGTTGCAGATTTGGAATTATTTCGAAATCCATGAGACCTTCAGTTAGTTTCATCTCCTCAACCTCACCATCATCTCCACTCCTTTGCATGATATCTTTTAACGATTGTTCTTCCACCTCAATATCCTGGTTCCCATCTACTACCAGGGCTATCGCTAAAAAATGTTTGCAACATTCTTTTTCTTCCTATTCTTAGCTATGAGAGGTAGTCCTTGTGCCTTCTTCTCTTAATTGGACATTCTGTCCATACCCTTGGTCTGCATTCACATAAAGTTTACCCACCTTGAAAACAAAAAGCCATTTAGCTACCTCTGGTATTTATGTTATCAATTCTTCTTTCTAACTTTCCACAAGACCTTCTTCACATTCCTTGAGACATTTGATTCGTGTCTCATCAATCACCTCTTTTTGCAGCTCCCTTTGTTGCTTTCGACTTTGCATGTGGTCCATGAGACTTTTAGAGAGTCTCTCATTACCCTCTTCTTTGAGGATGTCACTTCTCACTGGTTCACATGTGTGAACTGCTCCAACCTTAACCTCAGTTGCTTTGAGCTCTTCCACTCTTATTGCAACATTCAACAAGTGTTTCAACTCCTTCTTTGGCCTCTTAGGGACCTTTTTCTTAAAACTTTTTCGTCTAACAAACAACTTGAACCTCCTTCTTAGGTCCAATCTTTGTCTGTGGTCTTCTCGTTCCAACATCATCTCCACAATTTTGAGCCTCTTTCAGCTTAATTTATTTTGCATGCCTTTCTTCTTGGATTATTTTTCTCCTTTTCTGTGCATTTTCTTGAACCCTGATGTTGGCCATCAATAACCATCTATGTTCTTCCTTTCTTGTGAGCTTTCACTTGCCCACTTGAGATGCAGACAGGCCCTTACAACAAGTCTTCTCCATTTTCTTATTACCTAAACACCTCACCTTCACCTCGCTGTTGGTGTCCCTTGGTTCCTTCCTTTGAAACCTCTTGAGCACTCCTTTCCCCTCTCTGACTTTTATTGCACCTTGCTTAATACTTGAGAACACCTTTGGTTCTCTTCTCTTGAGGACTTCCTCTGTTCCCTTTTCTCTCCAACTGCAATTGGGTTTTATTTTTGCAATCTCTCTTGTTGTAAGGGTTCTTTTCAACCTCTTCTAAAAACCATGCTAATTCTTTACAACTCTTTGCTCGCTGTAGTTACACTGCCTATACTTGCTGCTACTTGCAATTATTAGCTTGCCATAATTTCAACAACTTAATGACCAGTTACCCACTAGGGTTTATTCTCATTGTCTCTTCTTTGGCTGGGTTCTTTTCATCCTCTTCTAAAAACCCTGCTAATTCTTTACAACTTTTTGCTCGCTGTAGTTAAACCGCTTATACTTGCTGCTACTTGCAATTATTAGCTTGCCATAATTTCAACAACTTAATGACCAGTTACCCGCTAGGGTTTCTTCTCATTGTCTCTTCTTTGGCTGGGTTCTCTTACACCCCTTCCAACTCTGTTCCTTGCTAGAAATTTCTTCCTCTATGCCACTCCTTTTGAGTTGTTCTCTTAATGTCTACTCCTAGACTTGTTCCTTTTCAGAATCTAGTATTGTGTTCCTCCTTTTGGCTACTTATATATCCTACCTCTTGTTCCTTTGTCTCACTTCTATATCTTGCCTTCTCAATCCGTCTTTACAAAATTATTAAACTGTCAGTCACCATTAAAATAAATAGAGAAATTATCACCTCTCTAGTCTGACACATTCTCCTCTTTACTGACTGCAACATCCGCTAGCTGCAATCTTTATATGATAATGCTCTAATACCACAATGATAGGAGGGCCCTTTGGCGGCCTACTTATTAACCCAAGATTCTCACTCCTCCTATGCAACAACGAGTGATTTTACTATATTTCTCCTTTTCACGAGGTCTTCATTCTTCTTAAATTGGCCTTTATCAAAACTCAAGGTTCGTATTCAACAACCCCTAGCTTATGCACTATAATTTTCAATTTAATTAAAATACCTTTGTTCTTGCCTCCACGTGCTAGCCCTATCTCTGTCCATCTCTTTTATTAAAATCAAAACTCCTCTAATACCATTGGCACAAGGGGTCCTTTTACTTCACAACTTTGGACCATATGTCACATAAGTCCTTTACAAAAGTTGGTTTGGCAGACAATTCAATTAGACGCCTTCTTTGTGTTGACATTTTTTTCTAGGCCTAAGAGCCGATAAGAAACATTGAAATAGGGCTACTTATTTCTTCTATGTCGACACTCTCTGGTTCTCCTCAATTCACACACCTACACCAGTTTCTCCTTTTCCAGGTGGTGATTGCACTGTCTTGCAATGAATTGAAAACCACTCCTATTCAGGGGCAATTACCATTTAACTCGGTCCTCGTCACCGATTTACTTTTCTTGCAAAGGAATCTTATTAGAGCTAAATGAGATCTTATATTATATATATAAGCTCTTGTTTAGTATATTAGTGGTGTTAGAAAAATTATACAGGGGCAGAGGAGAGGAGTTTCTCTCAGAAAACAATTGCGGCAAGCAAGTCTTCAGTTGCGGCAAGCAAATTGCAACTGGACAGAGGCTTAAATAAAACACATAAAAAACTCCCGGCAAAACAGAGTAAAACAATGTGGCTGCGGTAAATCTATTCATGAAGGTTTAAGGCCATATCGCAACAAACCAAACTTTGGATTATATTATAAAGCATATGTAAATAAATTCGCATGATAAATTGGAGGCTCTCCACATAAAAACAAATAGAAATCTTACTGCGATTTATGCTTCACTGGGATTGCGGAGTACGCCCCCCACAAATTGCTCCATGATTTTCTCTTCACTACCTCACAAACTTTCACCCTCTTTCTCACTCAACCTTGCAAATGAATTTTTCATTCATATTTATTTGAACATACAAATTTGACTCATTAATTCATGACAGAGCAAATATTTAAGACACAGGATGGACAATTATACAAAATGAGGGATTTTCTAAAATTGCAGAGGTTGTGCACTGCAAGTAAGAGTTGTGCAGTAAATTTTTGCCCATACATATTTACCAACTCTTCATTAAGTGCTTTAACTATCTGATGTGTTGCAGAATGGTCAGCTTGTACTTCTGCTCAGAACTTCAGTCTTTCCGCCTGCAAACAAAATCGCAACCTGCAGAAGTTGACTGGGAAAGTATGGTGGTTGTCAGTGTGTTTAAGGCAGTGCTTGGGATTAATTTTCCAGCACTCCCCCTTGATCACAATTATCGCCATTGACAATTCCTAAACAATCTCTGAGATAAACAAAATTTTCACGTGCCAATGGCTTTGTGAAAGTATCAACAAACTGTTCATGTGACCTACAGCGCTGTAACAAAATTTCACCATTGTTAATTAATTCTCTAATAAAATGATATTTAGCATCAATGTACATGGTCCTCTTGTGAAAGACAAAATTCTTTGACAATGCAATTGCGGAAGTGTTGTCGCAGAAAATAGTTGTCGTTCTTTCTTGGTCGTGGCGAAGATCCCTCAACATCCTTCTCATCCAAACTGCTTGACACGTTGTTGCTGTTGTGGCAACATATTCAACTTCAGCTGTTGACAATGACACTATTGGCTGCTTCTTGGAGGCCCATGAAATGGCTCTAGAACCCAAATGAAAAACATATCTTGACGTGCTCCTTTTGTCATTGTTAAAAATTGGCAACTAGGGCCAAACTCCATGTGAGTCATCTTATTTATGGCAGCTAATATTTTTATTGGATCCCTCTCATTGAGAGGTGTAGGATTGATCTAAAGATCATCCGATTTCGATAAGTATTTATGAAGTTATGAATTTATTTATGTTATGGACAATTTGTTAAGTCGGCCAGCGACTTATGTAGGCTCAGAAGGGCAACAGTCATGCCTATTCAACCTCTACGTTTTAGTATAAATAGAAGAGGACTTCAAGTCATCTCTAGACACACTTGGATCTCTTCCTCTCTCTACTTGTCTTTGGGTTTTAATAGAGGAGAGATCCTAAAGAAAAGCGGGAAAGTCGGAAAGCCAGAAAAGTTGGAACTGTCGGAAAAGCCGGAAAATCTGAAAAAGCCAGAAAAGCTGGAACTGCTGGACAAGCCGAAAAAGCCGGAACTGTCGGAAACGCTGGAACAGTCGGAACTGCCGGAAAAGCCGGAAACGTCAGAAAGCCGAAAATACCGGAAAAGCCAGAAAAGCCGGAAAAGCTGAAAAAGCCGAAAAAGCCAGAAATGCGAGAACTGTCGAAACTGCTGGAAAAGCCGAAACTGCTGAAAAAGCCGGAACTACTGGGAACTGTCGAAACAGCCAGAGCATCTGTCTCCAAAGGAAGGCAACATAATAAGTAGCATGATGGTATGAGAATGGGCAGCATAATGATGCATGATGATATGAGTATGGGCAACATGATGTATGAGATCATGGGCAAGCATAATAAGTAGCATGATGATATGATCATGGACAGCATAATGATGCATGATGATATGAGCATGGGCAACATAATGATGAATGAGATCATGAGCATGAGTAGTGTTAGCGCTTGGAATTTCATCTCAGGCTGAAAAAGGTAAACTCCAAGGCAACATCAAACCACTTAGCCTCGTAGCTAGCCCTACGGGGCAGGAGAGGGCTCTCTCCGGTTTATCTCGGTAAAGATCTTCAATGGGCGAGATAATCAATAGGGAAACACTGATTTTAGGCTAGTAAACTGATCAAGGGGTTTGATTTGGGATTTTTGGGTTTTTGGTGGAAAATTGGGGAATGGCAATTTCGGGTGCGGGGATTGGACACAGTTTCCGCAGGGGTTCTTTGGGGCGAGGTAGGAGATAGTATTGATGCCTTTGATAGAGGTGGATGGATGAGAATGACAGGTGACGAGTTAAGGAGAGCAAGCAATAACCTTGAATTCCCCTTAAACAGTTGAAAACATTGATATTAAGCAAACTTAAAAGCAGAGCATGACAGTCATGAATTCTACTTTAACACTTCATTTGCCTAATTTGCAGAAGGAAAAGTAAGGAAATGATTCAAATAACACACTTACAAGTACAAAGAGAAACACACCATCAATACATGTGACCACAAGAATCCCAAAGAGGACTGCAAAACCCTGGTCTTCCTTTGCCAAAAATTGTAGAGATATAGTGAGTAATACAATAAGAGCTTCTCCCTCAAGAGTCCAACTCTCCAACCTCTGAAAATGACTAAGAAAATACATAATATAGGCAAGCTAACACCTTTCCTTTCCTCTAGGGGTCGAGCTCATCCTTCTAGGAGCCGTTTCAACCAATTCTAAACTGAGTACTAAAATCTAGGCAGTCAAAACAACTTGCCTCTACAAACTAGGAAACCAATTCATTCATTAAATTTTTACCTATCACATGAATGAATCTTCTAGAATAGGTAAATAAGTGTCATGTCATCATGAAAATACATAAATTACATCAAAGAGGGTGAAAAATCCCATCACAAGTCAAAACTGGTCAAAGCTGGGCGAATTCCTGAGCTGTAGATGAATTCCTGTGCAAACTGCCTGATGGGTCGCGCGCCTTTGGAGGCACTTTTTAGGCATTTCCAGGTGTCCAAATGAGTCAAAAGTGGGCTTGTTGGAAAGGTCTGGATGTCTACTTTCCAACCCAAGTGGAATTTCTGAATTTGGTGGTCATTTTCCCCTCAAAAATTGCAATCTCCCAAGACTGATTCCTGTGTGTCAAAAATGTGGCAGAAAGTCATTTTTTGCTTGTTTTTTGACTTTCTGGAGGCCCAAAACTTGGTGAAATTTCTTGGAAATGGCTGAGAAAGTGTAACTTTTCATGAAAAATCAATAAATGCTGAGTTTTCCCAAAATGGAGTTTCCAAACGAAAGGGTCGCGCGACCCATTGGTGGAGAAAACCTGTGTTTGGCACAAAAAATTCACAATTGACAAACTTTTCTCCAAATTTCTTGAAATTTGGGCTGGGAGTCCCCAATAAAGTACCATGCTCAGTCAAAGAGGCTTTGACCAAAATTTGGAGTGGATCGGGCCTTTTCCATCGTTTTAGTGCCTTGGCCAACCTCCTTGGATCTGGTGATTGTAATTTTGACATTTCTCTAAAACCATGACACCTGTGCAAAAAGTGAAGGAGTTTTTTCTTCTTTGGCATGTTATGGACAAAAACCTCTCTCAGTTTTCCAAAATTCATCTTTTATTGCTCTGGAACATCATTTGAGTGCGACTTGTCCTGATGTGTGAAACAAGGAATTTTGTCGAAATGGAGCGAAATGAAGGGGATAGGGGGCTTCTAAATTCTTGGGGAAATTTTTGGGAGTGGGGAGGAATGTTAGGAAGCAGGGGAAAGTGGAATCGCGGAGATTGAGTGAGGGGAAGGGGTCCAAAAGGGCAAAACACAGGGCCAAACCTAGAAAATTGCCAGGTTGTAGCTAGAAACTAGGGTTTGTGCAAAAATGAGGAATTTGGGGGATCTCAGTGATGGAAAGTGTTTGATAAGGTACATGAAGTATAGGGGAAGGTGTATGAACATCTGGATACAAGTTTTTCCAATGATTTGACCGTCCACGAGAAATCGCCTTCAAAACCCTAGGAGAGGGAAATGACCTTACCTAGGCGCAACTGAAGCATGAACAAGGTGTAAAATGACTCATTAGACACTGAGATGATAATGAAAACCCTATGAATGATGATAGACTCAGCTGAATAGTGACATAGATGGGCATTTGGGCAACTTTGAAAAGAGTGGGAGCAAGCCCTAGACCTAATGCCTAGTGACCAAATTTTGCTTGAAAACTCTTTGAAATGACAAAATTTGACTTGGAAACTCTGAGACCACTTTGTAAGAGCATATTTGATCACTGGAGGAAGGCTGGAAAGACTGACACTAAAAAGTAGCTTGATGATGAATAAGACCATGGAAGACGCAGCATGAAGATGAGAGCAGCTCAGTCATCAAGGTTCAACAGAAGTGACAGTACAACAAGGTGTCACACGGTAATGTGTAGCAAATAGACGAGATGTAGCACTATGATAGGTGAACGAGTCACCTTAGAGAATCAGTTGAAGAAATATGTCTTCAACTAATCTCATGCTGATATCAAAAGTCAAAGTGACTGACTTCTATTGTAAATGTACTAACTCTCTCACTTTTTCTGTTGAACTTTGAAGAACATGAAAGAAGAATGATTAAGGGTTTCCCCACATTGTGGGTGTTGTCCCTGGCTAGCGCCACATCTTGTGTCCTATTGTCTTGGCTTGTCTTCTATGATTTATATTTATGTTCTATCTACAGTTTACTTTATGCTGATGTGATTGCTAATGTGGAAAAGAAATTGAAATAAATTGCTCTAGCAGAGAACATACCTAAAATTAACATGGTATCAGAGTTGAGGTGAAGGCAATGCCCAAGCAAGAGTGAAAGAGCAATCACCGAAGATAGTTGGGAAAGGAAAAAAGGATTAGTGGATTCCTCATCCCTCTTCAAATTCACCAAGGGTGAAGTTGAAGTAGAGAATATTATCAGAATGGCGCAACAGAAGTTTCTGATGGCCTACCTAAAGATCACTTCATTGGGAAGTTCAGATCTAAGGGTGGAAGGAAAGGTGGATGCCTTGGTTGCAATAGGATCGACCATTATGCAAAGGAGTGTTCGAATGGAAAAGACACATCTCTTGATGAAGATAACAATCATTCCAGGGACATATTCAATGATCAAAGGAATGACAGGTAATGCAGGTCATCAAGGAAATGGTCGACTCTTCAAAGAAAGTAAGGAACCCCAGGTATGAAGAATCAAATGTTGTTTCTTATAAGATAAAGAAGCATTATCTTATTTTGGCCCTCTCTTTCAAATTCTTTGGGAATCTGGCTTATTGATTTTAGTGCTTCAAGACACTTCATCGGATAAAAGGGTGCAATCTCTAATTTGGTAGAGATGGAAACAATCGTGGGATTATACTTGGAGCTGATGCCACCAATCCTTAAAAGGGTGTAGGGAATGTTACCTCTCAATTGAATGAGGGTAACTCAATTCAATTACAAAATCTCTTTTTAGTACCTAATCGCAAGAAGAACCTGGTGTCCATTTTAGGAATGGAAGTCAAAGGTTTCAGGGTGGCACTCATTAATGGAAAGATACGTGTTTGAAAATAGAATTTTCAAAGATGTTTTTGAGTCCAGGTTTGTATCAAGTTGCAGGAAGTCCACTGGGGACCATGTCCATTGACACATAGCACCAAAGGTCTGTGAGTCAGATGGTGACAGGGATGATTGAATTGAAAAAGAGCATGAAAGTACATGTCTGAGATATACCAAAGGAAAATCTTACAAGGGGACCATTCCCCTCACATAGCAGGTCCACAGGTTTGGAACAACCCAAGGAGTTTGAGATTGATAATAAGGAATCTCACATATGCAGGTGGAAGAAAGCCCTCTATGGCTTGAAGCAAAACACCCTGGGCATAGTATGAGAGGATCAATAGCTGTCTGAGAAAGCTGAGATTCACTAGGAGTGAAATAGATCCAAACTATCCGAAGGTTGTGGATGATAGACCTCTCATACCAGCACCTTATGAGGACGACCTATGCAGACCCTCTCACTTGCAGAAGTAAGAGGGAGTTGGATTCCAGATGTGAAATGATAAACTGTAAGCCTATGACTACCTCGATGATCTTAACTTTCAGAAGTTATACGGTAGTGATGTCGGACCAGATTTGGGAAATGCCTTTGAGTCTCATAAACTCATTCGTGTTGATGTTCTTGGTGAACTTCCGTCCGAACATATGTTTTGCAGTTAGCATGGTGAGCTCATATTTGGTTAAGCCTCACTGGATTGGTGCTAAGAATCTTCTGAGATATCTTCGGGCGCAATCTCTCATGAATTGAGATACACTGCCGGAAATATGAAACTACATGATTATTCGAATGTTGACTGGGCAGGCACTGTGGAGGAACACTGGAGCACTTCTCAATGCTAGTTCTCTTTGGATTCTACTTCGATATCATGGATGAGCAGGAAGCAGAAGTCGGTTGTTATAAGCACCGCCGAGACTAGATACATAACTACGAGTATGATCTCGTATGAAGTTCCTTGGTTGTGGAAACTCTTCAGTGAGTACACATGATGAATACCACTGTGCTTCTCTGTGACAACTAGAGGTGGGATTCGATTATTGAGGAATCCTGTATTCAGTGATTGATCCAGGAGATAGACATCAGACACTGTCTTATCTGGGATATGGTAAGTCGATGAACAAGGAGGCTCCATCGCATTGAGATGTACAGGTTGATACATTTTGTCTAAGCCCCGGGGGAAAGATCAAATCTGTGATTTTCCTGAACGACTTGGAGTCGTCAAGAGACCCTTGTACAAGGGTCCTGCATGTTGCATACATTGAGCTTTGGGAGCTCTGGGGACTTGCAGTTCTTACTGGAACAACATACGACCACAGGGTGAATCACCCTCCCCCGGTGGTACGCACTGGGACAAGATGATTCACTCTCTTGTGGGACATGATGATTCGCTCTCTTGTGGATAGGATGATTCACTCTCCTGTGAACAAGATGATTCGCTCTCTTGTGGGACAAGATGATTCACTCTCTTGTGGGACAGGATGATTCGCTCTCTTGTGTAGCAGGATGATTAGTTCTCCTGTGAGGTCTGGATGATGTGTTCTCCATGACGACTATGTAGCAGGATGATTAGTTCTCCTGTGAGGTTTGGATGATGTGTTCTCCATGAAGACTATGTAGCAGGATGATTAGTTCTCCTGTGAGGTCTGGATAATGTGTTCTCCATGACGATTATGTAGCAGGATGATTAGCTCTCCTGTGAGGCCTAGATGATGTGTTCTCCATGTCGATTGTGTAGCAGGATGATTAGTTCTCCTGTGAGGACAAAATTGATTAAGTTCTCTTGTCGAGGCATCTTACCCATGTAATCTGGGACTCATGGGAAGTACCTCTCATTCAATGAGCAGGGAAATGAGGATAGGGACCATAGCAGTACCGATGGACGCATCACTATATCTACTGTACTCCCTATGCTAGGATGACCTTCATTGATTTGGGATCAATGATACTGCTCTGGGACTAGTGGTAGGAGTTGTACCTACTATGAAACTAACTTCTGGTCGGTTGAGACTAGTCTGGGACCAGTGATACATACTCTGAGACTGACTTTGGGTCAGTGGAGGACTGGTCTGGGACCACTGGTAGGAGTTGTACCTACTATGACGCTGACTTCAAGTTGGTTGAGACTGGTTTGGGACTAGTGGTACATACTCTGAGACTGACTTCGGGTCAGTGGAGGACTGGTCTGGGACTAGTGGTACACACTCTAAGACTGACTTCGGGTCAGTGGAGAATGGTATGAGATATTCTTGATCAATTCTTCTTCTTCATAGTTCAGAAAAGCTAAGCAGAGCTGAGCAAAGCAAAGCCAGTAGAGCAGAGTAGAGCAGAGCAGAGCCAATAGAGCCAACAAAGCTGAGCAGAGAAGAGCAGAGCCAACAGAGCTGAGCAGATCAGAGCAGAGCCAGCAGAGCCAACAGAGCTGAGCAGAGTAGAGCAGAGCCAGCAGAGCTGAGTAGAGCTGGGCAGAGCAGTGTAGGGCACTAATAGCAGAGATAGTACAATTGGACATATGGATCAGCGGATGGAGTTCTCCCTAGTTGAGAGGGAGTGTTAAAATTGGCAACTAGGGCTAAAATCCATGTGGGTCATCTTATTTATGGCAACTGATATTTTTATTGGATCCCTCTCATCGAGAGGTGTAGGATTGATCTAAAGATCATCCGGTTCCGATAAGCATTTATGAAGTTATGAATTTATTTATGTTATGGAGAAATTGTTAAGTCAGCCAGCAACTTATGTAGGCAAAAGCCCAACAGTCATGTCTATTCAACCTCTATGTTTTAGTATAAATAGAAGAGGACTTCAAGTCATTTCTACACACACTTGGATCTCTTCCTCTCTCTACTTGTCTTTGGGTTTTAGTAGGAGGAGAGATCCTAAGGAAAAGCCGAAAAATCCGGAAAAGAAGGAACCGCTGGAAAAGCCGGAACTGCTGGAAAAGCCGGAATGGTTGGAAAAAATGGAAAAGCTGGAACTGTTGGAAAAGTTGGAAAAGCCAGAAAAGCCGAAACTGTTAGAAAAGCCGGAAAATCTGGAAAAGCCAGAATTGCCGGAAAAGCTGGAACTACTGGAAAAGCCAGAATTTCCGGAAAAGTCGAAACTGTCAGAAAAGCCAGAACTACCGAAAAAGCCAGAATAGCCGGAAAAGCTAGAACTGCCAGAAAAGCTGGAAAAGCCGGAAAATCTAGAAAAGACGGAACTGCCAAAAAATCTGGAAAAGCCGACACTGCCGGAACTGCCAGAAAAGTTGAAACTACCGGAAAAGCTAGAAACACCGGAAAAGCCGGAAATACCATAAAAGTTGGAAAAGCTGGAAAAGCCGAAAAAGATGGAAATGCTGGAACTGTAGGAACTGCTGGAAAAGCTAGAACTGTCGGAAAAGCTGGAACTATTGGGAACTGCTGAAACAACCAGAGCATCTGTCTCCGAAGGAAGGCAACATGATGTATGAGATCATGGGCAGCATAATAAGCAGCATAGTGATATGAGCATGGGCAACATAATGATGCATGATGATATGAGTATGGGCAGTATGATGTATGAGATCATGGGCAAGCATAATAAGTAGCATGATGATATGAGCATGGGCAGCATAATGATGCATGATGATATGAGCATGGGTAGCATATTGATGAATGAGATCATGAGCATGGGCAGCTTGATGATGAATAAGACCATGGAAGATGCAGCATGAAGATGAGAGCAGCTCAGTCATCAAGGTTCAACACATGTGACAGTATAGCAAGGTGTCAAACGATAATGTGTAGCAAATAGACGAGATGCAGCACTATGATAGGTGAACGAGTCACCTTAGAGAATCAGTTGAAGTAATATGTCTTCAACTGATCTCATGCCGATATCAAAAGTCAAAGTGATTGGCTTCTATTGTAAATGTACTAACTCTCTCACTTTCTCTGCTGAACTTTGAAGAACATGAAAGAAGAATTGATCAAGGGTTTCCCCACATTGTGGGTATCGTCCCTGGCTAGCGCCACATCTTCTGTCCTCTTGTCTTGGCTTGTCTTCTATGATTTATATTTATGTTCTATCTGCAATTTACTTTATGCTGATGTGATTGCTAATGTGGAAAATAAATTGAAATAAATTGCTCTAGCATAGAACATACCTAAAATTAACAGTCATCGACACTTTCTGCCCAACCATTGTCAGTGTAACCAACCAACCTGAAACCATTTGTTGTAGCATACAAAATACCATACTCCTTTGTCCCATTGACAACCTTAGAATTCTTTTGGCTGCTTGCCAATGTGTTTCCTTGGGTGTCTCAACCAACCTCGACACCAAGCTTACTGCATACATTATATCTGGCCTAGTCGAGGTCAAATACATCAAGCTGCCCACTATACTCTTGTATATTGTTGGATTGATGTTGTTGCTGCAATCTTCTTTTCTCAACTTCAACCCCATGACAATTGGAGTTGATGCGGGATTGCTGTTCTCCATATTAAACCTCTCCAAAATGTCTGCTACATACTTTGCTTGAGAAATAAAAATGCCATTTTCTGCTTGCTTTACTTCTATGCCCAAAAAATACCTTAACAACCCCAAGGTAGTCATTTCAAATTCACTCTTCATGACTTCTTTGAAATCAACGATGAGGAAATCATCACTACCTGTAAAAATCAAATCATCTACATATAAGACAACAATAAGAATCTTACCATCACTCTTTTTGATGTAGAGAGTAGGCTCATTGTCACATTTGTCGAAATCGTTGTCCAACAAGTAAGCATCTATCCTGCTATACCATGCACACGGTGCTTGCTTCAGCCCATAAAGAGCTTTCATCAACCTATACACCTTGTCTTCTTGGCCTTCTACCTCATAACCAGGTGGTTGCGCAACATACTTTCTCTTTCAACACTCCATTCAATAACACTGATTTTACGTCCATTTGATACACTTTCGATTTATGTTGTGCGACAGTCGCCACAACTGTACACATTGTCTCCATCCTCATGGCTGGTGCAAACGTCTCCGCATAATCTCTTCCATGCTTCTGCTTGTATCCTTTGACAACTAGCCTCTCTTTATGCTTTTCAATCTTACCATCGACATTGCTCTTGGTCTTATAGACCCACTTCACTCCAATGACTTCTTTTCCTTGCGGAAGGTTCACTAACTCCCATGTGTCATTCTTTTATATTGCTTCTACTTCTTCCTCCATTGCCATAACCCATTTTTTTCTTTGACTGCATCCTCAAAATGGATTGGGTCATCTACATGACAAAATAATGCAAATAAGGAATTCAAACTAGCGCTACTATCAATTTCATCTTGCTTATAAATCTCATTTAAATTTCTGAATTTTGGTCTTCTTGTGCTTGTTGAAGATGGACTTGACATGTCACTTGGTGTTGCGCTTTGCGGCGTGCTTGGAGAAGCATTTTCTTGACTGCGTGACACTGTCCTATTATTTGTTGATGGTGTTACCTGTTGCCTGTTTTGTTGCGCTTGAATAGGAGTAGGGGGAGTCACTATTGAGGAATTTCTTGCTGCTATCAATTCCTCTTTGTCCTCATGTGGTATACATTCTTTCACATTGAATTCCCTCTCTAAACTTCCATCCCATACTTCTTCTTCTATGAACTGCACATCTCTGCTGATTATGACCTTCTTGGTTGATGGATTGTAGAGATTGTATGCCTTGGATTCATCACTATATCCAACAAATATGCATTTCTCCCCCTTGCTGTCCAACTTCTTCCTCAACTCATTCGGGACATGTGCATATGCCACACATCCAAAGACTCTCATGTGAGTGACACTATGCTTTCTTCCACTCCATGCCTCTTTAGGAACTATGTTCTGGATGCTTTTGGTTGGACATCTATTCATGATATACGCTGCACAAGAGACAACTTCAACACAATAATCATTTGGAAAATGCGTTGCCTTCAACATACTCCTTGCCATTTCCATAATGGTCTTATTCTTCGTTTCCGTGACACCATTTTGCTGAGGTGTATACCTTGTTGTAAATTTCTTGTGAATTCCATGCTCCCTACAAAAACGAAGGAAATCCTTTGAGATGTATTCGCCACCTCTATTAGTCCTAAGGACTTTGATGTAGTGTCCACTTTGCTTCTCAACAAGAGCTTTGTATTGGTGAAAGCGCTCAAACACTTCACTTTTCTGTTTTAGGAGATAGACCTATGTCTTCCTTGTGTAGTCATCTATGAAGGTCAATAAATAGTAGTTGCCACTAATTGATGGTGTCTGCATTGGTCGACATAAATATGAGTGGACAATCTCCAAAGGTGCCTTTGCCCTTACTGACTTTCCTGCTGGAAATGTCTCTCTATGTTGCTTGCCCAAGATACATCCTTTACATAGGGTGTCCGATTTTTCTATAAGAGGCAACACCTTCACCATGTCTTTCCTATGCAACAAATTCAAATCTCCAAATTTGAGATGACCAAATCTCAAATGCCATAACAATTTTCATCTTTGAGCTCTGCTTGATAGTTCACGTGTGTAATAGTTGCAATTTTTCTTCCATTCTCTTGTGAGTTCATTGATAGTTGTGCTTGTGCACCTTCTTCTTTCAAATCTGATTTTTATTTTTAGGGGAAAAATTCTATTGTTTGTCATCTGAACTTTTGCAATCAGTTGCCTGCATGGAGGCTTATCCAAAATTGTGCACTCATCATTCTTGAAAAAGACATTGTAGCCCTTTTGCATGAGTTGTCCAATGCTTATGAGGTTATGCTTCAAACCAGGGACAAAGTAAAATCTGAGATGTACTTCTTCTCCCATTTCTTTTTTAGGATATTAACTCTTCCTTTGTCCATGACAAAGACTTTGCTATCAGTCCCTAATGTCACTTCATATTTCACACTTTCATCTAGATTGGAAAACATTTCTATGTTCCCTGACATGTGGTTGCTACACCCTGAATCTAGATACCATATATCACTTTGTTTTTCTTGTGCTATATTACAAACTAAAAACATGCTATCATGGTTTTGACTTTCCTTTGTGAAATTTACACTTGGTTTGTTACCTATCTCATATTGCTTCTTTCTACATTCATTTGCATAATGACCATACTTTTTACAATAATGAAATTAAACTTGAGATTTATCATACCTCTGACCCTGTGTTTGATTTTGGCTTGGGCCTTGACTTTGATTTTGATTGTTGCCCCTTCCACTTGAGCTTGAAGAGTTGCTTCTTCCACCTCTGTGTGGGCTTCTTCTTCTTCCTCTAGCATATGATCTTCCTCTGCCTTGACCTTGACCAAATGAAACTTGTGTCTTGAAGGCATGCTCCAATGAGGAGCTTGTTGCTCTATTAAGTCTATGTTCATGATAAATTAGTGATCCATGAAGCTCATCCACTGAGAATTGTGAGAGATCCTTTGTCTCTTCTATGGCCACAACAACGGCATCAAACCTTGCTGGCAGACTTCTCAAAAATTTCTCAACTATTCTCCGTTCCTCAAGTGTCTCACCATGAGACCTGATTTGAGTAATCAATCCAATTACATGTGTAAAAAACGAGTCTACATTCTCAGGCTCTTTAATACAAAGTGTCTCAAAGTCTCTCCTTAGCATTTGTAGCTTTGTTGACTTCACTTTGCCATGCCTTGGTATGCTATCTGGAGGGTGTCCCATGCTTGCTTAGACTTTGTTGTTGCTGCAACCCTTGGAAAAATACTTTAATGAACTACTTGGAAAATATAGAAGAGGTGGTTTGCATCCTTCTTCCTGTTGTCCCTCAACAAATCCCTTTCTGCTTGAGACAAGGCATTGTATGCTGCTGCATCTGCTGGTTCTTGAAAACCATTCTCCACCAAATACCAAATGTCTTGAGAAGAATATAGCCCAATAATCATAAATTTTCTCATTAAATTGAGATATTTGAGAATTAGTCAAGCTTGTGCTTGATGTTGCCATTTCTGAGTGTAAAAAAAACTTTCTACCTGCTAGTAAATATGCTCCAAAATAAATTTGCCCTCAAAACATTTTTTTTGACTCCTATTAAAAACACTTGTTTTTACACTAACAGAGTTTAATTTGCTTTGATAAGAGGAGTTTCACTCAGGAAACTGTTGTGGTAGGCAAGTCTTCATGGAAACTGGATAGAGGCTTAGAGAAAACACAGAAAAAATTCACGGCAAAACAGAGTAAAACAATGTGGTTGAGGTAAATCTACTCATGAAGGTTTAAGGCCATATTGCAACAAACCAAACTTTGGATTATATTATAAAGCATATGTAAATACATTCACATGATAAATTTGAGGCTACTACTCCACCTAAAACCACAAGAAATCTTATAAAACATAGAAAAAGCTCACAGCAAAACAGAGTAAAACAATGTGGTTGTGGTAAATCTACTCATGAAGGTTTAAGGCCATATTGCAACAAACCAAACTTTGGATTATATTATGAAGCATATGTAAATACATTCACATGATAAATTGGAGGCTGTTTCTCCACCTAAAAACACAAGAAATATTATTGCGATTTACGCTTCACTAGGGTTGCGGAGTAACTGCCTGTAAAACTCCGTAAAACTTGTTTTCATGCGCCCACCACAAATTACTCTATGATTTTCTCTTCACTACCTCACAAAATTTCACCCTCTCTCGGTGAACCTTGCAAATGACTTTTACATTCATATTTATCTGAACATACAACTTTGACTCATTAATTCATGACAGAGCAAATATTTAAGACACATGATTGATGATTGTACAAAATGAGGGATTTTATGAACTTGCAGAGGTTGTCGATTGCAAGTAAGAGTTGCGTAGTAAATGTTTGCACATACAATTTACCAACTCTTCATTAAGTTATTTAACTATCTGATGTGTTGTGGAATGATCAACTTGTACTTTTGCTCAGAACTTCAATATTTCCGCCTGCAAGCAAAATTGCAACCTGCAGAAGTTGATTGGGAAAACATGGTGGTGTCAACGTGTTTAAGGCGGTGGTTGGGATTAATTTTCCAACAAATGATTTGTCATGAAATCCACATTGATGGTCCAATCGGAATCAACCAAGGCCCTTTTTCTATTTTACAAAGTATGGCACTCTTTTAAATTCACGAACAATAATAATTCTTACCCAAACAAGTTAAGGAGGTTTGACCTGACCTGAATTTGGGAGTCTGCCTTTCTCCTATCGCGAACTTCACACATTCATTCCACAACCTCCGATTAGTCACCTAGTTTGCAATGAAAGGTCGGGGTCGGCTTATATTAATGAACTTGTGGAACAAAGGAAAATTCAGAGAACCAACTGCGCTCTGACTCAACTATCACCAATTTCCATGGTTTGGATTGCCATCGACCAATGAACAAAAACTTTGCGCCGCTTTAATGCTTGGAAAATAACTCAAGTGGGTTTCCCATAACAAAAGCCCCACTCACTATCCAAAAAAGGTCCTGACACTATTTGTTTACTGCTCTACGGCCCCATGCTTCGTATACCATTAATTTTGGGAAACTTGCGCTCCTCTTGCCTGTATACAAATTATGCCATGATATCCGAGGGTTCCATCCTCTCACCATCAAAAGACAATACGAAAATTGCCTATCCACTTTCCATGTGTAGGCTATAGGGTATTTCTCACCTTGTCATATACAATGATCCCTTCGAGCTCCTACAATGCAACCTCCCAGTTACTTCATTTGTGCATCAGTCAAACAATGGAATGAACAATCGTTCTTGGATTTTGCAAGTAATCTGGATAAGAGAATATAACACATAAGTCTATGCCGATTCTATTAAAACATAAATTTAAAGGACATATTTACAGAGGAAGTGCTAAAGCTCGCTTCTTGAGCTACTCTTCTTCTCCTTTTGGGATTTTTTTTTCTTCCACCCTCTCCTCTCTACCTACCTACTTCTGTACATCATAAATATAGAAGTCTTATTGGTGAGAAAGTATCTCTTCAAGACAAAAGAACTAGCTAAACACTTGTCAATATTTACAAAGACCCATTTGACCCAAATATCAACTACTCAAAAATATCCTAATAGTCCAGATTCCTCATAATTGTCCCTATTATAAAATCTTATAAATAAAAAGAAAAATAAGAATTTCGGAATTTACATGTCCCCTTTTGGGGCCTTGAACAAAATGGTATCACTGGTGTTGATGCTCTTGCATCACGAAGGCTGTGGCTTGAGTGGCGGCCAGACCAGAGACAATGGATATGAAAAGAATAACAACCACAAGTTCCGGGAATTCAAAGAAGCAGTTTCACAGACAAAAATGCAGAGGGGAGTGGCTTGAGCGACAAAAATGGTTTCTTTTTAAATGGCCAAAGGCCTAAATAAAGATCTATAAATTGGAGAAACTCCAAACTACATATAGTGAACCACTTGAATTTCACAATAACAAGGTTAACATAAAGTTGATGGTGCAATAGTTGAGCAGGTAGAAGATTGAATAACTCTAATACCAATGTTAGGAATCATATCCCTTGAGGTGAACCTTAACTATTTATAGCATTACTGGTTGAAATGAACAAAGTTGCTCGACTAATCATATTCCCTGAGTTGAACCTTAACTAATTATAGCATTACTAGTTGAATCAACATACTCTTAGATATGGATAACACCCTGCCATAAATCCTGGCACAGACAATGCCTTAGGAATATTATGTTAGAGATAATGGAGAATATCTTAGAATAGTGAGATGGTTCACGAGACCTCAGGATAGGAATTAGTTTCTATTTTTTAGGTTATGGTTCTAACTTCCCTAAATCTGTGATTACTATATAATGTGTGATGTACATGAACAATGTAGAGTGTTCTGCAGAGCCAGACTCTCCTGGTTCAGACTCTCTTTCGTAGAGCTGACCAGTGGGTTTCATTTTATTTAATACAGAACATTGCATTTTTAACATGGTATCAGAGCGGCAGGGCTGAGAAAACCTGTTCGCTGAGTGAGGAACTTTCCAGTTGCGCCTAACGCGAAATCGTCGCGTGTCTTTGAGGAAAAACTGCGAAGATCCCACTATGAACCTTCTGCACGGATTCATTTTCCAGTTCAAGGCGATCCCGTGGTGGATAGTTGCAACGATCTCTGTGACTCCGTGGTGGATAAGTGCGACAACCGTGGTGAGAGAAGCCAAGAGAACGCTGCGAGGTCAGGAAAACAACAAACAACACAACAAAAGAAAAGAAGGGTTGCGTGGAGGCCGAGAGAAGGCTGCATCCTGGCAGAGGCTGATCTCTGTCTTTGATAAAGATCTGGGGTAAATCTAACATTTTTTTTTCCCTGTCAAACCTTTTTAAATCACCAATATAAATAATCAAATGTTTGAAGCATGCTTGAATGATCATAACAAGCTCAATGGCTCCAATTATGCAAATTGGAAATTCAAGATGCAGACTCTGCTAGAAGTGTAGAGTGCTTGGATGATTGCAAATGGGGATGAGCAGAAGCCAGCAACTGGATCAACATCAGTCCCAGATTGGGAGAAGCATGAGGGTAAATCAAGGACGCTGCTGAAGATGTCAGTGAAAGATTGCATCATACCACATATCAAAGAATGTAAATCAACGAGGAAAATTTGGGGAATTTTAAAGGATTTGTATCAGATCAGGAATACAAATTGTCTTCTGTTCCTAAAGAGCAAGATCTTATCCCTGAAGATGGAGGAGAATGAAACAGTTGCTGCCTTCATAGCAAAGATGAAAGATATGAAGAACAAATTGGTAGACATTGGTCATACAGTTGAAGATACAGATCTTGTAACAATTACCATGAATGGTGTGACCGATGACTACCAAATGTTTATCACTGGGATAAATGCGAGAGACAAAATCTCGAAGTTTAAAGAACTGACAGGAATATTGATGCAAGAAGAAGAAAGAAGATCGACTCTGAAGCCCCAAAGTGCCGATCTTGCATTGATGGCGAAAAAGAACTTCTACAAAGGAAAAGGAAATCCGCAACAACAAAACGGAGGAAGCTCACAGAAAAGACCAAATCCGACCCAAGGTATGAATTCGAATAGAAACAACTCTGTAATTAAATGTTTTTATTGCGGAAAACTTGGTCATATAGCTAGGGAGTGTAGGAAGAATAAATATCATGAAGAACAACAGAGGCAGAACATCTTGCGAATGATAATCATGAGCGAAATTTCATATTATTCATGGTAGACCGTGATGAGAATGTTGATGCAGACATCTGGTATGTAGATTTGAGAGCATCAACACATATGACAGGGCACAAGCAATGGTTTGAAGATTTTAAAGAAATCAACGACAGAGCACAAATCTACCTAACCACTACTAGACCAAATTTGGCTTATGCACTCAGTGTGCTAACTCAATACATGTCCAAGCCACTTGAAAGTCATTGGAATGCATCGAAAAGTGTTTTGAGGTATCTACAAGGTATTGTAGATTACAGTATTATTTATACTGATTCCTCTGATGTTAGATTGACAGGATTTACAGATTCAGACTGGGTTGGAAATGTAGAAGATCACAAATCCATAACAGGCAATGCATTCAACATTGGATCCGGGGCGATTACATGGAGCAGTAAGAAACATAACACAATTTCCTTGTCTTCAGCGGAAGTAGAGTATCAAGCTATGCGTGTAGCAACTGTGAGGTAGTTTGGTTGCGGAGACTTCTCTAGGATGTTGGGGAAGAAAAAAAAGATGCAACAACAATCAAATGCGACAATCGGAGTTCAATCAAACTTGCTAATAATCCAGTGTTTCACAAAAACACTAAGCACATTGATACACAATTCCACTTTGTCAGGGAGAAAGTGCAATGAAAAGAAATCCATTTGGTATATTGTAATACATGTGATAATGATGCAGACATTTTCACTAAGCCTCTTGGAAAAATCAAGTTTGAAATGTTTAGGGAGATGTTAAACATGTTTGTGAACCCCTTCTCCATTAAGGGGGAGTGTTAGAGATAATGGAGAATATCTTAGAATAGTGAGTTGGTTCACGAGACCTCAGGATAGGAATTAGTTTTTATTTTTTAGGTTATGGTTCTAACTTCCCTCAATCTCTGACTACTATATAATGTGTGATGTACATGAACAATGTAGAGTGTTCTCCTGGTTCAAATTCTCTTCCGTAGATCTGACCAGTGGATTTCATTTTATTTAATACAGAACATTGCATTTTTAACATATTACTTTTAACATATTACGCTTGAAATGTTCAAAGAGAAATCCAGTAGTTACTGTGTTTTCGCATAGAAAAGTTGTGTTTCATGAAGGGTGATTCAAATGTAATCTATTTTGGTTAGATATTACCAAATATCTGCTCACCAGTCAAAATGTGTATATGCACCATACTTGTGTTCTATGTCAGGCTGCAACTTTATTGGTCCATCCACATAGTTTTCTGGTCATTTCAACTGTACATGGTTCCTGATCATTCAGCTGTACATGGAGATTAAGAAGAAGTTATTTAAGGGTGAGCACTAACCAAGCAAGAATTATTGTCAGCTACCGAAAGAACAAGAATTACAGGTCGGATCCAACTAAATTACAAGTCTGCTACAAGTTGAAATTAATACACAGGTCGACCCCAAGAGAGCACTCTTGACCTGTATAAATAGACAGACACTTGGTGTGTTTGAAAGGGAAGAATTTAGAGATCTGAGGAGAATTGAGTCTGTTGAATAGAGGAATTCCGAGCCCTTGAGGAGTAATTCATGGCAGGAAAAATAACTGATACGATGTGAAGTGCGTAGAAGTGTTTTCCCACGTTTTATGCTGTTCTGTATTGATTTCTCATTATCGACCTTGGCTAGTGGAGCCCTTTTGTTTTCATTGTGCTCATGGTTACCTATTATTCCATATAATCACGCATTAGTTGTGGCAGATGTAGTCCTAGATGTGGATCGTTGAGATCACATCGGATGTCTATTTTTCTTTGTCCTGAGTCCACTACAGGGACAACAAGGCCTCTAGGGCAATTGTCTGCGGTGATTTAAACAGGTACACAAACAGGAGATCAACATTAAAGATGACAAGAGAGCTCAATAAACTTCTGGCATACAATCACGCTCTCATATGTTTAAAAAACATCAGTAATAAGGAGAAACTCCCTCCAGGCATTCGATCTGTTTTCGTGCTAGGTGGCAATAGGAAATGCATTAATGATTTAACTGTGAATGTGAGGACCTGATTTATATTGATCAACTTTTCATAAGATTGGTACCTTGCTATGTGGCCATCGAACGAAGGAAAATGTGAAGTATTATTCGAAGAAGTAGGAATAGTCATGAAGCATCTTAAAAAAGGAGGTTGGTAGCTTACATATTGCTAAATTGGTGTTTAGCTGAGGAGAGGAGCCTATGAAGTTTAAGTTGGTACTTAGTCGGGAATTGATGTCTCCTGTGGGTTGGTATTCATGAATTCACTGAGTTGGTGCTCAGTCAAGGGATGGCGTATTTTATAGGTAGGAGTCTATGAAAGTTTCAGTTGGAGTTGATAAATTTATATGTACTCTCTATATTAAGACATTTTTTATTCTAGTTATATATCTTTTATGTTCATGTGGTCATTTTTGAATAATTAATATAATGTTTTTTTGATTAAAAATTAGTTAATAAATGTGTTGATTTTACAATGATTTCTTTAATTGATAATTACTTCCAATGATTCTTTAGTATAATTCATTTTATACAACATTCACCATTAAGAAATTAAACAAGAAAATCATCAACAATAAACAATAAAAACAATAGAGATAGCCAAACACAAGAGACACAAAAGTTACCTTGGGAAAACCCCAAACCAGGGGAAAAACCCAACAACCTTTTCTTAGAGAATTTTTTTCATTCGACAAAAGATACAATTTGAACTTTTCCCGAAGAAAAAATCAACATAATAGAAACTGAACTCAGGTCAAAACTGGTCAAACATCTTCATAAATTCAGTGTTCCTATGACTCAAAAATTTAGGCCTTCTCAAATTTCGTTCCTCCTTTTTTTCCTGAGATTTAGTCTTTCCTTGAGCCTCAAATTCATCCTAATAACCTCAGAAGACATCCTCTTTCGTGTGATTTGAATTGTATTTTTTTTGGAGGCCGAATGATCTTTATGTAGTGATCAAAGGGGCCTGAATGGACATGCTCCAGGGGGGCTAACTTGAACAAATGGAGGATCCAACCTTACTTTTTTTCGAGGAAAAATTCATAATTTATAAATTCAATTTTAGTTCTTTTGGATCCAATATGGAATCCACAATTTTTTTTCTCATTTCACAATCATGAAGACCGAAAATTTCAACTCTCCCTCTTAGCTATGGAGGTATTCATACAAACTTCCAAAAATGTTCTTTTGTGGAAAAAATTCTCTATTCTAAGAAAAGGTTGAATGAATCCATCCACCACATGGTCAACACCAGAACCATGTGGAGAGAATCTCACATAAACATCAAGCACACGCTCAACCCACTAGCCAAACCCATGGAAATAAGGTGAGAACCCCACTGACTAAGGGAGCATTTTATGTTGTTTATGAGATCAATCTCTCCAACCATAAATAATGGTTTCCTCGTCAAACTACCAAATAGAGTAATCAAAGTCAATCTCCCCGACCATAACCATGTTAATGGTGTAGTTCTTGATGCCAATGTCGCCTTTGAAAGCTCTTAATATTTGTCTTTGGATTGCTTTGATTAGAACCTCCAATGATCAAGATATCCTAGAATCCCAAATTCCTGATCATATTTCCCCACATTTGTGGATGAAGAACAATGTATTTTCTTGCATGACCATCACCATCCTATTGTCTTCATCATGCTGATCCGAATAGTAAGTGGCATGCCTCATAACTCCTCACATTTGAAAAAATATGATTGATCAAAAGCTGTGCCCCGCAAATTGGTCAAAGTCCTCAAAATGAAAAGATAAAAGTAACTTATTGATTGGCTTATTGGTGGTAATTTATTTTCAAGTAAATAAAATTAAATTGTGATGAGCCCTTTCTAACAAAATTCGACTGGTAAAAATGGGGGTAAATAGCTGTTTGCTTTTTGTCTCCAAAAATTCAATTTTTGAAACTTAAAATTGATTTTGGAGGGTCAGCTCCATAACTTCTTGAACAGGTCGGGCCCCTCCTAGAAGCCTCCAGGACCTCATCTTTCCATGTAATTCGTTTGATTTCCTGAGGCCTTTGTGGAGTCATGCATAACTAAAGAAAGAAGCAAGCCGAGGCTAGTAACCAAATATATGAAGCAATAAAATTATCTAGACATTTTCATTTTTCCACATTTTCTTGTTCTGGAATAGGTGGCTGCTTGATACGGCCTCAATCTAAGTAACAATGTGTGAATGCATAATCCTTCAGTGCGCTCAAGGTGTTATGGTCGCATGGTTAGTTGGGCAATCGGTTTAGTTGACACGTTGGAAGAATGCGTAGTATCATAATTCCATGACAAATTCGTTGGACACATGGCAAGAAAAATCTAATAATGGTGACGAAGGTAAATTGTCTTACGACTAAATAAATTTTGTTAGATCTTTGTTAAGTTCAAATGTTTGATGGTGCTCTCTCCCATTTGTTGGATTATGATAGGTGCGTGATAGTCTATGGAACTGGTAGCAGGTTCAATGCCAGGGTGAACAAGTCACACATTTACTTTTTGTTTAATTTGATAATATTCATTTCATCCAATTTTTTTTTTTTTTTTTCAGAGGGAAAATCAACATATGGCCGAGGCCAGCAGATTTTTACAACATATGGCCGAAGCCAGCAGAATTTCAGAATTTTTAAGGCATAGTTGTTACAAATCGTTCATAAGGCCGAAGCCAGCAGATACTGGGCGGTGTTTCATTTCATCGAATTATTAAATGGTTGAAAGTATAACTTTTGAAGAATTAAGGTGACATTTGGCTAATTTGTATAATGTGCGCATTGAATAATTAATTTATAGAATTAGGGTTTAATGGTGAATACTTCTGAAGGCTTGGAAAGTCTTGTTAACTAATCTTTAATGATCAAAATCTCCAATTTTTGTTTAGAAGATAAGTTGAGCAAGTTGCAGTGGCTTTGAAAACTTAGTGGAAATAGGTTCCGAGAAGGGGTTTGAGTGACCAAAAGTTAAAAATAAAGAGCAAAAATTGACATGTTATTTAGAGGAATTTATTCAGAAGTACGTAGTAAAAATTGGTCAAAAGCAAAAGGAACTTGATGCATCTATAGCATAAATAAATAGGCTCAAAACGGAAAGAGAAAGACAGAAGGAACAAATGCAAGATTTTAACAAAGCAATAGAAAAAGTTTCCCTTCTAAAACTTCAAAAAGAGGAGGTAGAAGAAAGAAGAAAAGTCTTGAAGCGCTGGTTTCAGGATGATATTTGCCCAAAAGCAATGAGAACGAACTTGACACAACCCTAACTAAAATAGACAAGTTCAGGAAACGGAAGAAGGAGAAATTTTTATGATGAAATGAATAATAATGTTATTGCTCGATTGAAGATGAAGGAAAAGAAGAAGATGAAACCCCATGCAATGAAGGCACAAGCTCCAAGCCCCTGCAAAGCAAGATTGACAAGAAGCCTAACAACAAGATCCTTCAAAGGCCAAATCAAGGTCAAAAGAAGATTAAAGGTAATGTTGCTCCAAGAAGTAATACTGAAGTAATCAAGGATAAGGATAAACAAAGGGTTATACCTCCTTCAAGAAAGAATGTTTATGGAAGGCCATCAAGACAAGACATCTCATATAGGTACCTTAGTATGTTTAATTTTTATTGTTTCTCATGTTATAACTTTGGGCACATGGTTAGGGATTGCAGACATTATAAAAACCCTAGAAGCAAGTTTGCATGATTGCAACACATATTTCAAAAGGACTTTGTTTGTAGAAAGTATATGTTAGTTACTTCGACATTCAAGTACCATATAGAGTGCTTCAAATGCCACAACTACAAACATATAGCCTGTGACTATAGATACAAGATGGAATCCTCCATCAAATAGAACTCTAATATCAAGTACAAGAAGGTTCGAAGAAGAAAATCAAAGCAAAAATAAATCTCAGTAGTCATGCTCTCAACATTTGTGAAGTCTCAAAACCATGATGAATCCACCAACGAGAAGGAAGATGTCAAGGTTCAGAATGATCCTGCAGCAAGACAGGTTCAGGCATCATTCTAAACAATCTAGCTTGGAGTCCCCTATCCTGTGAATGTCGAAGAGGGGAGTCTAAGTAGCAGTGATTACAAATTTGAAGATCTATCCTTCAACAGATTTGGTAGATGGCAAATGTGAAGAATTTGTCAGAGTAATAGTCAGTGTTATGGGAGGATTAGTTAGTCTTGTAATAGGTAAAGTCATGGACAAAATTGTATGACTCATGCTAATACATATGGAATCAATTATTTCAAGCCTTATGAGGCATAACAAGTTAGGGGGAGAGAAGCGTTAGAGGAAGATATTTCATCAGGGGGGGTAAAATTTTTCCATTGATGTCAAAGGAGAAGAGAAATCAAGAAAAGTAAATCAGAAACATGGTGACAGGGGAACGATGATCACAGGGAGAGTATATGTGTTGCCATCAATGAAAAAGGGGGATATTGTTGAATGGTGTTGTCATTGACGCCAATGTCACTTTTTAACACTCTCAATATTTGTCTTTGGATTGCTTTGATTAGAAGCTCCAATGATTAAGATGTCCAAGAAGCCAAAATGTCTGGTCATATTACCCTGCATTTGTTGAAGAATTTAAGGTTGAAGAACAATGAATTTTCTCGAATGACCATCACCATCGTGTTGTATTTGTCATGTTGATTCCAACGGTAAGTGATATGCCTCATAACTCCACACGGTTGAGGATATATGATTGATTAAAGTTTGTGCCCTAAAATTTGGTTAAGGTCCCTAGAATGAAAGGATAACGACAACTTATTGATTGGTTTATTGGTGGTAATTTATTTTCAAGGAAATTAAATTAAATTGCGATGGATCCTTTCTAGCAAAATTTGACTTGTAAAAGTGGAGGGAAATAACTGTCTGGTTTTGGCTCCAAAAATTCGATTTTTGAAACTTAAAATTGAATTTCAAGGTCCCCATAACTTCTTGAACATGTCAGCTCCCTCCTAGAGGCCTCCATGACCTCTATAAAAAGGGTTTGCCTTCCCTCCAAAAGCAACAAAAATCAAACACTTATCTTTCCATGTAATTCGTTTGATTTCCTAAGGCCTTTGTGGAGTCATGCATAACTGAAGAAGCATGCCGTTGATAGTAATTGAATATCTGAAGAAATCAAATTATCTGGGCATTTTTATTTTTCTATGTTTTCTTGTTTTGGCATAGGTGGTTGCTTGAGATGGTCTCAACCTAAGTAACAACATGTGAATGCATAATCCTTTTGTGCGCTCAAGGTGTTTTGGTCAATTAATACAAGGTGTTAATATAATTTCATGTAGTCTGCGTGCTGGAAATTAATGGAGCACAGTGATATCACCAAAAGGTGTACCAGTGTGTTGCAATAAAATTATGATGAATCATGTTTATGGAGTTTTGATCAACCTTGGAAAAGCAAAGGAAAATTTCTAATGCAATTTTCAAGAATCAAATCAGGGCAGAGATTCTTCAGTTTTTTTTTGGCACAGTGAAAGAAGAAATAAGTGTATGCACAAGTCTGAAAACTACTAGATCGTGAAACGGTGAAGGAACTTAGACTGCATGGATAGTCATTTCTTGTTCATGAGCGCAATTGGAATTAGCAGATATGGTGTCATAATAGCGTGAAAGGGTTCTAGACTTACTCTATAGGCAATAAGAAAATTTCCTTTGGTTCGTACATAATTTCCTCGAAGTCAAATGCTCAATCTGAGTCCTACATTTGATTTTGTTTGTTGATTGCATTCATTCATCGATGATTGGATCTCTATTTCCCTTGTCTTTTCTTATGGTCACTATTGATATGGATTGCTTTAAGGACACGAATGAGGAGTAACTCACTTCACTTCAATCCCAGGCATACATCAGTGGAAAATGGCGATTTGAGTATAAGGTTGTGGAGAATTTGATAAGAAAAGGTAATGTTTCATTCTTGTGGTGGAAGAAAAATATTCGTAATTTGTTTATGGTATGTAATTTGTTTGTCGACAATTGATTTGAATTGTATGAGTATGACAGTGTAAGTTCGTTGTTTGCATTCGTGGATTATGGTTTTGCGGTAGTATTGCAAGCATGGCCAAGGTGGGTTTGAATTGATAGACTCCATGCACATAGTTGGTTGGGAAATTAGTTCAGTTGACACGTTGAAAGAATGCATAGTATTATAAATCGATGACAAATTCGTTGGACACATGACAAGCAAAATCCATGGAAGCATAACAATCATGGTTAATGGTGAGTGCTTATGGAGGCTTGGAAATTCCTGTTAACTAATATCTAATGATCAAAATATCCATTTTTTTAAGAAGATAAGTTGAGTAGGTTGTTGTGTTTTCAAAAACTTGATGGAAATAGGTTCTGAGTGTTGAAAGGTGTAACTAGGTTCGGTCTTCATAATGACATGTAAATATGATTTTATGTAATAGATGAAAAGAAGAAAAATAAAATTATTGTAATGTTTGCATCATGAGTTTCATGAGCAATATAATTTATTTTAGTTGAGGCTCCCATTGAGAGCCCTTAAGGATATTGTTATCTAGTCATAAAAGTCTAAAGATTCATTGTCATGTAATGAAGGCATGTTACACATTGTAAAGAGTCATACTTGTCTTTATAAGTAACCATCCAAGACCTTGTCACTAGTCCTCCCTCAAGTCAGCCTACAATAAAGGGATAATTCTAGAAAGGTGAAGTCATCCTACTCTAAAGATCATGTCGGGCTAAACAATCATGAACCAACAACTATATATACCCATGCTCGGCCTCATTTGGGAGAAATCAATTCGCTGAAGTAAGTCTCCAACATCAAGTGAGAAAAACATCTTAGAAAGAGCCTTAAAGCTAGTGAATAAGGAAGAAAGTATAGCGAGGGAGTTCATCATTGGAGGATTGTTTTAGGCTAGACTACCCTCACACGTGTGAGAGATTGCAGGTTCGAAGTTGGCAAGGATAGACCAAAGTTTGCAGTTATACAAGGGTGATCAAGTTTGGGAAAGGACTTCACTCAAGGAAGCTGAGTAAGGAAGTTAAAGGAGTATCTCCTCTTGAGTAGACTATTCAAGGAGCAAAAGTCATCTAGGGTTTTTGTTGTAGAGTTGCAGACCTACAAGAAGAGGATGAGAATCTGAAGGGAGTCGAGAAGAGGAAGAGAAACATTGAAGAGGAGGCTAGTGACTTGGTCTTGGGATCACTCTAGTGTCAAGGGTCTTTGTCATGGTCTTGGTATTTGTTAATTGAAGGTTCTATAAGAAGAATTTCATTTGGGTTTTCCTCTCAAAGAGTGAGAGGTTTTGGCCCTGAATGACAAGCCTATATATTGTCTCTTGTCTCTTTATTGTTCATGATTTGGTAATTGTCTTGATGAAAATAACACAATAATAACTCAAGAAGAGAAGATCACAATCAAGAAGCAAAAGGACTATCACAAGCAATTATCATTAGTAGAGAAATCACTTAACTATTGATGCCCTAGATTTCTCAACACCAAGAAGGGGTTTGAGTGACTAGAATGATGAATTAGTTGAAGCAGATTTTTGGGGACAATAATATGAGAGGAAACATGAATTATTGATATGAATTTTTTGTTACATGTTGTTTATAGCAGTGCAATGATCACTTGTTGCATCACTGTGTGATGGTTGCAGATCTGTTGGAGTTGTAACTGCCTATTGTCATGTGTTGTTTTATATATGCTGCTGCTATAGTCATGGATTGTAGGAAGAGGTATATATTACTAATGTGTTGTATATTGAATTGTTGAGCATAGAGTGTTGACTATGTGAGTGAAAATTGAACTGCTTCTATTTCCATTATCATTTGTTGTGGCTAGGGTTTGATGAGTTTGTTGAGCAGAGATCTTGGATCTCCATGTATACGCTAATGGATATTCTAAGCAAAGGTTTATATTCAAGACATGTTTTGTATTTTTTTTAACTCTAATATCAAGTACAAGAAGGTCCGAAGAAGGTACATATAGCCCGTGACTATAGATACAAGATGGAATCCTCCATCAAGTAGAACTCTAATATCAAGTACAAGAAGGTATGAAGAAGAAAATAAAAGCAAAAATAAATCTCAGTAGTCATTCTCCCAATATTTGTGAAGTTGCGAAACCATGATGAATCCATAGATGAGAAGGAAGATGTCAAGGTTCAGAATGATCCTGTAGCAAGGCAGGTTCATACATAATTCTAAACACTCTAGCTTGGAGTCTCCTTATCCCGCGAATGTTGAAGTGGGGGAGTCTAAGTAGCAGCAATTAAAAATTTGAAGATCAATCCTTCAATAGATTTGGCAGATGGCAAATGTGAAGAATTTGTCAGAGCAATAGTCAGTATTATGGGAAAATTAGTTAGTCTTGTAGTAGGTAAAGTCATGGACAAAATTGTATGACTCGTGGTAATACATATGGAATCAACTATTGCAAGCTTTGTGAGGCATAACAAATTAGGGGGAGAGAAGTGTCAAAGGAAGATATTTCATCATGGGGAGTAACCTTTGGCCATTGATGTCAAAGGAGAAGAGAAACCAAGAAAAGTAAATCAGAAGCATGGTGATAGGGGAACAATGATCATAGTGGGGGCATATGTGTTGCCATCAATGAAACAATGGGATATTGTTGAATGGTGTTGTTATTGATGCCAATGTTGCTTTTTAACACTCTCAATATTTTTCTTTGGATTGTTTGATTAGAAGCTCCAATGATTAAGATGTCCTGGAAGCCCAAATGCCTGATCATATTACCCTGCATTTGTTGAAGAATTTAAGGGTGAAGAACAATGAATTTGCTCACATGACCATCAACATCATGTTGTCTTTGTCATGCTTATTGCAATGGCAAGTGGTATGCCTCATAACTCCACACTGTTGAGAATATATGACTGATTAAATTTTGTGACCTAAAATTTGGTTAAGGTCCCTAGAATGAAAGGATAAAGGCAACTTATTGATTGGTTTATTGGTGGTGATTTATTTTCAAGAAAATTAAATTAAATTGCGATGGATCCTTTCCAGCAAAATTCGACTTGTAAAAGTGGAGGGAAATAACTGTCTAGTTTTTGGCTCCAAAAATTCGATTTTTGAAACTTAAAATTGACTTTCAAGGTCACTATAACTTCTTGAACATGTCAGCTTCCTCCTAGAGGCCTCCATGACCTATGTAAAATGGGGCTTGTATTCCCTCCAAAAGCAACAAAAATCGAACGCTTATCTTTCCATGTAATTCGTCTAATTTCCTAAGGCCTTTGTTGAGTCATGCATAACTGAAGAAGCATGCCGTCAATAGTAATTGAATATCTGAAGCAATCAAATTATTTGGACATTTTTATTTTTCTATGTTTTCTTGTTTTGGCATAGGTGGTTGCTTGAGATGGTCTCAGCCTAAGTAACAACGTGTGAATGCATAATTCTTCTATGCGCTCAAGGTGTTCTTAGTTCTAGTCAATTAATACAAGGTGTTAATATAATTTCATTTTCCCTACGTGCTGGAAATTATTGGAGCACAATCATATCACCAAAAGTGTCCCTGTGCGTTGCAATCAAATTATGATGAACCGTGTTTATGGAGTTTTGATCAACCTTGGCAAAGAAAAGGCAAATTTCTAATGCAATTTTCAAGCATCAAATTAGGGCATAGATTCTTTAGTTTTGTTTTGGCACAGTGAAAGAAGTAATAAGTGTATGCACAAGTCTGAAAACTACTAGATCGTGAAATGCTGAAGGAACTTAGATTGCATGGAGAGTCAATATGAGTCCTATATATGATTTTGTTTGTTGATTGCATTCATTCATCGATGATTGGATCTCTATTTCCCTTGTCTTTTTTTTTGGTCACTATTGATATGGATTGTTTTAAGGACATGACTGAGGAGTAACTCACTTCACTTCGATCCCAGGCACACCTTAGTGGGCAATGACGATTTGATTATAAGGTTGTGGAGAATCTGATAAAAAAAGGTAATGTTTCATTCCTGTGGTGGAAGAAAAATATTCGTAATTTGTTTATGGTATGTGATTTTTTCATTGACAATTGATTTGAATTGCATGAGTACAACAGTGTAAGTTCGTTGTTTGCATTCGTTGATTATGGGTCGTAGTAGTATTGCAAGCATGTTCAAGGCGGGTTTGAATTGGTAGAATCCATGCACATAGTTGGTTGGGAAATTAGTTCAGTTGACACGTTGGAAGACTGCATAGTATTATAAACGATGACAAATTCGTTGGACACATGACAAGTAAAATCCATGGAATCATAGCAATCATGGTTAATGGTGAATGCTTCTGGAGGCTTGGAAAGTCCCGTTAACTAATATCTAATGATCAAAATATCCATTTTTTTTAGAAGATAAGTTGAGTAGGTTGTTGTGTTTTCAAAAACTTGATGGAAATAGGTTCTGAGTGTTGAAAGGTGTAACTAGGTTCGGTCTTCATAATGACATGTAAATACGATTTTATGTAATAGATGAAAAGAAGAAAAATAAAATTATTGTAATGTTGCATCATGAGTTTCATGAGCAAGATATTTTATCTTAGTGGAGGCTCCCATTGAGAGCTCTTAATGATATTGTCATCTAGTCATAAAAGTCTAAAGAGTCATTGTCATGTAATGAAGGCATGTTACACATTGTAAAGCTTCATACTTGTATTTATAAGTAACCCTCCAAGATCTTGTCACTAGTTCTCCCTCAAGTCGGCCTACAATAAAGGGACAATTCTAGAAAGGTGAAGTCATCCTACTCTAAAGATCATGTCGGCCTAAACAATCATGAACTAGTGACTATATATACCCATGCTCAGCCCCATTTGGGAGAAATCAATTCGGTGAAGTAAGTCTCCAACATCAAGTGTGTAAAACATCTTAGAAGGATCCTTAAAGCTAACATAGAAGGAAGAAAGGATAGCGAAGGAGGTCATCATTGGAGGACTATTTTGGGCTAGATTACCCTCACATGTGTGAGAGATTGCAGGTCCGAAGCTGGCAAGGATAGACCAAAGTTTGCAGTTATACAAGGGTGATCAAGTTTGGGAAAGGACTTCACTCAAGGAAGTCGAGTAAGGAAGTGAAAGGAGTATCCCTCTTGAGGAGACTATTCAAGGAGAAAAATTCATCTAAGGTTTTTGTTGTAGAGTTGCATAGCTACAAGAAGAGGCTTAGAATTTGAAGGGAGCCAAGAAGAGGAAGAACAACATTGAAGAGGAGGCTAGTGACTTGGTAATGGGAGAACTCTAGTGTCAAGGGTCTTTGTCATGGTTTTGGTATTTGTCAATTGAAGGTTCTATAAGAAGAATTTAGTTTGGGTTTTCCTCTCAAAGAGTGAGAGCTTTTGGCCCTGGATGACAAGCCTATATATTGTCTCTTGTCTCTTTATTGTTCATGATTTGACAATTGTCTTGATGAAAAAAACACAATAATAACTCAAGAAGAGAAGATCGTAATCAAGAAGAAAAAGGACTATCACAAGCAATTATCATTAGTAGAGAAGTCACTTAACTATTGATGCCCTAGATTTCTCAACACCGAGAAGGGGTTTGAGTGACCAAAATGATGAATTAGTTGAAGCAAATTTTTGGGGACAATAATATGAGAGGAAACATGAATTATTGATATGAATTTTGTGGTACATGTTGTTTATGGCAATACAATGATCACATGTTGCATGGCAGTGTGATGGGTGTAGATGTGTTGGAGTTGTAATTGCCTATTGTCACATGTTGTCTTATATATGTTGCTGCTATAGTCATGGATTGTTGGAAGAGGTATATGTTACTAGTGTGTTGTATACTGAATTGTTGAGCATAAAGTGTTGACCATGTGAATGGAAACAGAACTGCTTCTATTTCCATTATCATTTGTTGTGGCTAGGGTTTGATTATTTTGTTGAGCAGAGATATTGGATCTCCATGTATATGCTAATGTATATTCTAAGCAAAGGTTTATATTGGAGACATGGTCTGTATTTTGTTTATGTATGTTGATGATGATATTGCTGCTATTACAATATTGATTTATGTTGATGGTAGGGTTTTTTCCTAAAGTAAATATGCTAAGGTTTGGCTATATAAACATTTAGGGTTTGCTTATGGACAATAGTTATAAGGGTTGCGGTATAGTTTGTTGAGCTACTATCTAAAGGACACATTGTTGAGAGAAATTTAGTGAGCTAGGTTTTTCGCTGCAAATTTTTTATGCAGTGTTATTGACAACTTGGGTTTGAAAGAATTTTTCTTAGAACAAGTGGGTTCATTTTGAAAATGAGATGAAATCATGGTCCGCTATGGTGAATTGAAGGCTGGAGCCTTCATGGCAAGTGGTAGCTTATTGAGAAGGGTGACAGGGTGGTGGAAGGTAAGAGATTGGAGTCTCCTTCAAGTTGGAGCTTGAGAACACTTAAAGGCGACAAGGTGGTGGTAGGGCAAGTTGGAGCTTGTGCAGGGTGTTAGAGATTCCTTTCAGTCAAAGCTGATAAAAAATGGGCATTGGAGTGTCCTTCCAATTTGAGTTGGTATATCAGGGTGTTGGAGCATCCTTCTAGTTGGAGCTGATAAATTAGGGATTTGGATCTTCCTTGAGGTTGGAGCCTGTAAACTAGGGGGTTGGGGCCTCCTTTAATTGATGCTGAAAATATTGGAAGTAGGAACTTCCTATTGATGTAAATTTTTGAAGATCTATATTAAGAAGCATTTGGTGGTTTTTCTCCCAAAAGGGTTTCCACCTAAAAATATCATCTCTATTGTCTTTGATAATGTGCATTCTTGAATGGTTTTGTTGATTCATGTTTTGATACGATGCTAATGTTAATTAATGCTCCAAAATATTAAAATTAACTAATTGAAGTGAAAAATTGATTCATCCCCCTTTCCAACAAACCAACGGTCTCCTGGTCAAGCACCATGACCTAAGGGATTAATCAAGATCAATATTTCCGACCATAAAAATGGTCTCCTAGCTAAACCCTATGATCTAAGGGAGTACTCAAAATCAATATCCTTGACCATAACCAATGGTCTCCTAGGCAAACCCCATGACTTAAGGGAGGAATCCTGATCTCAATGTTAATAGAGTCAATCTCCCCGACCATAACTAATGGTATCTCAGTCAAACCCCATGACCTAAGGGAGTACTCCAAGCCTCAATACTCATAGATCCAATTTCCCAGCCAAACTCAATGGATTCTAGGTTAAACGACATAACCAAGGGAGAAATCCAGGCTTCATACTTAGAGATGCTGCAATATCAACACTTCATTTCACCAAGGCATTCTCAATTTCTCCAAGCTTGTCCCAAAAGTACACTAACTTTATCGAGGGATAGAGGTTATAACCAACTCGACCATAAGAATACATAGGAGCCTTGCTGATTTATGTGCATTGACTTATAATCATGGTCGCTTATGCACTTGATAAAACAATTATGAAGCTACCATGCTTCACAACTTTGCAAAACAAACTGTAATACATGAACATGTATATCTAGCAACTATACTTTATGAAACATATCTCGATCAAACATGTTGTATCACATGCCATGGCTCAACCATAAACTGATCAACTTGGATTTATCATCACAACTGCTTTCCAATTATTCTAATTTTGAAACAATGTTGCTAGGACAATCTAGACAAATCCCTTTGCCACTTAGCTTCATTAATATGGATGTCATGGGAATGGCCATGGACTTCTTGTCTATCATAAAAATATTCCATTCTTTTTTACTGAGGATTTCATCAACTCCCTCTGTCATGACTGCTCCCTCTATCACGAAAGAAAATATTCTTTCTATTTCTACTCCCTCTGTCACGTGAGTCCTTTTGATTTTGTCAGAAATAAGCCATATAATAATAGGATCAACTAGAACTCATCAGAAATCCATCAATGTTATGCCCAAGGTTCTTACAAAGTCTTCTTTGGTTTGGAGCAAATTTCTTCTCGTATCTCTCTCTCCCTCTTCCTAGGAGAATCCTCTTGCACACAATTTTCTTAGTTCTTCCAATACTTTCATTTCATACCAAGCCTTGGCATACCTTCACGATGTGCCTTCAATCCTCTTTAGGAGGTCATGGAAGAATGATTATAACCCAACAAAGATAAACAAAGACAAGAGGATAACAAATAGTAAACCAACAATAATAATCAAGAAAGAGATATATACGATACTTATCTTTTGAGGATAGAGGGGAAATTTTTAGCTCCTTCTTGATCCTTGCTATTGGCATGAAAATGAAAATAGGGAAGAGACCCTGGGTTCAGGCTCAAGGGGCCAACAAGGTTCCGTTGTATTCTAGGAAAACGTCGACATTTTCACCTTACTTAGAGGGCAAGGAGTCTCACCCGAGGAGTGCCGCGACCGAAGTTAGATGGAGCTGGGAGGGGCATCGAGGAAATGTAAAGAACATACAACAATAGCTCATCACACTCAATCCACTGTACTATCTAAGACTATCATTCCATTCATGTCATCACAGGAAACTATCTAGTTGTTGATCATTCATTTAAAAATTTAAAGAGCCCATAAGGAACACAAAAATACAATAAGGGACCCAAACTGCTTCTTTTATTTACTGGAATATAAGAGAGTACATGACATAATACAAAAGGCTTGAGGCCCATTCATCAAATGCATAGAGAGTAATTCTAATAGAATACAACTGATAGGAATGAACATAAGCAGAGCTGTGGACAGTCCTAACTCTTCCGCAATCGATCCAAATCTCGAGATCCTGCCCTGGCTCACCCACTTCATGACCAACCGTTTCCTCATGTTATCTTTTTCCTTTTATCCTTTTTTTTTCATTCCCACTACCAGTTCCGTTCGATTGAATCTGCCCTCGGCTACCTTCTAGTTCCCTTTCTTGGCTACTTTTGTATTCTTTCGCCACCTTGCTGCAACTTCACGTTCACTTCCAGTTCCAATTCCTGTCCCTTTCCTTTGGATGTTAGCTCCACAACCTGAACCGTTGTCCCCGTCGCCTGTTCTTGACCTTTCTTCCTGCCAAAATAAAAAATTGAAAACGAAGGTCCCAACAAGCCTCGACCATAGTTCTTTGACTCGTCCTCGAGTCAATCTATCTCCAGGGTTTTCAGCTCTGTTACTGCTCCTAGCAAGGTATCTGTTGTTATTGTTTGTTGTTGTGCTGGTTCCTCCTCTTGCAGTGCTGCTGCTTCTGCCCCTGGCTGTGTTGGTCCTATTGCTTTTGCTACACTTTGGCCTTCTTTTTCAAATGAAGGCCCCAACTTAGGTACTGCGACAATCGTTTCCTAGCGGAAGCGGTTATGCTCTTCCAATGTTGTCTGCTAGATGCCTATGAGGGTTTTGGTTTGTTGGATAAATTCACCTGTTGATGTGGAGTTCGTTTTCTTGGGCCAAGCATTTTGCAGGGTGCTCCACTGTTCTTCGACATCATCACATACCTCTTGTAGGGCTCTTACATGTTTATGGACTGGGGGCCTCAGATCCCGAATTTTCTTTTTAGTTTCAGCTGATTCCTCCTCAATTTGTTGTACCCTGGCCTCAAGAGAGGCGATCTCATCATCAATTTGCTTCAACTGGCCTTTATCCCTACAGGTCTTGCTGTCAGCGATGTGTTGTTGGAGTTGTTGGTGAAGTGGATAAAATCGCTAGTTTTTCATGGCCAAGCTGCCTGACCAATCATTGACTTGCTCCAGTAGCACATAACCATCTGCTAGGGCATTAGTTAGCGAATATTTTAATGCAATGATAGTGTTGAGTTTTTGCTCGATTTCCGTGATTTATCTTGTATTTGGATCGGGCAGTGCTGCTCTGGCCATATATAAACTCTTCTTCAACTCCTTGTTGGTGGCCACAAGTTCTGTGTATGCTGTTTGAATATGGTCGTAGTAGTCGACCAATGTGATGGCTGAAAAATCCTCAGGCGCTTCAATTACTAAATTGGTCACCATTGACCAAAGTGCTCTTAGCTTTGATGTCACCCGCTCGAACTACGATTAGAGTTGTTGATTGGTCTGTCAAAGCTGATCTTGCTCCGTCGTGATAGTGACAATTTGTTGCTTTTGCTGCTCGTGCTCGGAGACCAGGTCATTGTGGATTTGTTTAGCCCTCTGAGCCGCCTGTTAGATAAACCTGAACAACTGTGTGGATTACCAGTGCTAAAGGTTCCAGGTTTCATTGTTGATGGGTCCGGGAATTTTCTTTGCAAGGGTTGGCCGCTAGCAATGGATTTTTTTGAGGGGCCTTGGGGGGAAGTTACACACTCGTGGTTTCTAAAAACTAGGGAGCAGGAGGTATAATGACTAGTTTGGAAACAACGAGGAAATTTATAGACATGAGACTTCAAATGGTTCGATCACAGTGGATTGTGGTTGTGAAGTGATTGGTTCCTCACCCAAGAGTGGGCCTATTCCTAGCAATAATGGTACTATGGATGTTTGAACAACAGTATGGCATTCACTCCCATTGAGCTACTCGATAGATTAGATAGCAGAGTCGACTTCCATTTCTTTTGTGGCTATGCGGGTACCTGGAGGGATTGTGTCAGACAGGGTCGCAGAGGTGGAAGATGTATGGGGGGAGGGATCCCGTGACTCGGGTGAACCAATAGAGGTGGATTGTGGGTTTTATTCAAAAATTGGGGAGGTCGATGCTGATTGGAGTCCATCCCTGGTGAGGTTAACAATAATCACAACATGCATTGTCTTTTGCTTCTTGGCCGCTGGTACCTTGGTACCTTTAGGCTGCCTGGGTTTGGGGATGGTTGGCTTAGTGTGAGAGTTAGGGCCTGGAGGGGGAATATCCACAGCAAGGGGAGTAGTTATGATCGAATTGAACAAAGTAAACCCTTGAAAAGGACTGGACTGGGGAGTCATACCTAGTGAACCTGTTATAACATCCCTGTTTTAGATAAGTTAGTTATTAGATGAAAAAATCAAAATGCCACAGAGAAAATGATAAGTTAGGATATGGACCAAAAAAAAAAAAGAAAATAAAAATATTAGGAGTGATTAATATTTCAGGTCCATATCACATAAAAAATGATAAGGTGGTTTCTCTAAAAAAAGAAGACAAATGAAAATGTTAGGTAATCAATAAAAGAAAAATATTTTCTTTAGAAAATAAAATTAAGGTTGCTAAGTTTAAACACACCTTTGAAATTAGTTTTTAAATTAATCAATGCTTAAGTTCTTTAATTATGATTTAATTATTATAATAAGGCTTGATAACCTTGCAAATAAGTCATATTATATGCTTTTGTCGCATCGATAGAATCGAAAAGATGTCACATCAGGCGTCGATAACCACTGAGCAGATTCCAACGGAGATCATTCACTCTTCCCATATCAACAACGGAGGAAGCTTTTCAGATCCCCTTTCGGCCGTTTCTGGTTAACACGGGGGGGGGGGGTCTGGAAATCAGTTTTAATGGCTGCCATTTTTTGTAACGTGGCGTTCCCACAATGTTTCAGACTCCCAAGGCTCGAAACCATAAACCACCATGCCCCCCCCCCCCCGAAATCTGTCGGCGGTTTTCCTTCACCCGACCATTGAATTCTTCCAGCGTCATATCCACCCATTATCTCTCGCCCATTCACAAACCTCCACATCATTAAGCCCATTATCTTTCACCCATTCATCACCCGCCACGTCACAAGGTTGTTGCGCCATAAGCTCCAAAGCCATTGTTAGGCTCTGTTAACAGTTTAATCTCCCGTTAGACATTAATTCACATCCCTATGCAAATTAATTGCCTATGGCTAAATTTAGACAGTCAATTAAGCCCAATTGCACCTATAAATTCCCCATGGCTCCAATCTTTGCTACTTTTCACTTCCATCCATATACGAAAAGTGTTATTTTGTCACTCTGTGTGTATTTTCGCCATTGCCATCCATCTTTTGATTAAAATAGTTTCTGATTTTCCCCTGCAGCAGGATGGCTCCTAAAGCAAAAATACAGAAAACCGCTGAAGAAGGGAATCCCTCCACAGTCTCGCTTGATTTGGATCACATGCCCCTTGTAGACTCCCTTTTCAAAATCAATGACTGTGAATGTGAATTCAATTTTTATGAATTACATACATGGTTAAAAATGAAATATGCTGATAAAGAGGACCCCATTCGCTTCTGGGAGACACTTTTGCCATATTCTTTTACCAAAACTCATCATTTCCCTGATTTAATTACTTGGTGTCAAGCCAGGTATGATCTTGTGCAAAGAACAGTGATGACTTAGGATGGAAAAACCCTAATCACCATTACTGCTCAGAGCATAAACCAAATGTTAATGTTACCTCCATCTAACTCCCTTAGCCATTTTTCATCAACATCTCTCATGGACCTTTACAATAAACTCACTTTCCCATAGACAGCCCTTATCTTTGAACATTTTATTGGCATTATGATACAGGTATGATACAGTTGTCGTCCTTGATGGCAACTCACTTAGATGACAAATCATAGTACAACTAGTAAATAACAAAGAATTAATGATCAGAGAGGTATACGCAGGTGTGACGTGACAAAGAAGCGTATACACGCGGGTTCACCATATACCAAGTCACATATAATTACACACGCACAGTTACAGAAGGAAAGGCGCGTACATTTCGTAAAACTAAGTTTTGGTCAGTGGTATTTGGTCCATGGTATTTTGGTATTTGGTCCATGATATTTGGTTCGAGGTATTGACCCCAGGGATTGGGTCCAAGGTATTGGTCCTACATGGTTTTGGACCATGGTATTGAGAGAGGCCTAAACCTATATAAGGAGAAGAAGATCATTAGGCCAATGTGCAAGTATTCAGGTAATGAATATTTGATGAAGTGTGAGATCTAGTATGTTGGTTATGGGTTTGTGATGCTTTGCTTGATCTGAACCAAGGGTGCACCTATGCGGTTGATGAAGGTTGATGGATCAGGATCATGTAGACTAAGATGCATTATCATTATATGGTATGATCATGAATAGATCTAAATACTGACGCATCTCTTATCCTTTATATCATATGTTCTGGGTATATCTGAAGTTGAAAATTGCAGTGAAGGTATAGGTAATTATTTTCAGATCTATACGCGGGTTCCCTTTGGTGAAAGAGCATATACATGCTGGTCCAACACAGTCAAGTAGCATATACTTTATGAGATTTGATATTTGAGGTTGCTGTTGATTCTAGTGGTTGTTGCAGAGTTCTGTGCTCTGCTATGTGTTATGGTGACTGTGTTCTGATGACAGGGTTTCAGTGATTTAGTTGTAGGGTGATTCAGAGTTGATGGTTATATTGCAGTAGTGATTGTTTTGTATTGATGGATCCAATCTGAAAAGTTATGAAATGTGGTCCCTGGAAGATAAGAGAAGGTTGTAGCCTTCTGTAGGTCAGCACCTACGTACTAGTACATAAGCTAGTACAGGAGCTAGGGGTTTGTAGCTCCCTTCCAGTAGTAGCTAGAGAATGAGAGAAGGTTGTTGCCTTCTGCAGGTGGGTGCTTGCGTACTGGTATGAGTCTGTGCCATTACAAAAATGTAAAAATAAGTTTCTTATTAAAAGGAAGATAGAGACGATTGCAGCAGGTGGTTTTCACCCACATTGGGTTTCCACCTTATATCATGGTGTTCATGTGTGCTTCTTATGTGTGATGATCTGATCTGTTTTACTGCACCTGTTTACTATTTATATGGTTAATAATGTTCTAATGCACTCATTAAAGATCAACTAACTGAATCATAAGTTTACTGGATATACGCTAGTTGCATTAAACACAGTTGCGTATACACGCGGGTTGCCTTAATTGAAGTAGCGTATATGAATCTAATAATTTAAATGAAAAGATTATTGATTTGATAACACTAATTCACCCCCCCCTCTCAGTATTATTTTCAACAATTGGTATCAAAGCAGGTCCTTCAGAAGAAGCTTGATCGCTTGAAGGAAGATCCATCAGGATGAGTAATCAAGAAAGAGAGGGATCCATCAGACCACCAATCTTCAATGGGAGCAATTTTGTCTACTGGAAGATAAGAACCACAACATATCTACAATCACTTGGAACGGATGTTTGGGGAATCATGGAAGGAGGATATACATATCCATCAGCAATTCCTACAGATACGGCAGATAGAAAGCAATATGAACTCAATGCCAAAGCTGTTACTATCTTATTGGGAAGTTTGTCAAAATCAGAGTTTGTCAAGGTCATGCAACTCAAATCAGCGAAAGAAATATGGGACAAAATCATTCTAAGCTACGAAGGAGATGATCAAGTAAAATGTGCTAAGCTTCAAACTCTCAAAATACGGTATGAAACTCTTAAGATGCATAGTAATGAAAGCGTAGCTAATTACTTCCTTTGTATAGATGAGATTGTCAATTGTATGAGGAATTTGGGTGAAGAGATTTAGGAAGTTGTCTTAATTGAGAAAGTTTTGAGTTCCTTGTCTGTTAAATTTGAATCCAAAGTGTCTGCCATAGAAGAAAAGGAGGATCTGCAGAAAATCACTATGACGCAGCTTCACGGAATCCTAACTGCTTTTGAAATGAGAAAAGGAGGACCATCAGATATGAGAGAAGCCGCATTTAAAGTATAATCAAAGGGAAAAGAAAAACTAAGTGAATTAGGATACATTTCAGAAGAAGAATATGAGGTAAATTTTGTCAAGAATCTTCAACGGGGATTTGGAAGGTTCAAAGATAAGCTACCTTTCAAATGTTTTTCTTGTGGTAGAGTTGGTCACTACGCTACTAGATGCCCTCATAATAAAGGAAAGATGTCTGAAGAAGGTAATAGAAGTTATTATACTCATGATAAAAGTAATGACTCAGCCAATAGTGATGAAGACATTAGACTTCTCATGGCATATGAAAATAAGGACATAGAAACAAAAGAAGTTACCAGATTAAAAGATCAGCTGGAGACAATAACCAGAGTAAGGGAGCAACTGCAGGATGTAGTAAAAGATCAGAACATAACAATTCAGATACTTGAATCTAAGATCCTCTCTCTAAAAGAAGATCTTAAAGAAGCTCTTGAAGAACAAGAACATGAAGTGCTCGAATTAAGGCAATAAGCGGAAGAAGGAAGAAAAGCTGAAGAAAACATAAAGAAGCAATATCTGGAAAAGGAAGAACAACATCAGGCTGAGGTAAATATTTTAAAAGGTAAATTAGAAGAAAAGGATAAACTGTTACGATTTCAAGACAGTACTAAGATTTTGGATGATATTCTTAGTATTCAAAGATCCCCTACTATCAAAACTGGTATTGGATTTTATGAAACTGTTGAAGGTGAATCTAGATCACAGGGTGAGGAAAGGAATTCTAATGCAAAATCTGAAATGATCAACAAAGAGATAAGTGGTCAACCCCAGCAACAACTAAGGAAAGAAATTCTTCAAAGAAGATCTTTTTCTCCTAACTATGGAAGTGATAGTCGGTTATTTCCTCAAATGAATAATGTTGAATTTATGTATGTCATAATTTCTGACATATTGCATCCAGATGCAAAAGAAGAATGGTTCAAGACCATCACACAGAAAGATCATTACGTTCCAGGTACTTTAAGGGATATTGTTTTGCTTGCAATATGTTTGGTCACAAAGCTATTGATTGCAATAAAGGAATATGAAACATGTAATATGTTATGCATGTAACAAGTTTGGACATAAAGTAAAGGAATGCAAGAGCAAAATTCAGACACCAAAACAAAAGGATCATACATCATTGCAATTCTAGGTATTGAAGAAGATAGAATTAGAATCAGAAATATGTGGCATAACTCAGTTAGCAGACATAATAGACACAAGGGAAACTGAAAGTGTAGACCTTTAGTATTCCAATTTACATACGCAGATATTATAAAGAGAAATCGCGTATATACGCGAGTTAGAGGATGCAGAGTCGCGTATATGGAGCTCTAAAGAAAAAGCAGCAGGACAGACTCAGGGAAAGAAGTCTGATATGGTTTAGTCATGGTATGTGTTGGTTGTAACAGGTTCAGGGGGAGCATATGCTTCGAATAATTGTTGGCATTATGGTTAGAAGACTTTGGTGATAATGTTTATGTGGCTAAATGATATGTCTTGCTACTTACTGTTGGTCGGTCAAGAGAATGATATTGCAGGTTACAGGTTGCTGATGTTGATGAGAGATGCTTATAGTGCAGATCATATGGTGTATGATAGTTGCTGATGACTATCATGGTCTTGTTTAGACTCGGCATGTGCTCAGGGGGAGCATGGATGGATTGATACATCTTAGCATATACAAAGCGGGAGCTAAATTAGAGAATTCAACATGTACTTAGGGGGAGTATGGACAACAGAATGTATACCAAGGGAGAGAATATCTTGGTCCACCCTTTTCCCTTGATGTCAAAGGGGGAGAGTGACTTGGTGTGGTTGTTGCCATCAAGTCCAAAGGGGGAGATTGTTGGCATTATGATACAGGTATGATACAGGTGTTGTCCTTGATGGAAACTCACTCAGATGACAAATCATAGTACAGTGAGTAAATAGCAAAGAATTACTGATCAGAGAGGTATACGCAGGTGTGACGTGACAAAGAAGCATACACACATGGGTTCACCATATACCAAGTCGCATATATGTACACATGCACGGTTACAGAAGGAAAGGCGCGTACATGTCGGAAAACTAAGTTTTGGTCTGTGGTATTTGGTCCATGGTATTTTGGTATTTGGTTCATGGTATTTGGTCTGAGGTATTGACCCCAGGTATTGGGTCCAAGGTATTGGTCCTATGTGGTTTTGGACCATGGTATTGAGAGAGGCCTAAACCTATATAAGGAGAAGAAAATCATTAGGCCAATGTGTAAGTATTCAATGAAGTGTGAGATCTAGTATGTTGGTTATGGGTTTGTGATGCTTTGCTTGATTTGAACCAAGGGTGCACCTATGCGGTTGATGAAGATTGATGGATCGGGATCATGAAGACTAAGATGCATTATCATTATATGGTATGATCATGAATAGATATGAATGTTGACGCATGTCTTATACTTTATATCTTATGTTATGGGTATATTTGAAGTTGAAAATTGCAGCGAAGGTATAGGTAATTATTTTCAGATCTGTACGCAGGTTCCCTTTGGTGAAAGAGCGTATACATGTTGGTCTGACACAGTCAAGTAGCGTATACTTTATGAGATTTGATATTTGAGGTCGCTGTTGGTTCTAGTGGTTGTTGCAAAGTTCTGCACTCTGTTATGTGTTATGGTGACTGTGTTTTGATGATAGGGTTTCAGTGATTTAGTTGTAGGGTGATTCATAGTTGATGGTTATATTGCAGTAGTGATTGTTTTGTATTGATGGATCCAGTCTGAAAATTTATGAAACGTGGTCCTTGGAAGATAAGAGAAGGTTCTAGCCTTCTGTAGGTCAACACCTACGTACTAGTACATCAGCTAGTACAAGAGCTAGGGGGTTGTAGCTCCCTTCCAGTAGTAGCTGGAGAATGAGAGAAGGTTGTAGCATTCTGTAGGTGGGTGCCTGTGTACTGGTATGAGTCTGCGCCAGTAAAAAAATGTAAAAAGAAGTTTCTTATTAAAAGGAAGATAGAGATGATTGCAGCAGGTGGTTTTCACCCACATTGGGTTTCCACCTTATATCATGGTGTTCATGTGTGCTTCTTATGTGTGATGATCTGTTCTGTTTTACTGCACCTGTTTACTGTTTATATGGTTAATAATGTTCTGATGCATTCATTAAAGATCAACTAAATGAATCATAAGTTTACTGGATATACGCTAGTTGCATTAAACACAATTGCGTATACACGCGGGTTGCCTTAACTGAAGTAGCGTATATGAATTTAATAATGGAAATGAAAAGATTATTGATTTTCTAATACTGATTCACCCCCCCCCCCCCCTTCAGTATTATTTTCAACACATTTCCTACCAGAAGATGTTGAATTACCTAAGAGAAATCCACCTTATTCATCTTCCATGTTCCATGAAGCCACTAGACATATTATCTCTCTACTATCATACCTCCTAGGCTATGAAAATGACCAATCTGTTGATGAATTCATCCTTGGATTCTTTTCCATTTTTAGCAAAGAATACCAACCTACTTTCATGTATAATTATAGCCAATTTCTCGCTGATAATATACATGAAAAATTTATGAATTTGATCACTCAAGGAGTTTTTAGGTACAGTTAAGTCATAATCCATTTATTTTTGTTTCAATAGGGAGATCTATTGCCCATTTAGCTTAACAGAAAAGATGAGCAGGGAGTGAATCAATTAGTGATTCATTGGACAGAGATAGTAAGAGCAAGATTATCCAACTTTACATTCTCTCATTTTATTGATTCTTTTGTACATCCAATTCTCCAATTACTCAACAGTGAGGTAGAGCCCAGAATTGAGAAGAGATTAAGAAAACATTACACCTATCAGAACAGACCAAGACTGGTGATTGGTACCTCTACCAGAACGACACTGAGATTAGGATATATGGCAGTGAGTTAGCTCCATACAAACTGCCTAAGTATGTACCAATGAGGATTTTCTCACTGGAATACATTAGGCAGATGATAAATATGGATGAAGTCCATTTTGTCTCAAGCAAGAAGAAGTCATCTTCAAACTCAAGGCCAAGGTAGGGACATTCATTTGTAATACTAGGTTTGCATGTACAAAGACAAACAAATTATTGAAGAGTATGCATCTCCAACCAAGCTTCACTTGGTCTTATGATCCTTTTGAGATCATTTCAGCCCTAAGAGTTTAGTTGAAGGAAACATCTTACAACCATACTCATAGGTCAGAATTAGAGAAGTCTATGAACCAGGAGCAGTGGTCTGAAGGAACTCTTACAGAAGCAGATGAACAGGTTATATCCACTCCACAGGTAAAGATTCCATCCACTTAGAGTACTCAACATAAAAGAGCTAGAGAGGAAACTCAGTCAGCTACAAAATTAGGTAAAGAGTACTATATCTTACAAAAGAAGTTGAACACTGGACTATCAATGTCATCTGGAAGCAAGCCACCAGGAATAATTGATCTTGGAGAACTAGAAGATGTTTCATCAACATGGACATTGATCCCAACCCTCCTTCTACTTCTTCAACTCCTTCTTCAACTGAACTTATGGGGATTATTCAGTCAACTGAGACCAGCTCAGCAGGAGATACTAATATCTGCTTAACATTTCTAGAAATCAAGCAAAAGAACAAAAGTCTTAAATCACAAGTATACAGTTAGTTTTGGAAACAGAGATCCACTTCTCAGCGTAGACTTCTCTCTGCCTTTGACAGTGAAAGAGGAAGGATGCAGATGGCATTTTTGCAGGCTCAAATTCCATTTCCCAAATCCACAACGGATTACAAGAAGACCATCATTTCATTTGATGTAAATCAGATACATCCTATTGATGAAATGGATTTGCATAGGCAATCAGGTGAGATGTTATTTTCAACAATGACTAGAACTACCATGTCTCTTTCCAAGCTTAGAACTGCCTTGTCAAATGTGTAGTCACAGCTTAAGATCGAAAAACTGTCATCCTTGTCTAAAGATAACAAATTAAAGTCTTTAGAATATATTATTATCAAAATTGGATATGATACCCAAGACTGTAAAACAATTGAAGAAATACTATAGAAGAAGAATGTAGAGATTACAACCTTGAAGAAACAATTGGAACTGCCTTTGACTAAGGATCCACAGACCAAAGAAATGGAAAAAAATGAACACCACAGGGAGGATATGTTGAAGCTCATCATTGAGAAAAACATACGGATCAAGAAAATGGAGGAGCAGATAGAACAACTGCTCAAAGAAAAAGAGGCAGTACAACTTTCTGTGACCTCAGTGACAACAATTCAAAAAGTAGGTGTAGATCTAGGCTCAGTTCCAACTGACATTGCTTCATCTCCAGCAACAGTTGAAACAACAAGGTTATCACAGGAGCTACAAGCACATAAACAACAAAATGAGAATTTACCCCGGAAGTTCCAAATCCTGGAGTCACAAAAGGTAAAGAATGATACCTTGTATGTTGAAGAAATGCAAAAGTCACATAGATTAGAGCTCAAGGTTAAACAGTTAGAGAGCAAGACTCTAATGGTATACACTTTGGCCCAAGCAAAAGAAGACATCTGGTTAGATATTAGCCACTCCATAACAAAAGTATGGCCATCCATACAAATCATTTTTGAGCAGCAAGAATTGATTGCTAAATGCAGGATAAATATAGATAATCAGAAGGCAACATTGGGCACAAAACCCAAAGAAGAAGGAGTGATTAAGAAAGTCCTAATGAAGAAAAATATACTAACTCAGCTGAAAACAAAGTGTGAGGCTTTGAACACTGTAGTCAGAAGGTTTCTTTCTAAATTTAGTATGTTGCATAAGAAAGGTTTACCAGAGTTAGTATCATCAAATGATCAACTAGTAAAATTGGAGGATTATTGTGAACAATTATATACTATTGCAGTGGACAATAATCAATTTGCAGGGATAAAAATACAGATTACTGGCAAAGAGTTTTTGGAAGCCTTGAGCTCTGACCTCACAATCAAATATGAAGTTGGACACCTTTTTCTCACTAAACCCAATTTTGAGAGATATACCGAAGTTGATGAGATATTTAGAAGAATGGTAAATCTCGAGATACCAAGTGAGAAGAGGTGGGATCAATTGTGTGAAACAATTGATTAACTTTCCATTCCAACAAGAAGACAACAACAACAAATTTTGAAGGAATAGTCATCAACAACTTCCTATCTAATAGGGACACATCATGCAACAATTTTTCTTTTCCTATCTTCTTTCAAGCTATTTTGTAATCAGTTTAGGATATTTTGTTTACTATCTAAACTTGTATAAATAACTCTCTTCTATGAGTTATTAAAGGTGGTACCTTTCCATAAGCAATTTTGTAAAGCATTGATGTACAACCTGTTTCTAGATCACTGATAATAAAATGACGGAACCTCAATCACAGAAAATGACATGACTGCTCAGAGCGTTCCTCAGAGATTAGCTCTCTTTGATAAAGGCAGCCCGGACACCGAAACCCCCTGGAGCATCGATCCAACCTCAGCAGCGGCGGAGCTCATGAAAACTGTTCACAACAAGAACAATAACTTTGCAGAAATCCATAATACAAAAACCAACAGCAGGTTGGAAAACATTGATAAGAAATCCAGAAACAAAAAAGTGGTTAATATCTCTTCATATGAGCTAAAAAAGGCAGAAGCCGAGGTCCTTAACAAAGGTCTGAATTTCGCCCTAGCCCCCAGTAGAATTCCTAATGAAGAAATTATATGCAGTCTAGAGGATGGAATTAAGACTCTCAGCAATGAAGACAAAGAGCTAATTAGGCAAGAATGCGCAGTCATCCTTAGAAAAGCTAAACCACCCAAGAGAAACCTAAACCCCGAGCAGCTCAAAGCCATAAGGAGTCTAAGAAATAACAAAGACATTGTCATTCTAAAAGCAGACAAGGGTGGCGCCACTGTCATTATGAATCATGAGGATTACGTAAACAAGATGAAAGACCACTTATATAACAGTGGGAGCTACAAAAAACTTGAAGAAAACCCCATCTCTAAAATTACTAGACTAGTGAAGAAAGCCATTAAAGAAACCAACCTTGATGATAAACTTAAAAAGCGCCTTACCCCTGATAGTGAAATCACTCCCCGGATTTATGGAGCCCCTAAAGTGCACAAAAAAGATGTCCCCTTAAGACCTATAGTCAACACTATAGGCTCTCCTACTTATGAGCTAGCAAAATATGTTGCTGGCATCTTGTCCCCTCTAGTGGGCAAAACCAGCTCTTACATTAAAGACTCCAATCAATTTGTCAATTTCATCAAAAATACCAAATTAGATCCTGAAGACAAGCTGGTTAGCTTTGACGTAGTCCAACTCTTCACCAAAATCCCCCTTGATGAAGCTATTCAAGTAATCAAAGAAGTAGCTGACCCCCAAACTGCAAAGTTAGCTGAAATTTGTCTCCGCTCAACCTTCTTCTCCTTCCATGGTGAAATCTTTGAGCAAACTTCGGGTGTTGCTATGGGATCCCCTCTTTCCCCAATCGTCGCCAATCTCTTCATGGAAAAATTTGAAACCAAGGCGCTTGAGTCATACCCCTTAAAACCCAAGTTCTGGGTCAGGTTTGTGGATGACACCAGTGTCAACTGGCCTCACGGGGAGAAAGAACTCAATAACTTTTTAAAGCATCTCAATAGCATATCTGAAGACATCAAGTTTACAATGGAAGTTGAAGAGAACAACTGCATTCCTTTCCTTGACATCCTTCTCATTAGAAACAAAGACGGTTCCATAGGTCATAAAGTGTTCAGAAAGAAAGCTCACACCGACAACTACCTCCATGCTCACTCACATCACCACCCAGCTCAAAAGATGGGGGTTCTACAGACCCTCTTCACCAGGGCTTGTAGAATTTCAGATGATAACCACACTGATGAAGAAATTACATACCTGAAAAGAACTTTCGCCAACCTAGGATACAACAGTAGAAGCATCCTCAAAGCTATTAATAAGGCAAAGACAGGAAGCAATAAAAATAAAACAATAAACCCTGTAACTTCTAACGCCTACCTTCCATACATTCAAGGTGTCACAGACAAGATAGCCAAAATTCTCAAGAATAAAGACATCAAAACTTCATTCAAACCCCCGTCAACGATTAAACAAAATATGAAATCTGTTAAAGACAGCCAAGATCAGCTTCAGGGGAAAGGTGTTTATGTCATAAAATGCTCATGTGGTAAACAATATATAGGAGAAACCGGCAGGTCTGTAAGGATAAGACTCAAAGAACATAGCGCGGACATCCGCAGGGAAAGAACTCGCTCTTCTGCCTTAGCTGAGCATGTAGGTAAAACTAACCATCACATATGCCTCGAAGAAACCAAAGTCGTTGCTAGGGAAGAACACCATTTCAAGAGGAAAATTCGTGAAGCTATTGAAATCATAAAACATCCTAGTAACCTTAATAGGGATGGAGGCTGGGACATTAGCAAAAACTGGAACTCTCTGCTTAAAAAAAGTTATTCCCCCCACCCTCTGCATTCCCCTTCCCCCTCCCATATTTCCTTGTCTTAAACTTGCCCCTCTCTCATCCTTAATATTCATGCTTCCGTTAGAATTGATGTCCTGTAGCCACCAAGGTTTATCTTTAATCATAATCATATTTGAAATCTAATTAAATAATAAATCAATTTATATCTAGGTCAGTTAAGCTACATAGTCTAGATTAATTAAACAATGCAAAACCTAATGTATTAACTTTATTAATTAACATTATGGTCAAAATTGAAAAACAATATAAAACCAAATTAATTAAATATCATATAACTATATTAATTACTCTATACAAATATAAAATAATTACACAATACATAGAAATATATATCCAAATTAGAATCCAAACTAATAAAACAAATATATAATCCTAGTGCATTAATCAAAGTCAATCGAACAATAAGCATCTAAAAAAAAACTATTCTAATTAAAGCAACATAGATTTATGCAAATTATTCAATATAAAACTTTATTAATAGCAATTATAATAACAATAGAAAACTAAATCAATTAAAACAACATATAACTAAGCTAATTAATACAAATCTAAAATAATTACACATACATAGATTAATATACATCTAGGTTAATTGAACAATAGAACCTAAGCTAATAAAACAAACATATAAACAATGAGCAGCTAAAATAAAAAACAAAATAAAAACTATTCTAAGTAAATATACAACATAATACTTAATTAACATAATACTTAAATATAATACTTAAATATGCAATATAATACTTAATTACACAATACATAGATTAATATCTAGGTTAATTAATCAATACAACCTAACCTAATACAACTAATTTATAAAACCTAATGCATATAATCGAACAACAAGCATCTAAATTATAAACAAAATAAAAACTATACTAATTAAATATACAATATAATAATTAATTTTTCAATATTCAAATCCTTCATGTAAAAAATAGACAATTAAAATTACAAAACCTAACAAATGTACAACGACAAAGCTAGGGCATATCCAATTAGTAACTTAAACAAAATAAAAATTTAATAATTTATTAAATAAGCATTGGTCGGCTAAACTCCCAAGCTGTCACCCTTCACCATATTTATCGCAAATTCTTTTTCCTCTTCTCTGTATATCATGTCCTGATGATGAGTCTTGCTCTAGACTCGAAACGTCGATAGAAAAAGATGAACACTGTGGATGATCCGAATTCAAACTCTCAAAAACCACTCCACAGAAACCTGCAATCCAAAAACAAAGGATTCTGAATTTGGTATCATATAGTCTCATTTTCTTCTGTAAGTTTTTCATGTGTTTCATTCATTATGTTCATCCTGCATATGTTTAAGTTTTATAGAGATATCAGGTGAGAATAAATGTGTTACAGTTATTCTTAAAATTCCTTCTGAAGTTATTATCTTAAAGAGATTGAGGTATTGGACTGTTTGTCTAAAAGGATCCCTCTAAATCATAAAACTGTCAACATATTATGTAATTTTAAGCATATTTTGTTTAGCTTTTGAACATTGGATAAATGTTTTCCCACTTATGATGATTTATCTTTCTGTCTGAAATCTAAATTAATCATATCTCCTTACTATTCTTTCTGCACACTTTATAAATTCAAATAACTGTGTGAAGTTAAATAGCAACCCTTTGGTTATTTATTAGTAATATCTAAAACAATTAATACATCATTCTTACAGCTTTTTCTACGTATTGTTCCTCCATAAAAACCAAAACCAAAACCTCAAAACAAATATCTTAGATTCTCTGGCATGATTAATTGACCATCATCATCTTAGAGGAACCACATCAATATGGCGCCATTGCCGGGGATTTGAATTTGATTAGTTTTTCTGGGACAACGATATAAATCATATTCCTTTAAAGGTGACTAAAGGTCTAGATAGGTCAATATTCTTCACCTGGCGGCTCCACTGTGCCAAACTGGCACCTTTTAAGCACACTAGATCTCATTCTGAATCTGACATAGTTAGTCCTCTGTCAGATCCAGAAAAACTTGTGAGAAGGGACAATTCCAAAAGAAGACTTCAACCATCTTCTTCTTCTTCTTTAGCCTTGTAGTCTGAAGATATATTATCATTTGATCCCTATAGCAACATTCCATCCAATCCGGATTGGACACAATTATCACCTAGGGTTTCTGAACTTTTAGATAGGGGAGTTGATTTCAAATCAGCTTTCCTCATTCACTCACTTGAAACATGTCAAGAATCCCCACTAACAAAAGGATCACCTAAATATGAGTCTAACTTGGGTGTTCATTTACTCGAATATAAACCTACAGATTTCATATCCCCCACTACATATTCATTTCCTTCCACTTCTGAACAACCTGAAGGAACCTTCTCTATATACTCAAATCCCCTCTTTGAAACTAATGAGGGTACTCAGTGACAGGTCCAAAAGTTAGTTATTAAGACTGCCTCAAAGTCATATAGGAGATCTCCTCCTTCCTCACCTCCACATAGATATACACCTTCTTTATCACCATCTTCCTCTTCTTCTTCTTCAACATCTACCCAAACATCTCATACACCATCTTCTACTACGACATTCCAAACTATTGTACAAGCTAGATATGCAGCTTTAGTTTTACCTCAAAACCTCGATGCATTCCCTCCTGGATATTTAAAACATCTTCCTAGGAATAATGGAGAAACTGGTTCCTTAGCTGAAGACCATCTTCAAGCATTTCTAGATTTTACAGATAATATGAACATAGAACAATAAAATGTTTATATGAGGTTGTTTGTCCAATCTCTTGAGGGAAATGTGAGAACCTGGTTTAGGCAGTTACTTGCAAATTCCATTAGGTCTTGGGAGGAGTTAACAAATATATTCAAAAACCAATGGGGTGTGAAGAAAGAAGCTCTCTACTTTTTGACTGAGTTTGAAGAATTTAAAAGAAACTTTGGTGAATCTATAGCTGATTTTATTAAAAGGTTCAACAAACTTTATCTTAAGATGCCCCCTGATTGCAAACCCCTTGTAGCAGCAACGAAATCTAGGTTTTCAAAATCCTTTGAAGATGATTTTGTTGTGATGTTAAGAGAAAGAACTTCTAGGACTCTTGAAGGCATGAAAACTAATGCTATAGAAGTGGAAGCAAACAAGGTTTCCTAAGCCACTTTAAAAGCTAAAGAGAAAAAGGCCCAAAGAAAGCTTAAATCTAGTCAAGAGAAGATGAGATCACTTCACTTCTTAGAAATATATCCAATAGAATTTCCAAGATTGAGATAAAACCTAGAACAATTCAATAGGCGGTCACTCGACCTCAAAATCAAAACCAAGGTAAATAAAAAATAAATCCACAATTATAAATTCTTCAAATACCTAGTAATGATCAGCAGGTTCCAACTCCTTTATTGATAGATTATCAACAACCCGATGACAATACCATGACTATCACTGAAGACATTAACAATATGGATACCTCTTCTAGTCAGAACACTATTACTCCTCTTTCACAAAATAAGAAAGTTCAAGAAGATCAAGAATCTGTTGGAATATAATCCTAACATCTACATTTATTTTTTAGCCTAAGTATCCTTAACTTAGCCACATGCACTAAAAATCATGTTCACACTTGGTTTTTGGTAAACTAGCTCAATGGACCAACTTTCCCTTGTTTCTTGCCTTTAAAGGCTTAATATTATGGAAATATTGGTCCAACCACTTTCCTAAACCATTTAGACATCTAAGTGCATGTTTACACCTAACCACACCTCATGCACTTGAGTTATTTGAGGATTGGCGCACCACATGAAGATTCCCCCTTAAATCAAGGGATTTGGTCCCCCAGACCATTTTAGCATGTTTTAAAGTTTCCTTCCTTGGGAAATGCACCCCTCCTCATGCTTTCCTCGTGGCTGATAGTTGGCATAGGTTGTCTTGAGTCGTTGTTGCTATTTTAGGCCTCCTTTTAGCTTTTCTTAGCCTTTTCTAGTTTTTTACTAGTTTTTTCCTAGTTTTCTAGATTCGACAATTTCTATATAACCATCTCCCTTTGTGATTAGAGGTTTTGTTGCTCATTTATTACTATTTTTCATTAATTTAATACATTTATTTTATGGAGCAAATTCTTTCTCTCCTCTCTTAAATATCAAAAAATTACTTATGTTTAATTTAACTAGAATTCTAGATCTATTGAAGTTTTTGTAGGAATTCTACATGGTATCAGAGCTAGTTCGAATCTAGTGGATTGTACACGGTTTTATTTGCAGGTATAGATCATCAGGAGGCACAACAAGCAAAAATGGATCATCTCTCTTAGCCCACAAAACTCGTTCTAAATCCTTTCAATTACTTCGAATGGAAGACAGAGATTACTCTGCTCCTTCGAAGCAAAGGGCTTTACAAGGTAACAATGGGAACGAAGATTGAACTGAATTCTACAGCGGAGAAGATCGAGTATTTCAATAAATTAGATGAAGCAATTGGGCTTATATTCCTATCAATTTCCAGAGAACAATGTCAGCGGATCCATTACTCCCGATGCAGTCTGGACCACATTGGAAGGACTATTCAGCAAGCAGGATGAAATGAGAGTGCATCAACTGGAAAATGAACTCATATCCCTCAGTCCAACTCATTTCAGAAAACTACAAGAATAATTCACCAAGTTTAAATCTCTCCTCATTGAACTTGATGCATGTGGAGTCAATAAAGAGGAAGATCAACTCATCCTTTCGATTCTCTCGAAATTAGGGCTTTAATATTTCATAGTTGTATCATCTTTTCAAGCATCTAAATTGACTCAGGAAAAATAGAAAATGCCTCCATTGAATGACTTCATTGCAACATTGACTCAAGAGCAAGCTAAGTTAGTCCAAATGGGTGCCATCAAGTGTTTAAAGAACCAAGCACTTGCGGCTACTGATGCTCCAAAGAGCAGTGGAAGAGACAAGCAAAAAGGGAAGGGTAAATTTAATGAATCGAAGGAGACACCCGTACAATATTCAGAGAGATCTTCTTTGCCTAAGGGTAAGAAGAAGAAGGAAATAACACTTTGCAGCTACTGTTCCAAAGGTTTTCATCCCGAAGAAGATTTCATGAGGAAAACAATCGATGAGATGGCTAAGCAATTGCAGCAGTACAATCTCACCGTACCCGAGAATGCAAAGAAGAAGGATGATAACAGAACGGGAGATGGGAGAGGGAGGGCACGAGATGGTCATTCTTTAATGGCTATCACATCCACTCCATCAGCTTGGATCCTTGATTCAGGTGCATCGAACCATATGGGCGCATCAAAAGATGAATTTTCCACCATCGGAGAAAGCACCAGATCCCCAATTTACTTGGGAGATGCCACACCTGCAAAGGTGTGAGGAGAAGGAATTGTAGACCTTGAAGTGGGCTGCTTCATAAATGTGCTTCATGTTCCCTAGTTGTCTGAAAATATTATCTTGATATATCAGATCACTTATTCCAGCTCTGGAAGGAAGGTGGAGTTCACTCTGGAATCTGCTGCGATTACCGACATTTCCACGGGCTCACAGCTTGCACATGGAATTGCAGATCACGGTTCTCATTTGTATTTATTCTCCCACTTTGTTCCTAAATCTATTAGCACTGTATTTTTGTCACAATCTAATGATATCAGTAGGTTATGGCATGAAATATTTTTCCATCTTAACTATAAGTACTTTCATCAACTTAGCAAGGAAAACATGGTAGAAGGATTGCCCGCTATTAAATTCACAAGTGTTGTATGTCAAGGATGCATTCTTGGCAAGCATCTAGTGCAAAAGTTTGACAAGGGGAAGGCATAGAGAGCTTCTTCACCTCTTGGGCTGATTCACAGTGACATCACGGGCCCATTCCCGCAACCTTCAATCAGTAAGGCTCGATATGTACTCACCTTCATAGATGATTTCTCTCGCTTTACTTGGGTATTTTTTCTGAAATTAAAATCGGAAGTATTTGAATGCCTTATATAATTTAAAGCACTTGCTGAGAATGAGTCTAGGTGTAAGATTAAGATACTCCATATTGATAATGGGGGGGAGTATGTCAACAAAGATGTGAAACAACTTTGTATTGATACATGTATACAACTACAACACATAGTGCCATATACACCACAACAGAATGGTGTTATGGAGAGGAAAAACCGGTCGTTAAAAGAGATGGCCAATTGTATGCTACAATCCAAATCATTAGCTCCTAAGCTATAATTGTGCAGAATACATTCAGAACCACATACCTCACAAAGCACTCAAAGGCACTGTTATGGAGGTAAATCCTCTCTGCGGACAGAGACGATCCCTACTAGCCCAGACCGGGTCTAGCAACAATCACACAATGCTATCACGCAAGTTCCTAATTGCAAATACAAAGTAGATGGTGAGAACCTACTTGGATTCCAACGCTAGTGTTCTTAGAAGAGATGTCGCCCTCATTCCTTTGCTTTGGCCGGTCACGATCCCCACGATCTCTGTGATTGGACACCTGCACATGCAAAGAACAACATGAAAACAAGCATAAAATCTAGTAGGTGCAATTATATATCAGTCAGAAAAGATATAACTCAACATCAAACATAAGGCCAAATCTAAGTAAGGAGATTCTTGTCACCCAAAGAGAAAGAGGCTTGTTCCTCATCCTAACAAGCTTTGCAAGACTTGTGTAGCTGACTACCCAACCAAAGGAGGATTTGACGTCAGAACAATGGTTGTATTCTTCTTTGTTACTTATTAATAATAGATGACTATCATTATGGTTCCGCTCCTCCGTCCAGTTCTGGTCCACTCCACATCGAACGACCTAGCACTGAGACGACAATCCGACCCCCTCCAAAAGGTGTACTCTGGAAGTCTTCTTACAACCCAAATGCTCGTGCTGCTCAGCACTACAGCATTGTTGAGGACTTAGCCCAGGCTCCGTCTGCTATGTCCGCTCTAGAAGTCCTCCAGAGCTGCCCCTCCCAGAGGAAGTCCTTGCTATCGGCTATCGGTGGCATAGACCCGACTGACTCGGATCTGATTTCTTTTGATCTCGAGGGCTATACGCTGAGACTGCCTCACCAAATCGCTTTCCTTATACAGGTCATCATCAATGGTAAAACGATTCATCGTACAGTCATTGATGAAGGTGCCTCAACTTGCATCATGTCTGTTGCTTGCTGGAAAGCTATTGGTTCTCCAACATTGAATCAGTCTCCTACGACGTTAGAAGCCTTTGATGGAAGAGAGTCCCGTCCTTACGGTATCCTCCAACGCTTGCCCATCTCCTTGGAAGGGAAGACGGTAGAAGTGGAGGTCGAAGTTGTCGACGCTAATCTTACCTACAACCTCCTCCTCGGACGTAGCTGGACATACGCCATGCAAGCCGTGGCTTCCTCCCTTTTCCGTGTCATTCATTTCCCTCATCAAGGGAAGATTGTCACGGTGGACCAGCTCTCCTTCTTCGCCTCTTCTTCCGAAGGTAATGTGCCGTTCGTGGAGCATACCTCTAAATCATTCGAGAGTGTGGGAGCCAGACTTTTTAAGGATCCCGCCCTAATGGGTGTCTTTCCACTTCCACCTCCGAATCTCGCCCCTATTAAAATGATTTCTGTGCATCAGATAGAATCTCAGGGCGATATGATGCCATTCGAGCGTAATAACAGTGATGTCAACCTTCACTCCATTTTCAATGGACTGAAGCTTGGGGGGCATGTACCTCGAATTGAGACACCATGCTGGGGGGCATGCCCGTCCCTTTATTCTCAAGTTTAGTGCGCTTCGATTTGTACATGCATGTGTGTGTGTGTGTGAGTTTTCATGTTTTTGGTTTGGTGTGAAAGCGTGATTTACCCTTATTGTGTCTTTTTGCCTCTTGTGCAGATGTCAGGTGCACCTTACATTGGTTTCGCTGATGGTGCCTACCGCAGCACTCGTAATTTGTCCTCTGCAGCGTGGGTGATCTACGATCCTCACGGTGAGTTGATAGATCTTCAAGGTGTCTGTTTAGGCTGTACTACAAACAATGTTGCTGAATATAGCGTTGTTATTGAATTATTAGCCGAGGCAATTAATCTCGGTATTCGTACATTGCTTGTTAACCTAGACTCTCAACTTGTCGTCCATCAGCTCAATGGGCGATATTCCGTCAGAGACCATCACATTTTAAGGTTGTACTTACGTGTTAAATTGTTAGAAAGGAATTTTGACTTTATTACATATCAGCATATTCCACGACGATTAAACACATTATCTGATGCATTGGCCAATCATTGTATTAGATAGACATTTGCGTAATTTATAATCAAAACATTATACAAGCAAACACATAAAAGCACAATAATAAACCATGCACATATGTATATATATATATGTGTGTCATAATGTTTGCACCGCGTACGTTACAAAACCCAAAAAATAATACATGTTCATCCTGATACATCCTCGGACAACATGTCCCTAAAAAAATATGCATGAAAGAAACCTAGGAGTCTATTCGTGGTGGTGCTCATGATAGCATGTCACCACGCGCACCAAGCGTCTCAACAGGCGATGGATGCGGGTCGACACCCCCACTATGTGCCTCTGGTAGCCTGGAATCCCTTGGGTAAGTCCCTCGAGATTCTACACCAGCTCTTTGTTAGGATATTCCGACACATAGGATATAGTTAAGTTCAACTTGGTCTAGTATAGAGTTAGGTTAGAGTTAGGTAAAGTGTGTTTCTTTACCGTTGTACATTTTGTAACTTACAATCCGACGGTCACGATATGTAGTGATCCGACGGTTCACTCTCACCTCGGTATTACCGACACTTGATCCGTGGCTTGACACCCGATTGGTCCATGAGTTCTATTTAAAGCGCATGGAGGGTCATTGTTCGTGTAATCCGTGCATGAGAGAAGCTTATGTAAATTTTCATTCTTTGATTAATAAATTGCCTGTAGTACCCACGTTGGGACAGGCCGTGGACTGTTTCCCTCCTTGCACTCTGAGGGTTTTAACCACGTCAAAAATACTGGTGTATTGATTTGAGATCTGGTTGTGAGCGGTGTCCTTTTGGTATTCTTTCTGTGGAACTTACCCTGTAAATTCCTACATGGTATCAGAGCTATTTGAGGGCCGCGTCCGTTGGTGATCCAAATCTAAAGCCGGTAGAACTGCATGCGGCTGTCGTTTCCTAGATCTGCTATTTCCGACTGCTTTCGGGCCGAGAGGACTGCTCTGTTGCGTTCGGAGCATCTGTTCCAGTGAGGAACCCCTTTCGTTTCACGCGAAAAGGTTTCCGGTAGCCCTAGCTGCGTCATTTTTCAGATCGGGAGGTATACAGTGTTTCTTTTGCAGTTTACTGTTATTTTCTCTCTGCTTATTTCGGTCTCAGTTTATTTAGCCTTTTTTTTAACCGGATCTATACCTTTCATTTCTGCGTATGCTCTTTGCCCTGCGACTCTGTGCGATCTGGGCAAATCAGAAACAGAAAGGAAGGATTTTTCTCATACGTATGCTCTTTTCCCTGCACCTTAGTGTGATCTCGGAAAATCAGAAACATTGAGAAAAATATTTAGTTTTTCGGCTAAAGCTAACTTTGAGATTTTTTTTAAAAATTTCTAGTTTTTTGGCTAAAGCTAACTTCGAGCCGCAAGGTTCATTTTTCTTTGCATATTCGTGTTGGGTTTTGTGTTTTGTGTTTTGTAGGGAAAAAGAGCTTTCTCAAGGCAAGCACGCAAACCAAGGGCCCCCCCCCCCCCCCTCTCTCTCTCTCTCTCTCTCTCTCTCTCTCTCTCAAATTTTTTGTATAGATCAATTGGTTCAAAGCTATTTTAAGAGAGTAGAGGTCTTGGGTTCAAGTCTCCATTTTGTGGGGGCGGATTTTTTCATTCCCGCACATTCGCGCACTTTGCCGGCAACGTCAACAATTTTTTTTCAAAAAGCCATAACTTCTTCATCCGGAAGCCTTTTTCAGAGCCGTTTTTTTTAAAACCGCCTATTTTTTCGAGATCTATCTGTTGGAACACTTACTTTCAGCATCTTCAGCTTCAGTTTTTTTTTAAAATGGAAAGTCCATGCCAAGTCATTCTTGACAGCACTAACTACTTCTCTCTCTCTCTCTCTCTCTCTCTCTCTCTCAAATTTTTTGTATAGATCAATTGGTTCAAAGCTATTTTAAGAGAGTAGAGGTCTTGGGTTCAAGTCTCCATTTTGTGGGGGCGGATTTTTTCATTCCCGCACATTCGCGCACTTTGCCGGCAACGTCAACAATTTTTTTTCAAAAAGCCATAACTTCTTCATCCGGAAGCCTTTTTCAGAGCCGTTTTTTTTAAAACCGCCTATTTTTTCGAGATCTATCCGTTGGAACACTTACTTTTAGCATCTTCAGCTTCAGTTTTTTTTAAAATGGAAAGTCCATGCCAAGTCATTCTTGACAACACTAACTACTTCCAATGGGTAGAATACATGGAAGATTTACTTAGAAGTAAAGGTCTCTTCAGAATAGCCACAAACCAAGAGAAGAAACCAAAAGATGAAGACAAGGCGGCAAAATGGGAAAATAGACAAGATCAAGCACGTGGTTTGATAGGGATGTCTATTTCTCCTGATCTTAGATTCCACATTGCAGGACTTGAGACTCCTCATGAAGCATTAGAAAAACTTGCTAAAGTTTTTGGGATTAAAAATGAAATTAGAGCCCATCAACTTGAAAATGAGCTGCTTACTTTGGATCCTAATAATTTTTCTTGCATTGAAGATTTCTTGTCCAAATTCAAGACCCTTAGATATCTCTTGGAAGGTGTTAAAGTTAAGAAAGAAGATGGTAACCTTATTTATTCCATCCTTACTAAGTTGGGACCAGCCTACTCTGTATTTGTTTCCACTTTCCATTCTACAAGGGAAGCTTTCATTTGTCAAGGACAAGACTACAAGGCCCCTTCCTTTGACTCCTTTTGTGATTCCTTAATAAGAGAACAAGAAAAACTCTTACACCTTGGTCTTCTTAATCTTGGAAACTCTTCCACGAAAGCGTTAGCCGCCCAGCAGCAACCAAATTCAAAGAATCCTAAGAAGTCATATCCTCAAAAGAATGGTCCTAAACCATCTCAGCCTCAAAATGAAAGATCATTTCAGCAAAATGATAAGACCAATAAAAACAAATGGAAGAAGACTGATAGACATTGTAACTTTTGTAATCGAGATGGCCACTTAGAATCTAAATGCTTTAAGAAGATGGAAGCCTTGGAAGCCGCAATGAAGAAACATAACATCCATGTGGAGCCTACTTCAACTTCAACTTCCGGAATGGCACTTTCTGCATGTCATTGTCAATCATCTCAGTCTGGTTATGCATTAAATGTATCTTCTTCTTCTTCTCATTCTCATGAGTGGCTCATTGATTCTGGAGCCTCTTGTCACATGGCCAAAAACCAAGCCATGTTTTCTTCTTTAAATGATTGTAACACCAAAAATATATATATTGGTGATGATAGATCTCTTAATGTTGTAGGGACTGGAACTGTTCATCTAGACAATGGTCAGTTTAATGATGTATTATGTGTTCCAACCTTATCCTGCAACCTTCTATCTGTCTATCAGATAACTCATTCAGGTGAAGGTAAAATTGTTGAATTTTCACCTCATGATGTTGTAATCAAGGATCTAAAAGATCCTAAACAGATTCTAGCTACTGGTCTTGCTGATGATTCCAAAAGGTTGTATAAGTTTCACAACTTTGGGTCATCCAATCTTCCCTCAGTATTTGTTGCTCATAATGATGAAGTGAGCAAACTTTGGCATGAGCGATTTGGTCACTTAAACTATCGCTCCCTTCAGCATCTATGTAAAGAAAATATGGTGACAGGTCTTCCTATGGTATCTTGCAGAGATGGTGTTTGTTCCGGATGTGTACTCGGAAAACATCATCGGGACAGTTTTGACAAACGTGCCTCTTGGCACGCCTCAGCCCCTTTACAGCTTGTGCACAGTGATTTATGTGGTCCTCTTCCTGTTGCTTCATTCTCTGGCTGCAAGTACTTCTTAACTTTCATTGATGATTTCTCCAGACGCACTTGGGTATACTTCTTAAAACTCAAGAGCGAAGTATTTAACACTTTTTTGGCCTTCAAAGCCTTTGTTGAAAAACAATCTGGACATCAAATTCTTAAGCTAAGAACTGATAATGGTGGAGAATATGTTAAAAACACATTCATCAACTTTTGCACCGAAAATGGAATTCAAATGCAACATACTGTTCCATACACTCCACAACAAAATGGTGTAGCTGAAAGGAAAAATCGCACCTTAAAGGAAATGGCTAATTGTATGCTGCAATCTAAAGGACTCAGTCTTAGTTTTTGGGCCGAAGCAATTAATTGTGCAAATTATATAATCAATCGCACTCCTACTAAGGTTCTAGAGAATATCACTCCAGAAGAAGCTTGGAGTTCCATTAAACCAGATGTAAGTCACTTTCGTGTGTTTGGAAGTGAAGCATGGGCCCATATTCCAGATGAAAAGCATAAAGCTTTAGAACCTAAGAGTGAGAAATGTACTTTTGTTGGATATTCTGAAGATGTAAAAGGTTATAGACTTATTCCATTTAAGTCCAAAAATGTTATCATTAGAAGAGATGTAAAATTTGATGAAAATAAATCGGCCTGCGAGCCTAGTCCGGCGGATGTGCCACCTCTTCCTATCTCTTCTACTTTTGAAAACCTTTCTTCTTCAGATGATGAAAGCGAGGATGATAATCCTTCCCCACCTTCTCAGGATCCTCAACTTCCAAGATGGGTCCGTGCTACTCGGGATGCAGCAGGTGATCTTGCCGGTGATCCTACAGATCAGCGACGTACACGTTCTCAGTTTGAAAGAGCCTCTTCTTTACTGGCTCAAGCTCCAGTAAATCATGATCCTGACACTTTTGCAGAAGCTTCAGGCCATCCACATTGGGAAGCAGCTATGAATGAAGAATATCATTCATTAATGACAAATGATACATGGGATCTTGTTCCTCTACCAAAGGGACGCAAACTTGTTAGATGTAAATGGGTTTACAGAACCAAGTATGGACCAGATGGGAAAGTTGATAAACATAAAGCTCGTCTCGTTGCTAAGGGCTTTTCACAGGTTGAAGGCATTGACTACACTGAAACCTTCTCCCCTGTTGCCAAAATGAACTCTATCCGCCTTGTTCTTTCCCTTGCTGCCTCTTTAAAATGGGAAGTCCATCAGATGGATGTTAAATCTGCCTTCTTGCATGGGGACTTGCAGGAAGAAATCTATATGGAACAACCCATTGGCTTCATACAAACAGACTCCAGCCTTGTTTGTCGACTTAAGAAATCCCTTTATGGCCTCAAGCAAGCTCCTCGGGCTTGGTATGCCAAAATGGATAGCTTTCTTTTAGAATCTGGCTTTTCTAGGTGTCATTCTGACAATACTGTCTACACCAAGAAAGTGGGCAACTCTCTTATCATCCTTGTTCTTTATGTTGATGATCTTATTCTTACTGGTAGTGATCCCAACCTTATAAACCATGTGAAGTCCAGCCTTAAAAAGAAATTTGAAATGACAGACTTAGGACATTTACACTATTTTCTCGGTCTTCAAGTCTTGCAATCCCAAGAGGGTATTTTCCTTTCCCAGTCCAAGTATGCTTGTGATATTCTTCGTCATTTTCACATGGAAGACTGTAAGCCAGCCCCTTCTCCCTTTCAGTCTGGAGTCAAACTTTCAGTCTCTTGTACTTCTCCTGAAGTTGATGCTACCTTATACCGTCAACTTGTCGGAAAACTCTTGTATTTAACCCATACTCGTCCTGATCTTTCCTTTGCTGTTGGCCTTGTTGCTCGTTTTATGCAAAACCCCCGTGAAAGTCATTGGAAAGCAGCTAAAAGAATACTTCGTTATGTTCGAGGTACAGTACAGTTTGGGATTCATTACAGTGCCAAAGCAGCTCCTCTGTTAGTTGGTTTCACTGATTCTGATTGGGCTGGTGACCCTGATGATCGGAAGTCTACTGCCGGTTATGTCTTCACTCTTGGTTCAGGACCTATTACATGGGCTTGTAAGAAACAGGCTGCCATTTCTCTTTCGTCAGCAGAAGCAGAGTATCGTGGTGCCGTGGAAGCTAGTAAGGAAGCCTTGTGGCTTCGTCAGATCCTATCAGAGTTTGGCTTTGAGCAGCAGCATCCAACCACACTTTGGTGTGATAATCAAAGTGCCATTTAGCTATGCAAAGATCCAGTCCAGCATCAGCGCAGCAAACACATTGAACTACACATGCACTTCATCAGAAAGCTCATTCATGACCATGTTCTTGAAGTGCAATATTGTCCAACAGATGATCAGGTTGCAGACATCTTCACAAAGGCTCTCACAGAGGCGAAGTTCACTAAACTTCGATATATGCTTGGAGTTCAGGAAGTTGTCACTAAGGGGGGATAGGCTCTAGTGCCTCCTTCCTTCTCCTATTGTGTCATATTTGTAAATCCTTCAATCCTATCCCAAGTTGTTCTTAAGGGGGGATGTTAGGATATTCCGACACATAGGATATAGTTAAGTTCAACTTGGTCTAGTATAGAGTTAGGTTAGAGTTAGGTAAAGTGTGTTTCTTTACCGTTGTACATTTTGTAACTTACAATCCGACGGTCACGATATGTAGTGATCTGACGGTTCACTCTCACCTCGGTATTACCGACACTTGATCCGTGGCTTGACACCCGATTGGTCCATGAGTTCTATTTAAAGCGCATGGAGGGTCATTGTTCGTGTAATCCGTGCATGAGAGAAGCTTATGTAAATTTTCATTCTTTGATTAATAAATTGCCTGTAGTACCCACGTTGGGACAGGCCGTGGACTGTTTCCCTCCTTGCACTCTGAGGGTTTTAACCACGTCAAAAATACTGGTGTATTGATTTGAGATCTGGTTGTGAGCGATGTCCTTTTGGTATTCTTTCTGTGGAACTTACCCTGTAAATTCCTACATGGTATCAGAGCTATTTGAGGGCCGCGTCCATTGGTGATCCAAATCTGAAGCCGGTAGAACTGCATGCGGTTGTCGTTTCCTAGATCTGCTGTTTCCGACTGCTTTCGGGCCGAGAGGACTGCTCTGTTGCGTTCGGAGCATCTGTTCCAGTGAGGAACCCCTTTCGTTTCACGCGAAAAGGTTTCCGGTAGCCCTAGCTGCGTCATTTTTCAGATCGAGAGGTATACAGTGTTTCTTTTGCAGTTTACTGTTATTTTCTCTCTGCTTATTTCGGTCTTAGTTTATTTAGCCTTTTTTTTAACCGGATCTATACCTTTCATTTCTGCGTATGCTCTTTGCCCTGCGACTCTGTGCGATCTGGGCAAATCAGAAACAGAAAGGAAGGATTTTTCTCATGCGTATGCTCTTTTCCCTGCACCTTAGTGTGATCTCGGAAAATCAGAAACATTGAGAAAAATATTTAGTTTTTCGGCTAAAGCTAACTTTGAGATTTTTTTTAAAAATTTCTAGTTTTTTGGCTAAAGCTAACTTCGAGCCGCAAGGTTCGTTTTTCTTTGCATATTCGTGTTGGGTTTTGTGTTTTGTGTTTTGTAGGGAAAAAGAGCTTTCTCAAGGCAAGCACGCAAACCAAGGCCCCCCCCCCCCTCTCTCTCTCAGAGTAGAGGTCTTGGGTTCAAGTCTCCATTTTGTGGGGGCGGATTTTTTCATTCCCGCACATTCGCGCACTTTGCCGGCAACGTCAACAATTTTTTTTCAAAAAGCCATAACTTCTTCATCCGGAAGCCTTTTTCAGAGCCGTTTTTTTTAAAACCGCCTATTTTTTCGAGATCTATCCGTTGGAACACTTACTTTCAGCATCTTCAGCTTCAGTTTTTTTTAAAATGGAAAGTCCATGCCAAGTCATTCTTGACAGCACTAACTACTCTCTCTCTCTCTCTCTCTCTCTCTCTCTCTCTCTCTCAAATTTTTTGTATAGATCAATTGGTTCAAAGCTATTTTAAGAGAGTAGAGGTCTTGGGTTCAAGTCTCCATTTTGTGGGGGCGGATTTTTTCATTCCCGCACATTCGCGCACTTTGCCGGCAACGTCAACAATTTTTTTTCAAAAAGCCATAACTTCTTCATCCGGAAGCCTTTTTCAGAGCCGTTTTTTTTAAAACCGCCTATTTTTTCGAGATCTATCCGTTGGAACACTTACTTTCAGCATCTTCAGCTTCAGTACCCACGTTGGGACAGGCCGTGGACTGTTTCCCTCCTTGCACTCTGAGGGTTTTAACCACGTCAAAAATACTGGTGTATTGATTTGAGATCTGGTTGTGAGCGGTGTCCTTATGGTATTCTTTCTGTGGAACTTACCCTGTAAATTCCTACACTCTTCCCCCATGGCTCCCCTTACCTGAGGGTTAGCTGCAGGTTGGTCCCTCCGCGCTATAGGAGACAAGCCGGCTGGTCGCTCTGGGCCCACATCTGCATATACATACAATTGTCATCAGAACATGCATGTATTGACAAAAAAAATGAAATACATAAAACACCAAAAAGAGAAGATCATTCCTAACTCCTCTTCCCACTCCTCCCCCTCTGGCAGTGGGAGGTCTGGGTCCCCCATGAAGTTGGTTCTCGCGTATGGCCAATCCTCTACCACGATCAGCTGATAGCGAAGCCATATGAAGACTCGGGCCTCCATGACATCTGTTGGCCCCCTCCTCCTCTGGGCATCAATGCTGCCTAGCGAGCCATCCTAGGCTCTCGTGGCAATGGGTCCGCCACTACAGCTCCCTGGTACTGGAAGAGCGGCAATCGTTCCAAGAAGAACGACACCACAATCGAGCCATACCCGAACTGTTTCACTCCCCCGCGCTTACACTTTGTACGCTGCCTTTTGATATTTGTAGTCACCGTTGTAGCCCAGTCATAAATGGTGGGGCTAAGGCATTCTGTCGCTAGTAACAGATGATTCTTGCTTGCCTCATGGGGCGCCTGTACCCCAGCTGCACGCGTGATAGTGAACAGTATCACCCTAAGAGCCAAGTCATGGATGGTGGCGATATCCACCTTAGCACTGTTTTTCCCAAATTGTGCCTCTGGGCACACACGAGCCTTCACTTCACCTATCTTCTCCCCGGAAGGCCTGCTTCTGGTCAAAATGGGGCTCGCCCCTCTCCATGATAGCCCAGTAATGAAGTACACATCAGATACATCCAACTCTAAGGTCTGATCCCGTAAGCGGAATACTTAGTCATCAACATCCCAAGCATCCACTATGAACTATAATAGCTCCTGTTGAGCTCGCAGATAAAAGGTGAGGAAGAACTTTTTGAGACCACAGTCTCTCAAAGCATTCATACATCCCTCATCCGCTATGGCCAAGGCATCTACGGCATCATGCTCCCTTTCTTTCCATTCCACCACCATTTTTGCTTGTTTCCTGCACCCACAAGGATGGATAAATCATTAATGAAACCCTGGTAGGCTTACACACCGGAAAAATTTCAAAAATGATGGAAAAATGCAAGTAAAAAGTTAGGTCGCGCGGTTGGCGCGACTGTTTTAGACACCTTTGGGTAAATCACCCCATTGGCGCGGACCCATGCTGGATACCCGCGCCAATGGGGCGCAACCCTAAATTTTGAAATCCCCCTTGCGGAGGCTCAATCCGGGAACAAAATGCATAAAAAGAGTATGAAAATGGAGCTAAGGGAAGCGCCTCTTACCTGAAACTGGCGGAATCTCAAATGGTTGCACGGATTGGCGGTAATCGCTGCTAGAAGTTTGCTCCCCAAATGGACCACCACCACTATGCAAGAGGTAAAGAGTAAAAGTAATTCTATTTTTTACATTTTCACCATATTTATAGACTTTTTGACTTGTAATTAGGGTTAAAGAGTTCTTTTTTGAATATTTTAATATATTTTTGGTTGAAAATGGATTTTACGCTTGCTTTTGGTGCTATGGCAGGTCCTTTTTGCAACTTCGATGGTGAAACGAGTTGTATTTTATACTTTTTCGGACTCGGTAAATACATGAAAAAGTCACTATGGAGTCATCTTTCAGCTCTTTTCTGACTCGCAAAAAATGAAAAGATTGCCGGGTTTCCCCTCTTGACTCATTAAACATAAATAAGAGGCGGTCGTCTTTAAACCCTTTTCCAACCGTGTAAAAACGAAAAGATCGTCAGACCCTTGTCGTTTCGGGTTTGTTAATGGTTACGAAACGACGTGATGTTGATCGCTTTTTTACTTTTTCAGATCGATATCACTACTCATGAAAAGTACTCCTCGATCGTAATGGTCGAGCGGTTCTTTCAAGCATTGTTTTATACTTTTTCGAGCTCGAGAGACACAACTTTATGATAAAGGACCCCCACAGAGTTTACTTTTTTGCTGTCTTTTCAGACTCTCTAAACAAGAAAAGACGCCGAGTTCTTCCTTTGTCAGACTCATTAAAGCTTAATGACATCGGATTCCGTCGTAATGACGCCCACAAGCATATGCTATCCCCGTCAAGCTTGTTAAAAATAACTGGGGTACTCCCAGAAATGGTGGGGAAAATGGATCCATAATCATTGTCGTGTTGGCAGTATGTCGCTCTTGAACATGGCACTAGTCTGCATTCGTGTCTGGGTGGGAATATCTCGTCTTGTTTCACATTAGCCTCCGTGGGTTTGGGTGATCCTATTTGACCTCTCATCTGCTCATTGCCTTGTCACCATGACCTCTGCTCATTTGATGTCAAATACTGCCAAGTCCACTATCGTGCCGCCGATATGTTCAAGAGAAGTTGACCTCTGCAGAATTACAACCTCCCTCTGATACCTCACATAATTTTGAATCACCACAACATATTTCCTCTGTCTCGTGTCCATGATGTGGGAAACATTATGGCCCACCTTTGATCAAGGTCACTTCCTGTTGACTTCAGCTCATTATCCAGGAAGCTGATCTAGAGACTCCCTTCGGTGCCTTGGAGCCTGCATGCCTCAATGGCAGGTTCTTCGTGTTCGACGAGAGGTTTTCATCATTGGCCTCTGATCGAATGATTCTACGGGTGTTCGACGCCAGCTCATTCATTCACACGCTGTAGATTGTACCTGTAGTACCTTTAGGGCCATTGTCATTATTAGTGGTACCTCTCGCGTCTGTTAACAGTTTTCATTATTGACTGGAAATCAGACGATGTTCATGCATGTTCGACTTCAACTCATGTATTCGCATGCTTGAACTTGTACTCTGTTCGGGTCGAGATGGAGCGCAAGACCCTAGATTTTGTCTATTGGGATCCAGGCTGCGATTTGTGGCTTATTATGATCATTACATGAATCATTCACTGGATGGTTGCGACCGTGCCTGAGTCTATTTAACGATCCTCTCTAGATGGCTGCACCCATACCTTGGATCTAGATTATTATGTACTCTATTATGGATGGCTGCGCCCATACCACATACATCATGTACTTGAGATATCAGTTGTACTTCTTTACACAAGTTCTCCGGCGGCCGTGTTTTCAGTCACGCATGTTCTTGTAAAGCATTTCACCCCTCTCTCTCTCGGGCGTCATGCTTTAGGGGGCATCTCTGTTACACAGCAATTTGTCACCATTTGTCACCGTCCCTTTTACCCCTCACCCGCACACTGGAGGACTCATTTTGGGACCTGTGAGAAGTGACATGACCTGAAACCACTTGCATCATATTCCTCTAAGTATGAGCTTCATTTTCCCTGAAGACATCTCCTGCAAAATCTCCATGAAAATAGCTCTTTTTGCATTAGCGCGGGTCTGCAGTTCATTGCCCGCGCCCATGAGGGAAATCCTCTAAAAAGGGCACGCTATTGGCGCTCTGTCCCAGAGTCGCACTCGCGCCAACCGAATTGAGTAAAGTTTCTAACCAACAAACTCCCAAAGGTTCTCTTCAACCCATTCACCAACTGAATCTATGTTGAGCTAGGATGGTTTGGCTTTGAATCTCCATAGAAGGGAAAGTGGTTTGCCACCTTTCATGGAAGTTTCCAAGTGATAAAGCCAATCCCATGAATAATGTGGTTGATCCTATCTCTTTCTTCTCTATCTATAAAAGCTTGCCTTTATGCCTTGAGCAAGCTACTCATAGTCATAGTTACAATAGCTCCAGTTCTAGCATAGTGATAGAGAGTTTGAAACTGCAAGAGCCTTCTTTGCACCCATAAGGCCAAATCTAAGTAAGGAGATTCTTGTCACCCAAAGAGAGAGAGGCTTGTTCCTCATCCTAACAAGCTTTGCAAGACTTGTGTAGCTGACTACCCAGCCAAAGGAGGATTTGACGTCAGAACAATGGTTGTATTCTTCTTTGTTACTTATTAATAATAGATGACTATCATTATGGTTCCACTCTCATTGTCCTATGTTTGATGTTGAGTTATATCTTTTCTGACTGATATATAATTGCATCTACTAGATTTTATGCTTGTTTTCGTGTTGTTCTTTGCATGTGCAGGTGTCCAATCATGGAGATCGTGGGGATCGTGACCGGCCAAAGCAAAGGAACGAGGGTGACATCTCTTCTACGAACACTAGCGTTGGAATCCGAGTAGGTTCTCACCATCTACTTTGTATTTTCAATTAGGAACTTGCGTGATAGCATTGTGTGATTATTGATAGACCCGGTCTGGGCTAGTAGGGATCATCTTTGTCCGTAGAGAGGATTTACCTCCACAACAGGCATCACTCCATTTGAATGTTGGATTGGTAAGAAACTGAAAGTGTCACACTTTCTCATTTTTGGTTCACGAGCATGGGCTCACATTCTAACAGATAAGAGGAAGGCTTTGGAGGCTCAAAGTGTTGAATGTATCTTTGTTGGATATCCTGATAGTGTCAAAGGATATAGATTGCTCGACTTTCACAATGAAAATCTCCTTGTAGCTCGAAGTGTGAAGTTTGAAGAAGAATCACTACATGATTTTTCAGCTGACCCTGCCAAGGAACCACTTGTTGCCACTAACGATGAGGAGTCTGAAACTTCTTTGAGCACTTCAAAGAAACCATCAGAGAATAATTTTGGGTCTGATTTAGAGGATGAGGAGCAGGTCATGGATGCTCCAACTCAGCTTCCAACTTGGGCAGGGAAAACCCTGCAAGATGCGGGTGAACTAGTCGGTGATCCTGCGGATGCGAGAAGGACTAGATCACATTTTTTTGGGACTCCTCAAGCCCCGATTGCCATCGAACCATTGCTTCCCATACACTGCTATATGACACTTGGTTCAAATCCATAGTCACACTCTGAGGCTACTGGAAACCTGCTTTGGGAGGCTGCCATGGATGAAGAGTACTCTGCTCTCATGGAAAACAACACACGGGACTTGGTTCCACTTCCGAAACGAAGAAAGCTTGTTTGATGCCGATGGATCTATCAAACAAAGATTGCTGAAAATGGTGAGATAAGCAAGTACAAATCTCAAATTGTGCAAAAGGATACTCACAGGTACGTGGAATAGACTACACAAAGACATTTGCACCTGTTGCAAAAATGGACTCCATTCGACTAGTTTTAGCCATTGCTGCTTCTCGTAGATGGGAAGTTCATCACATGGATGTGAAGAGTGAAGATCTCAAGGAGGAGATATATGGAGCAACCACAGGGATACATTCAAAACTCTTCCCTTGTTTGTAGATTAAAAAAATCTTTGTATGGCTTAAAACAGGCTCCCAGAGCTTGGTATGCAAAGATGGATTCTTTCTTGCTTTCCATTGGATTTATTCGATGCAAATCTGATCTGAATGTTTATTTGCTACAACATAATGATTCCCTTTTAATGATATTACTTTATGTAGATGATTTACTGATGACAAGGAACCTTACCTCAACTATTGATTTGGCAAAATCAACATTGCACGATCGATTTTCAATGACAGATTTGGGACTATTGCACTACTTTATTGGTATTGAAGTTTCTTAGTCTACTTCAGGGATCAAGATGGCACAGTCCAAGTATGCATCGGATCTACTTGTACGCTTTTAGATGACAAGATGCAAGCCAACAACATCTCCCTTTCTTTCAGGGATCAGATTTGAGGATGCAAGTACTACACCTTTGGTGGACAGTACACTGTATCGACGGTTGGTTGGGAGTTTGTTGTATCTTACTCACACTCGACCTGATATATCTTTTGTAGTAGGAGTTTGTTCAAGATATATGCAGGAGCCCCATGAGCTTCACTGGAATGCTGCAAAGAGAATCCTTAGATATGTGAAAGGTACTTCCAGTTTTGGTATTATGCTGCAGATTGCCCACTTTCACTGATTGGGTACACAGATTCTGATTGGGCTGGCGATGGTACAGACCGCAAGTCCACCTCTGTTTATGTTTTCAGCTTTGGTTCAAGGCCATTTTTCTGGTCTATCAAGAAGCAATCCACAATTTCTTTATCTACAGCTGAGGCAGAGTATAGAGGTGTAGTGAATGCAGCTACACAGGCCGTTTGATTGCAGGGGCTTCTCTTTGAGTTTGGTATTCAATATCCACTTCCGACTGCCATATTTTGTGACAATCAAGGGTCCATTCAGATATCGGTTGATCCAGTTCAGAGGTAGAGGACCAAGAACATCGAGATTCACATGCATTACATCTGTGAGCTGATCTGTGATCGAGTCATATCACTGCAGTACTGCCCCACTGAGTAGCAGGTTGTAGACATCTTCACCAAGTCTTTCACTAATTTTTTTTTCGAAGCTGAGAGCTATGCTTGGAGTGGTGGAGATAGTTGAGTAGGCCCTTCTGGCCACTTAGCCCTTTTTTCCTCTTTTGGTGGGTTTTTCCCACGAGGTTTTCCCTTTTTCTTCATTTTATGAGGATGTTTTATTTACTGTACCTGAGTACCTAACATGGAATCTTGGCTGGGACTCAGTTTAGATAAGTGAGTTAGGACAAAGGGGACGTGTTGGAATATAATCCTAACATCTACATTTATTTTTTAGCCTAAGTATCCTTGACTTAGCCACATGCACTAAAAATCATGTTCACATTTGGTTTTTGGTAAACTAGCTCGATGGACCAAATTTCCCTTGTTTTTTTCCTTTAAAGGCTTAATATTATGGAAATATTGGTCCAACCACTTTCTAAAACCATTTAGACATCTAAGTGCATGTTTACACCTAACCACACCTCATCCACTTGAGTTATTTGAGGATTGGCGCACCACATGAGGATTCCCCCTTAAATCAAGGGATTTGGTCCCCCAAACCATTTTAGCATGTTTTAAAGTTGCCTTCCTTGGGAAATGCACCCCTCCTCATGATTTCCTCATGGCTGATAGTTGGCATAGGTTGTCTTGAGTCATTGTTGCTATTTTAGGCCTCCCTTTAGCTTTTCTTAGACTTTTCTAGTTTTTTACTAGTTTTTTCCTAGTTTTCTAGATTTAGAAATTGATATATAACCACCTCCCTTTGGGATTAGATGTTTGGTTGCTCATGTATTACTATTGTTCATTAATTTAATACATTGATTTTATGGATCAAATTCTTTCTCTCCCCTCTTGAATATTAGAAAATTACTTGTGTTTAATTTAACTAGAATTCTAGATCTAGTCGGAAGATCTGCACTCCCTATTTAATATGTAGCCATGATATGAGTCTTCAACTTGTCCTGACGATGAACCACACTAGTTGGTTCGAAACGCGCCGACAAATGTTTTTTCATGTGATTTACGTCGAAATAATTTTTCTCATAAAATTCTAGATCTATCGGAGTTTCTGCAGGAATTCTACAGCATCCTCACATGTTTCCAAATACCATGCCTTCTCTGAATTCCTAATTGCAAAGCTGAACAAAAGATGTGATCTTAGACCTAGACCTGGCCCTGGAAGACCTCCTAAGGAACCTCCAACAATTGAACCTCATAGCAACGCTGTTGAAACCCAGACAACCACCATTCGACCATTAAATCAGCCAACTGATATAACTCAATTTGAAAAAGCTGTCTTAACTACATTTAATGTTGAAAAGGAGTTAGAAAGAGTTAAGATCCCTATACCACTTTTAGAACTTTCGAAAAACCCTGAGTATAAAAATCAAGTTTCTAAATGAATACAAACACCTCTATTGATGCTGAAAGTGATGTTATTAGCCTTCAAGATGAAAAACTAGCAGTTGCCTTTGGTCCTAGCTCAGATATGATAGATGAAATAATACCCCCTTTCTATGTGACACTAAAGACAAATGACTCCATGTTATACAACTGTATGCTTGATTATGGAGCATCACATAATATCATGCCAAAAACCATCATGGATCATTTAAATCTTGACATAACTAGATCCTATCATGATTTGTACACCTTTGATTCCAAAAAGGTACCTTGTGTAGGATTGATTAAGGATTTAGTAGTCACTCTTGCCCAAATCCCAATAAAGAGCATAGTGTCAGATATTGTTGTCACGAACATCCCTCCCAAATTTGGAATTCTCCTTTCAAGGTCTTGTTGTGCCAAATTAGGGGGAACTCTTCAGATGTACATGTCTTATGCCACTATTCTAGTTTAAGGGGCAGAACAACTTAGGTTGTATAGAGAGGTTAGATTTGTGCACATTGTATGCAAAACAAATCAACCAAATAACCACCCGATCTATGATATTGATCAAGATTTTGGCTATTTTCAACTCTCTTCAAATCAAATACATGAATCTCAAGTAAAAATTGAAGATGTAACTGAAAACCCTATATCAAATCAGAGTGATGTATGGAAGCTTTTCTTTGATGGTTCTTGTACAAAGGATGGAGTAGGGGTTGGGGTAGTACTAATCTCACTAGAAAAGGAAAACATTACAATCATGTAAACTTGATTTTGAAGTTACCAACAATGTAGCATAATATGAGGCTTTCCTTCTAGGACTACAGTTAGCCAAGAGTTTAAAGGTACACAACTTGAGTGTTTTCACTGACTCCGAACTCATTGTAAGACAAGTTAGAAATATTTGCCAAACAAAACACCCTAGGATTAGGTCTTATCGAAATGAGGTATGGGATTCCATTGAAAATTTCTTTGATGCCTTCAACATAACTTATGTCCCTAGGAATGAAAACATACATGCAGATTCCCTGGCTGTCTCTGCAAGCTCATTTAAGATTCCTGATCAAACACAAGTGTTATACCAAATCCAAGTCAAATACACGCCATCTATACTAGATTACCAAAAGCATTGGCGGGTGTTTGAGGATGATGAACAACTAAAATCTTTCCGTCAACTTGTAGATGAATTTTATCTTCTACAAATTGATGAAGACAATCTTGATATGGTTAACCCTCTAGCTAATGATGATTCCGAACTAAATTCCAAGATTGCAGATCATGACATCATACAATTATCAAACAACTTCATTCCTAAAGGGTTAATTCCTTTAGAGAATTTTTTCAATTATAATGATGTCCCTCGAAACCCTCCATCCATTTCTCCTGAAGATGAAATAGAAGAAATCAATATTGGAACCCAAAAACAAGTGCAAAATATAAAAATCTCTACATCTTTATCCCTAGAAGTTAAAAATTAATATATTAAGTTACTTAAAAAATACAAATATGTTTTTGCTTGGTCTTATGTTAATCTTAAAACTTATGATACATCCCACATTGAACATAAGATCCCACTAAAAACTAAAGCTAAACCCTACCAACAAAAACTCAGGAGAATTAATCCAGTTCTTCTACCAACTATTGAGAAAGAGCTTAAGAAAATGTTAGATGCACAGATTATTCTTCCATTAAGATATTCTAATTGGATTGCCAACCTGGTACTTGTCAGGAAAAGGAATGGTGAAATTAGACTCTATGTTGATTTTAGTAACTTAAATAAAACATCACTAAAGGATAACTATCCATTACTTAAGATGGATCAGCTACTTCAACAAGTTTCTGGAGCTAACATGCTTTCTATGTTAGATGATTTTTTTGGTTATAATCAGATTATGGTTGAAAAAGAGGATAGCGAAAACACTACCTTCACAACACCTTGGGGTACTTTCATGTATGCAAAGATGCCTTTTGGTTTGACAAATGCAAGAGCTACATTCCAAAGAGCTATGGGTATAGCTTTTGTAGGCTAGGTAAATAAATTTCTTGTTATTTATCTTGATGACCTTACAGTCTTTTCCAATTCTGATAAAAAACATTTAAAGCACTTAATGAAGGTTTTTGAAAGATGTAGGAAATTTGGAATATCATTGAATCCAAAGAAGTCTCTATGTACTATCACAAAAGGGAAATTACTTGGCCATATAATTTCTAAAACTGGAATAGTTATTGATCAAAACAGAGTATCAACCATTCAGACATTATCATTACCAAGAAATAAAAAGGAAGTTCAAGCTTTTCTTGGTAAAATCAACTTTTTAAGAAGATTCATACCCAATTATGCTGAAATTGTCAAAGATATAACTGATATGCTTAAGAAGGGTCATGAATTTAAATGGAATGTCTCTTCCAGACATGCATTTGATCAAATCAAGAAATCTATCTTTGAAGCTCCAACCTTGGCTAGTCCTGATTATACCAAACCATTCAGTATCTTTTCCTTTGCCTCTGAAACAACCCTTGCTGCTGTTTTACTACAAAAGAATGAAGATTCCCATGACCAACCTATAGCCTTTTTTAGAAAAGTTATGAGAGATGCTAAGCTCAAATATGACATAATTGAGAAGCAGGCTTATGCCCTAGTCCAATCCTTGAAATCTTTTAGGATGTATGTTTTACATTCAACCATTATAGCCTATGTCCCCAACAATACTGTTAAAACTGTTCTCACTCAACCAGATACTGATGGGAGGAGAGGTAGATGGATCACCCAATTTTTGGAGTATGATCTAACTATCAAAACCACAAAGCATAAAGGGTCAAGTATTAGCTAAGATTCTAGCTGAATCCAACTATAAAGTGCTAGGCATCAAATCTATTTTGGAAATACTAGGGGATAATCCACAAGAACCTTCCCAAAATTCAAATGAGAAGAATCCACAAGAACCTTCTGTCTATGTAGAAGGGGAGAATCCACAAGAACCTTCCTAAAATTTGAATGATAAAAATCCACAAGAACATTCTGAGCATCCTGAAGAAAAGAATCGACAAGAACCTTTACTTCAGATCCGACTATTTCTGTACAAATTGATGAGAAATTTATTTTATCAAATTGGTATCAAGATATTGTAAATTTCTTGTTCCATTTTGAATGTCCTGCATCATTCTCCAAAAGTCAATATAAAACTCTCAAATTAAAAGCAGTCAAACACTGCATCATAAATGCAAATCTGTACTGGAAAGACCCACTCAATATCTTGTTATTATGTTTAATAGAATCAAAGACTGAAGGGTCATTGATGAGTTTCATGCAGGATTTTGTGGAGGACATTATGCTTGGAGAGAAACAACATATCAGATATTAAGAGCAGGATTTTATTGGCCAACATTGTTCTTGCAAGTAGGAGCAAAGGTCAGAAGTTGTGTCCCTTGTCAGATGTTTGCTGGTAAGCAAAAACTAGCAACACTTCCACTTATCCCAACAATAGTCTCAACATTTTTTCTCCAACGGGGATTCGATTTTATTGGAGAGATTCATCCTACTTCAAGCAATCAACATAGATGGATCCTCACTGCAACATATTACTGTACTAAATGGGTGTAATCAATTCCAGTAAGAAATGCTACTGATTCAGTAGTAATCAAATTCAATGAAGAGAACATTTTATCTAGGTTTGGTTGCCAACCCAGATTGTACTGACAATGCCACAACATTTTCCAGTGTTAAAATGATTGAGTTTGCCAGAAATATTAGATTTTATTACACCATTCAACTCCATATTATCCTCAAGGCAATGGTCTTGCAGAATCATCTAATAAAATTATGGTAAAGGCTATCAAAAAAAACTTTAGCAGATCATAAAAAGAGCCGGGACACTCATTTAATTTATGTAGTCTGGGCAAACAAGATTACTCTAAAGAGATCTATTGGAAAGTCTGATTTCCAGTTAGTTTATGGGAAAGATGCAATTTTCCCTACCAATTTGGCCCTCCCTATTTTAAAGTTTTTGCAGGATTCAACTGATGAACCTAATGATTTATTAAGAAGGATAAATCAAATTATTGAACTAAATGAGAACAAAGATGAAGTTCAATACAAATTGAAAAAATATTAGAATAAAATGAAGAGCCTGTTTGATAGAAGAGCTAGGGAAAGGCACTTCAAGGAGGGAGATCTAGTTCTAAGATGGGATTCCAAAAGAGAAGACAAAAGAAAACATGGGAAGTTTTACAACCTATGGTTTGGACCTCTAGCTATTGATGAAGTAAAAGGAAGCAACACTTTTGTGTTACAAAATCTAGAAGGACAATATTCCACATATCCTGTTAATGGAAGATTTCTGAAGCATTACATTTAGTATTGAGAAGTTGAAGTAGATTTTACTACCATCATTGTAAAAACTCTGGTTTATTTTACTTTTTCAACTGTCAGTGTGATTTTTATAGCTAAGACTCCATAGCCAGAGGATAAGGCACATGGATTTGCAATTTCTCTGCATTCTATAGGAGAAATTAGTCCCCAGTTGGAGCCGATGTTGTAACATTCTTGTTTTTGGTAGGTTAGTTATTAGATGAAAAATCAAAATGCCACAGAAAGATGATAAGTTAGGATATGGACCAAAAACAAAATAGAAAATAAAAATGTTAGGAGTGATTATTATTTTAGGTCCATATCACATAAAAAGTGATAGGGTAGTTGCTCTAAAAAAAGAAGGCAAATGAAAATTTTAGATAAGCAATAAAAGAAAAATATTTGTTTTAGAAAATAAAATTAAGGTTGCTAAGTTTAAACACACCTTTGAAATTAGTTTTTAAATTAATCAATGCTTAAGTTCTTTAATTATGATTTAATTATTGTAATAAGGCTTGATAACCTTGCAAATAAGTCATATTATATGCTTTTGTTGCATCGGCAGAAACGACAAAATGTCATGTCAGGCACCGATAACCATCGAGCAGATTCCAACGGAGATCATTCACTCCGCCTATATCAACGACGGAGGAAGCTTTTCGGACCCCCTTCGGCTGTTTCCCGTTAACACGAGGGGGGGGTTTGAAAAGCAGTTTTAATGGCTGCCATTTTCTGCGATGTGGTGCTCCCACAGTGTTTTGGACCCCTAAGGCTTGAAACCATAAACCATCATGCCCCCTCTCGAAATCTGTCGACAATTTTCCTTCATCCAACCGTTGACTTCTTCTCGCATCGTATCCATCCTTTATCTCTCGCCCATTCACGAACCTCCATGTCATTAAGCCTGTTAGCTTTCACCCATTCATCACCTGCCACGTCACAAGGCCGTTGCGCCATACGCTCCAAAGCTGTTGTTAGCCTCTATTAATAGTTTAATCTCCCGTTAGACATTAATTCACATCCCTCTGCAAATTAATTGCCTACAGCTAAATTTAAATAGTCAATTAAGCCCAATTGCACCTATAAATTCCCCATGGCTCGAATATTTGCTACTTTTCACTTCCATCTATATACTAAAAGCGCTATTTTGTCACTCAGTGTGTATTTTCGCCACTGTCATCCTTATTTTGATTAAAGCAGTTTCTGATTTTTGCCTGCAGCAGGATGGATCCTAAAGCAAAAATACAGAAAACTTTTGAAGAAGGGAATCCCTCCACAGTCTCGCTTGATTTGGATCACATGCCCCTTGTAGACTCCCTTTTCAAGATCAATGATTGTGAATGTGAATTCGATTTTTATGAATTACATTCCAAGTTAAAACTTAAATATGCTGATAAAGAGGACCCCATTTGCTTCTGGGAGACACTTTTGCCATTATATTCTTTTCCCAAAACTTGTCATTTCCTTGATTTAATTACTTGGTGTCAAGCCAGGTATGATCCTGTGCAAAGAACATTGATGACTCAGGATGGAAAAACCTTGATCACTATTATTGCTCAGAGCATAAACCAAATTTTAATGATACCTTCGTCTGACTCCCTTAGCCATTTTTCACCAACAACTCTCATGCACCTTTACAATAAACTCACTTTCCCATAGAGAGCCCTTATCTTTGAACATTTCCTACCAGAAGATGCTGAATTACCTAAGAGAAGTCCACCTTATTCATATTCCATGTTCCATGAAGCCACTAAACATATTATCTCTCTACTATCATACCTCCTAGGCTATGAAAATGATCAATTTATTGACGAATCCATCCTTGGATTCTTTTCCATTTTTAACAAAGAATACCAACCTGCTTTCATGTATAATAATAACCAATTTCTGGATGATAATATACATGAAAAAATTATGAATTTGACCACTCAATGAGTTTTCAGGGACAATTCAGTCATAGTCCATTTATTTTTGTTTCAATAGGGAGATCTATTGCCCATTTAGCTTAATAGACAAGATGAGCAGGGAGTGAATCAATCAGTGATTCATTGGACAGAGTTAGTAAGAGTAGGATCATCCAACTTTACATTCTCTTAGTTTATTGATTCTTTTGTACATCCAATTCTCCAATTATTCAACAGCCAAGCGGAGCCTAGAATTGGAGAAGAGATTAAGAAAACATTACACCTATCAGAATAGACCAAGACTGGTGATTGGTACCTCTACCAGAACTACACTAAGATTAGGATATATGGCAGTGATTTGGTTCCATAAAAACTGCCTAAGTATGTGCCAATGAGGATTTTCTCACTGGAATACTGTTGGGTGAAAATATTGTTGTTTAATTTTGTTGTAGTATTTGCCCAACTATTTAATTTGTCAACCCGAGGTTCGTAGGCTTACGAAGCACATGCACTATATATGCAGGACCGAAGTGGAACTAATCTAATCTAAATTACTGAAATCAAATTAATCTAGAAAAGCATTGAAACACTAACTAGGAAAGCAGGAAATTTCATAAGGGAAAAGCAATACAACATGTGAAGAGTTGAATGACAAACAACATATGTGAGCTCACAACAATAAAGCTATCTCAAATTACATTACAAGAATCAAATGACAAATCATGAAAGTGTAACAATAAAAGAATATGAATCAAAGCTAAGAATCCCCTTCTCCTAATTACAAGACTATCTCTCAAAACTCAAAAACTAATGAAATGAAGAGAGAGCACTCTCTTATATACATGAAGAAGATAACCATCTCATAATGACAGATCCACTATTCTCTCAACCACTCTCAACTACTTTCCCATTATTACAAGATATGATCCCTTCAAATCCTCCACACATCTCTCACATATGATAAGATATGCCAACCAAATCCTCCATGATCTTCTCCTTAGGAATAGGCTTGAATAATTATCTCCTTAAAATGGTGGAGGAGATATTCGAGAAGTCTCTTGGAATTAATCCTTCACATATCTCCTACACATTACAAAGCTCACATATTCTTGAGATATATATAAAAACATGTATATTTTCTAATATTTAATCATAAATTCACTTATAATACAAAAATGAATAAAGTGGAAAATAAGAAGGTGAAACCCAAATGTATTTATGAAAATGATATGATGAAAGGTTAATAGGATGATGAAATGTAAGGAATAGTGAAGGGAAAGGTGGATGAAAATATGACATGTCTAAGTCCCAACAAATACATTAGGCAGATGATAAATATGGATGAAGTCCATTTTGTCTCAAGCAAAAAGAAGTCATAGTTCAAACTCAAGGCCAAGGTAGGGACATTCATTTGTAATACTAGGTCTGCAGGTAAAGAGGCAGACAAATTATTGAAGAGTATGCATCTACAGCCAAGCTTCACTTGGTCTCATGATCCTTTTGCGATCATTTCAGCCCTAAGAGTTCAGTTGAAGGCGACACCTTACAACCATACTCCCAGTCTAGAATTAGACAAGTTTATGAACCAGGAACAGTGGTCTGAAGGAACTCTCACAGAAGCAGATGAACAAGTTATATCCACTCCATAGGTAAAGACTCCAACCACTCAGAGTACTCAACATAAAAGAGCTAGAGAGGAAATTAAGTCAGCTACAAAATCAAGTAAAGATTACTATATCTTACAAAAGAAGTTGAACACTGGACTATCAATTTAATCAGGAAGCAAGCCACCAGAAATAATTGATCTTGGAGAATTAGAAGATGTTTCATCAGCAGGGACCACTGATCCCAAGCCTCCTTCTACTTCTTCAATTCCTTCTTCAACTGAACCTATGGAGATTATTTAGTCAACTGAGACCAGCTCAACAGGAGATACTAATATCTTCTCAACATTTTTAGAAATCAAGCAAAAGAATGAAAGTCTTAAATCACAAGTATACAGTTAGTTTTGGAAATAGAGATCCAAATGGCATTTTTGTAGGCCCAAATTCCATTTCCCAAATCCACAACAGACTACAAGAAGACCATCTTTTCATTTTATGTAAATCAGATACATACTATTGATCAAATGGATTTGCATAGGCAATCAGGTGAGATGTTATTTTCAACAATGACTACCACTGCCATGTCTCTTTCCAAGCTCATAACTGCCTTGTCAAATGTGTAGTCACAGCTTAAGATAAAAAACTGACATCCTTGTGTAAAGATAACAAATGAAAGTCTTTAGAAGATATTATTATCAAAATTGGATATGATCCCCAACACTGTAAAGAAATTGAAGAAATACTACAGAAGAAGAATGTAGAGATTACAACCTTGAGGAAATAGTTGAAACTGCCTTCGACTGAGGATCCACAAGCCAAAGAAATGGCATAAAATGAACAGCACATGGAGGAGATGTTGAAGGTCATCACTGAGAAAAACATACAGATCAAGAAAATGGAGGAGCAGATAGAACAACTGCTCAAAGAAAAAGAGGCAGTACAACTTTCTGTGACCTCATTGACAACAATTCGCATAGCAGGTGTAGATCTAGGCTCAGTTAAAAACTGACATTGCTTCATCTTCAACAATAATTGAAACAACAAGGTTATCATAGGAGCTACAAGCACAGAAAAAACAAAATGAGAATTTACTCTAGAAGTTCCAAACCCTGTAGTTACAGAAGGTAAAGAATGATACCTTGTTTGTTGAAGAAATGCAAAAGTCGCACAGATTAGTGCTCAAGGTTAAACAGTTAGAGAGCAAGACTCTAATGGCAGACACTTTGGTCCAAGCCAAAGAACACATTTGGTTAGATATTAGCCACTCCATAACAGAAGTATGGCCATCCATACAAATCATTTTTTAGCAGCAAGAATTGATTGCTAAATGCATGACAGAGATAGATAATCAGAAGGCAACATTGGGCACAAAATCCAAAGAAGCAGCAGGGATGACCAAGGTATTAAACTCTATGACTAAGCAACAGTTAGAAGAGATAAATATTCCAGATAGAACAACTACTACTTTGGATGTTAAGAAATTCCTAGTGAAGAAAAATCTACTAACTCAGTTGTAAACAAAGTGTGAGGCTTTAAACACTGCAGTCAGAAGATTTCATTCTAAATTTAGTATGTTGCATAAGAAAGGTTTACCAGAGTTAGTATCATCAAATGATCAGCTAGTAAAATTGGAGGATTATTGTGAAAAATTATATACTATTGCAGCTGACAAAAATCAATTCACAGGGATAAAAAGACAAAAACTGGCAAAGAGTTTTTGGAAGCCTTGAGCTCTGACCTCACAATAAAATATGAAGTTGGACACCTTTTTATCACTAAACCCAATTTCGAGAGATATACTGAAGTTGATGAGATATTTAGAAGAATGGTGAATCTCGAGATACCAAGTGAGAAGAGGTGGAATCAACTGTGTGAAACAATTAACTAACTTTCCATTCCAACAAGAATATAAAAACAACAGATTTTGAAGGAGTAGTCATCAACAACTTCCTATCTAATAGGGACACATCATGCAACAATTTTTCTTTTCCTATCTTCTTTCAAGCTATTTTGTAATCAGTTTAGGATATTTTGTTTACTATCTAAACTTGTATAAATAACTATATTCTATGAGTTATTAAAGGTGGTAGCTTTCCATAAGCAATTTTGTAAATAATTGATGTACAAGCTGTTTCTAGATCACTGATAATAAAACAAAAGGATTCTGAATTTGGTATCATACAGTCTCATTTTCTTCTGTAAGTTTTTCATGTGTTTCATTCATTATGTTCATTCTGCATATGTTTGAGTTTTATAGAGATATCAGGTGAGAATAAATGTGTTACAGTTATTCTTAAAATTCCTTCTGAAGTTATTATCATAAAGAGATTGAGGTATTGGACTGTTTGTCTGAAAGGCTTCCTCTAAATCATAAAATTGTTAGCATCTTATGTAATTTTAAGCATATTTTGTTTAACTTTTGAACATTGGACAAATGATTTCCCACTCATGATGATTTATCTTTCTGTCTAAAATCTAAATTAATCATATCTCCGTACTATTATTTATGCACACTTTATAAATTCAAATCACTGTGTGAAGTTAAATAGCAGCCCTTTGGTTATTTATTAGTACTATCTAAAACAATTAATAGATCATTCTTACAGTTTTTTCTACGTATTGGTCCTCCATAAAAACTAAAACGAAAACCTCAAAACAAATGTCTTAGATGCTCTGGCATGATTAATTGGCCATTATCATCTCAGAGGAACCACAGAACCCATGGCGTTGACAATTTTCTGCTTAATGGAGCTCATCCATTGCTCCATTTGACAGACCATCAACTGTAAATCCTCGTTCGGCCCCCTCTTCTTGTTGCTCCCAATTGTGTCTCCTGTCAGTGGTTGCAGTTGCATGCCCCCGAACAAATATTTAAACTGGCCATCTATAATCTTGCAGGAAAATCCTGGCCACGATTCGACCTCTGTGTGGAATGCCCTTTCTTTTAATGTGAACCTCTGCGGCCTCATTTGGAAAGTCTCTGGATGGACACATTGTGGCTTGACATAGGTTTGGCCATGTGTAACCCAAAACTAGATTTCTTGTGAGTAGTTAGCGAGAAATGCGTTTCACCACCCTTATGGTCGTGAGCATCTTCTGGTACTAGTCCTTAAAGCATCTCTCATTGATCTCTTTGCTACTATGGTCCCTGGATGTCCTCCATGGTGTGTCTGAGTGCCAATGGTTGCTCATCTGTGATTTCCGCGATGTTCCTCCCTCTTGGCAGGCACCATTTCCACATCGTGAAAGTGATAATCAAATACTCGAAAATGAATTTTGTGCTTCTTCTGTATACATCTTTGCAAGCTTCAAATAACTTATTTAGTAGAAATGTCGACCAGTTGAGCGATATTCCTTTGCAACAGTTCTCTGTAACTGATATGGTGTCCAGGAAAATTTGATGTGATCCTTGTTGATCAAATCTATTTTAACGCCCTTGCCACTCCGCTAGGTGTTATAATTGGTATAATAATCATTGTGCCCCTCTTTCTTGGCTCGCTTCAACCCAATCTGGAACACTGTCGAGACCGCATCTCCTATTGCTGAGAGTCTAGTGAGGCACTGAATTTCTTCCACATGAATTGGATTTTCCTTGTCTAACCAGAGCGAGCCACCAGGCATCCTCCTCACTAGAATTTAAGTGCATTGCATTGCAGCAAAAGACGTTCCAAAAACTGACAGACTCCTCAAATTGATCAAATTCGACTATTGAAGTGGCCGAAATGTTCCTTTGTTCTTCGTCACCATTGTGCCATCACCCTTTGGAACTTCTTTTGTATATACCTCTCACTTGAGTGCTGGAAATTGGAAGCAATTTGAAAGATCATTGTTTACCAATGTGGCCTTGTCATATTTCCCATATAGTGATTCTATAATCATAATTCGGTAATCTAATTTGTCTTTAGGAACTGAGATTATCTTCGTCATACTTCTGCGTCACTGATATACAATAGTTACAGGAGGCCAAAAGCAAGTGCTTGAGCGATGTTGTTGAGTTTCGTACCGAGACTCAAAGAATTTTGTCACTTGAATTGGAACTTCTGAAAATTCCTGCATGGCCATGAAAATTAAATAGACCAACTTCGACATGACATTTCTGACTAGACTTGCTAACTAATTACTATGATAACTTTCCCTATGCAGACTCGATCATGTTAACTGTGCTCTGGTTGAGCTGTACTTGACCTGTATGACGCATGACAGGAAAAGTACAAACTGGAGCAGATGTGTCATAGTGTGACTGTAATGGCGACTTTATTGGTTAACTCTTTCCATAACGGGAAAAGATTCTACAGAAATTTACCTGATAGGGGTATTATTACCTAATTATTATGGAAAAGACTCTGAGTATAGTGGATAAGACTTGTGAAACATGTGACTGACCTCCTCGACCACATTCGGTTGTGGTGAGGCGGCATAGGTGCAGCAACTGAACTAACATGCAAGAATTATTGTATGGAAAATAAAATAAAGTAAAACTTAAATGGGCTGACTGCTTGACTCACTTATTCCTACTAACTCTAAACCTACCTATAGGCCCTTTTCAAAGACCTCATCAATTAGAAGATTGGGTGTTGTGCTGGTGGAAAGGTTTCAAGCATGTGCCATTCACCCATCTTGGTATCACTATTCCATCCAATTGCACTAATTTCGTAGCTCTGGATTCCCTGATTTCTGTGACTATGAATGGACCAAACCAATGGATTTGCAACTCACCCGAGAACCTTTGAAACTTTTTGTCGTATAATAAAACTTGTCCTCCAACTGTGAACAATTTTCTCTTAATGTGCCTGTCATGCCATGCTTTTTTTCGTGTTTGCTCAATAGACTGATGGAATTAAGCTAGAAATCTGGCTTCATCTAATTCCATCAATTTATCCAACTGCTTCTATAGCGATGCATCATCTGTCATCTTTGTAGCTTGGGAAATGAAGATGCTCGGTACTACAAATTCAACAGGTACCACAACTTCTCATCCATATACCAACTGGAATGGTGTTTGCTTATGTTAGTGCTTGACTGTTGTTCGGTACACCCATGGCATGGCTGGCACACACTCATCCCAATCGTCTCGACTTGCCGAACATACCTTTGTTAGTCCCTTTTCCAGTATCTTGTTGAATTCTTCAATTGTCCCGTTACCCTGAGGGTGGTACGGGCTGCTCTTATGATGTTGGACTGGGAAATTCTGCAGGAGGGATGCAACTGTCCCATCTATAAAATGAGTCCCTTGGTCATTTGTTAGGCTTTTTGGGCATCCAAACCTGGATATGATGTTTTCGAAAGTGAACCTCGCGGTTGTGTCTACCGTACAATCTTTCATTGATGCCGCCTCTACCCATTGTGTGAGATATTCGGTAGTTGTGATGATATATCGTGCGTGAGAATGACGTGCTGGTGGATTGATCGGCCCGATAAAATCCATTGCCCACTTTTCAAAGATTTGCATTGTACGTACCAGATGTAGTGGTATTTCATCACGATGCGAGGGTTTTCCAACTCTCTGACACACATCACAACCTTTCACATATTCCTTGGCATCCTTGTAGAGTGTAGGCCACCATAACGCTGCTTGCAAGACCTTCCTCGTCGTTGCTTTTCCCTCGACATGCCCTCCCGCAACTCCAGATTCGCACTCCCATAAGACATCTTGCCGTTCATGCTGGAGGAGACATTGCCAGAAGATTCGATCTAGGCCCAACTTATATAAATGTCCTACGATCAGCTTATAGTCAATTGCAAGCACCACCATGTGTCTCTTTTGTGTCATCGTATGTCCCTCTGGACATTTCCCTGTGGCTAGAAAAGCTACGATTTCCTCCAAGTAGTCAGGTATTGCTTCTATGTGGAATAAATCAGCACCCAGTAATTGATCATCTAGGGAGCCTGCACTTTCCCTTGATTCTAGTCTGGAGAGGTGATCCGCTCCCACATTCAACCAACCTGATCTAATGATAACCTCGAACGTAAACTCTTGGAAAAAAAGTAGCCACCTGCAGATTCTTCCCTCTAAGACTAGCTTCTTGACTAAGCATTTTAATGCCAAGTGATCTGTAAAGAATTTGAATGGAGCTCCAGGTAAATAATGCCGAAACTTTTGCAAGGAGTATAACATGGCTAGTGCTTCTCTCTTAGTTGTGGTATAGTTATTTTTTGCAGTCGACAAATTCCTAATTACAAAGTAGATTAGATGATCCAAATTTCCTTCCCCTGGTTGCACCAACACTGCCCCTAACACAATACTTGATGCATCGATATGTACGTGGAATGGTTTGTTCTAGTCTGGGTATATTAAGATGGGCGCACTTACCAAATTTTTCTTGAGGATGTTCAACACCGCTTGAAAGGTCTTCGTCTAGTTGAATGGTTCTGTCTTCTTGAGCAAATTCTCCATGGGAGAAGTTACGGACGCATAGTTGCGGGTGAATTGGCGATAATACCCTATGTGGCCCAACACCAATCACAATTGCTTCACTTCGGTCAGCGGATCCATATTTACAATTGCTGCAAACTTTGTAGGGTCCACAAAAACATTGTCTTTGCATACGATGTGGCCCAGCAACGTACCAAACGAACTACAAAGATACACTTCTTCAGTGTTAGGGAGATTTGTAGCTGTCTGCATCGATTGAACATTACTTTGAGTAAGCTGGCATGCTTATTCAACAAGTGTGTACAAATATGTGTACCCATATCTCCTTTTGGATCTGTTCCTTGTTCCATCTGTCTATGCAGTGTTCTAGGTGTTGTTGGGGATCAGAGCCCCCCCTATATTTTACACTTTCTCGCGGTCGGCCCCTTCCTGCTTGAACCTTTCTCTCATGGCCCGCTTGACCTTGTCCCAATCACGAAGGGTGTTGCGGTGAGATCCCCACCACCATGCTAGGGTTGCTTGTAGTGCAATGTCCAACAACGGTACCTTGTGGCTTTCCCTTATGGTTCTATCAACTTTACTTAGAAATACGTCTACTGAGTCTATGCCATGGAAAGTAGGATAATCACTTACCTCTGTCCCAATCCAATTGATGCGACATATTGTAGCATAACGTCTTGTATTGAATTCATATCCTCCTTGCTTCCAGGCATCCCATGTAGCCTCAGAGTCCACCTCTGAGCCATGTATACTCCTCTATCTCACTGATCCCTTCGCCATGGGATTGATGTAATCTTCCATTCTCCTTGCTATGAATCAGTATAGCTGGTCTAGTGTTCCAATTTCGTCTCGGTCATCTACTGGTTTTGTGAATCTTGGTCCTTGGTACGGATCCAATGACTGTATTACCTGCATCCATTCTACTTCAAAGATCATCAACTCCTTCGTGAGATCAATGACAACATAATTCTCATAAGCCCAGTTGATGCCGAGGAATGCTGGGTAAGGATCTTTGTCCCCCATTATATCTATTACCTCAAAGTCTGCGTGTGTTTTCACTCCTGTGACATCTACTTCCACATCTTCCAACCTTTCGATGGGAAAAATGCAATGTCCAACAACGGTACCTTGTGTCTTTCCCTTATGGTTCAATCAACTTTACTTAGAAATATGTCTACCAAGTCTACGCCACGGAAAGTAGGATACTCACTTACCTCTGTCCCAATCCAGTTGACGTGACATATTGTAGCGCAACATCTTGTATTAAATTCGTATCCTCCTTGCTGCCAGGCATCCCACGTAGCCTCAGAGCCCACCTATGAGCTCTTTATAATTCTCCAGCTCACCGATCCCTTTGCTGTGGGGTTGATGTAATCTTCCCTTCTCCCTGCTATGAATTGATATAATTGGTGTCGTGTTCCAATTTTGTCTCCGTCATATACTAGTTCCGTGAATCTTGGTCCTTGGTACGGATCCAACAGCTGTATTACCCACATCCATTCTACTTCAAATATCATCAAATACTTCTTGAGATCAATGACATCATAATTCTTGTAAGCCCAGTTGATGTTGAGCAGTGTTGGGTAAGGATCTTTGTCCCCCATTGTATTTATTACCTAAATTCTGTGTGTGTTTTCACCTCTGCGACATCTACTTCCACATCTTCCAGCCTTCCGATGGGAAAAATGCAGTATTGGTTAGCCATTCGCTATTGGATCATTGAGTACTTCAACTGTGGTTTTCCCAGTGCCTCCCATGTTTTCTTGGGCAGAATGTTAATGTCTGAACCTAGGTCCAACATTGTGTCTTTAATCTGGAATCCTACCACTTGTGCATCAATTCAAAACTCCTTGTCTGTTCTTTTCTTGTTTCTTTGGACTCTCCTTGTGTGCTTATCTAATAGATTTGTTGAGATTCCTTCTTCCTCAATTTCTCCTTTTGGTAGAACTCCTTTTAGACTCCTGTGTAGCTCTCCTAACATCTAATCATTGTCGACAATCTACAAGAACAATTTAAACCATTCTTCAATTGGGTGGGACACGGTGGGCTTTGCTAAATTTGATACCTTGTCCTTCTGGGTTCCACCAAGTTTTTGAACATTTTTGCTGCCTTTTGATAGCATCGTTTCTGCTATCCCAGGTCATATGATTGTTTTGGGGAAGCTACCCGAACAATCGGGGGTTGCTCTAGTGCACCCTGATCAATCCCTGTCTTCTTTCCTCCTTTGGTTACTATATTTATGTTAGATAGAGGTATTATTTCTCAGTTCTACATTGATCAAGTTAGCTCCCCTTTGCTTGGTTTGCTCTTCCCATCTTGTGATCAACTCGGGGCAGTCCTCTATTGCGTGTGCATTGACCCGGCATTGAGAGCACCAAGGTCTTCTTGGAAGAGGACAGTCTCTGCAACATGTCCCTCCTGGTCGTAGTTGTAGCATCGCATAGGTCCCCTGCCCCCTGTTCTTCCTCCTCTCATTCTTCCTCCTGTTCCTTGCCCTCTATGAGTGGTCTCATTGATTCTGAAATTTGACTAGTCTAGCCTCTCTGCTAGAGCATCCAATGCTCTAAACTGTCTAGTGTGGTGAGTTGTGGATGCAAAAAAATCACAGTATGTATTGTTTGGTACAGTGGAATATTTTTGCAATAGCGTGCACAATCGAGGTGAGTGTCTGTAGATCCTACAAAAACTCATAATACTCAGGTTGGTTTTGGACTGGAAATGCCCTTGTGATCCTACCGCCACAACCCCATCTATCAGCGGAGCCCCTGATGGTCTAGTGGGCCCTGATGTAGGATTCGTGCCTCTTAGTCTCAGGCATTTAGCCACGACGTGACCTCCGACCAAGCAATGGGTGCACCATATGTTGGGTCTTGTTGGGCGGACCGACTGTAAGTCTTTCAATTTCTCTGTTAAGCTGACTATATGGTGTTGGAGTCCCATGATCGACGGATCTTGTGATCCTACCCCCCACCCCAACGATATTCATGTTGGTACCCTGCCATTGCCTCAATGCGAGTTGCTTGCTCCAGAGCATCCTGCAGGGTCTCAATCTTTGGTTACGTTAAGGGTGTCTGGGTAAGGGGTATGAGTGCCTTGATAAACCAATCTCTTTGGTGATTGGAATCTATGGGGTAACTTAGCTTGCCAACTGCGTCCTTGAACCTCTGGATCAATTCCCAGGTAGTCTCTCCACTTCGCTGTGTTATCTCCCATAACTTTGACAACCTTTGTTAATCTGTCCGTGGAAGCTTGAATTCCTGTACAAAGCTTTTCTTGAAGTTATCCACCGTCAGATTCTGGTTGATATTGATTTTTATGAGGTGAAGAGGGCTTTCATGCTGGGAGGATGATGCTAGATCAGATAGCTGGGTTGTAATCCTCTCTTCTACTACTTCTATCAATAAAGTTATTTCAGTTTTCCTCCATATACTTGTATATTTCTGAATCTTGTATTTGTGTATGCATTTGTATGGTTATTGTACATCTGATTCTACATTGTTTATGATTATAGATCTCTATGCTTTGATGGTATTTTTCTTCTTTGACTCTACAGGTGTTCTTTGAAGTGGGACAAGTGAGAAGTGAGTGGCGAAGCTCTGTCAAAGGAGAGAGGAAACAAGCAAGGAGCCAAGCAAAAGATTGAGGTTGGTACTCTCTGCTTCTCTCTCATCTATCTCTCATAAAGGAAAACACAAGTTAATTTGAATTGTTTATTTCTAAGATAGCTACCCGTATTAGTGGGACTAGCAGCTTTGAATGGACACTAGTTTTCTCGGAAACAAAATGGCGACTCCACTGGGGAACGAATAGTTTGTTTGTTTGTTACTGTTGTTTCCTTTATAAACTACAGACATAGCTTGAAGTTAAGCCAGCTAGCTTTCGAACTGCTTTTGCTGTGCAACTGCAAAGTAGATAAACGCTGCTTCAGTTAATCTCTGGGTTGGTTTATGAACTGAACATCTGACTTGCAAACATCCTAAGTTCCTTGGTGGTAGCTCAATAACCTCATTAGATCAGCCCCTATACTTTGTGTTTACTGTCTATCATAAGCTCGACCTAAATCCCTGAACTTAGTTGCAAACTGTGGGTGAAAACCAAGCTCAGTCTCGTCCTTGGACCATCGCACTGTCTCTCATTGGTATTCTGGATGCATCGCACCTCCCGTGTGCTACAGGTGAGACGCATCCCTGTTTTCCTTAAGGACAGGTGCGATGATTGAATGAGACTGTTTTTGCCTCTAGATTTTGGTTTTTTCTTCATTGTTTTTAGCTCTATTTAGTGGTTTTGCTGTCTATGATCAATATATCACTGTTGAAACCTTCTTCCTTCACATTATTTAGTCTCCATTGGTAAGGAATTGTGAATGTTTTCTTAATGTATTTTTCATCATTTACAGTCCTCCTTTGCAAACAGTAGCTTAATCGAACTGTCGTCTTTTGATTCGAAAGGGTCGCAACTATCGTTTTCAGTCAAGAAAAAGAGTGTCATAAAGTCTTCCTCTTTTAGATAGTCGATTACATTTTTTTCCATTATATTTGATTTGAATTATCAATTCTTTGAAGTGTCGAAAACAGTTTTCCATTCGAAAGAGAAAGTGTCATTTTAGTCTTCCTTTCGTTTTTTTGAAAAGAAATTGTTAAAATGTCGCTTCGAAGAAAAGTAGTTCAGATTTGTATTTAGTTTTCTTTTTGTCATTCTCACATTAAGGGAACTGAAAAACAAATACATGCATGTGAATTTTCATTTAGACTGCATGCAGAAATTGATCTAGGAAAAATGAATTTGGTGTGTGCTCTCTGCTCTATGTTGAAAGAATCATATTTTTCTTTCCTTAGTAGCTAAGATTTTCATTGCTAAAAGAAAATAAATGACTGTTTATCATTTTAGATTGCATATTTAGGAGTTGTACATCTACATCACGCGGTTAACCTTGAAAGGAAAACTTCTTAAGAAAGATCAACTATAAAATAAACCTCAATGAACATAAAAACGCTTTGGAACCTAATGCACAACATCTAGAAGTCTAGGCTAGAGACGTATTCCAGCGTCGTAAAGCCTTGTAACTATTGTTTTCATCGTAGGTTGGGTGATTCCTCCTCTTTTATACGACAAGTGCCAGTACGGACTTGTGCTCCCACGTATCGTCGAGTATATATTGGGAGACCATAATAGGTTGATATCCTTTATCCTTAGGAAGTCGTGTCTGTCGCCCTTTCGATCGCAATGCACTAAACACAACATTCAGGAAGATTGACTGCCGTACGAAAAGTCCTCGGTAATTTCTCTATAATTTACCACTAAGGTGTATATTGCAGTTTTGAATTTGGTTTGGTAATCCCTCTATCTAGATTTCTAGTGTAATCACTTCTGTTCCTTTTCAGACTCCTTAGAAGAAATAGTCGATCTGAGCAATTGTCACTTTAGGCTCATTAAAAATCGAAGGCGACTAGAGTCATCTTTACCTTTTTCGCGACTCTTAAAAATTGAAAAAGCAAGTTGTGTCAAAGTGTCATAAAATTTATTTTTTTCGGAGTAACATCATTGTTCCCTCATTGGTCTTAGGTTGAGAAAATGGAGTCCACCAATCAAGGATTTCCCCTTGTGGGGAATCCTAGTCCTTTCTCCTCTTGGGGAGATATTGGTGCTCCACACATGGCTACATTGTCCCTTCCAGGACTCACAATTGGCCTGCCAGTATGGCTATTCTCGACCTCTCTCGTTCAAAACACCGTAATTCCTCAGCAATAAAATCAACAACCAGATGATACTGAAGTTGCTCCCCCACCTTCCACTTCGTTTGTTTCTCACTCTCCTTCTTCTTCTTCGTTTGGTGAAACTAGTAACACTAAAAACCAAGTAACTGATAAGAAGAAGAAACGGAAGGAGAAGAAGAAGAAGATGCCAACGGTGAAAGAGGGAAACCATGCATCGTCTGGCGAAAATCCACACGCTGCACCATCCAAACCGGAATCTCCGTGTGTCATTTTCAAATGAGACCACTATCATCGAGATTGTCCCTTCATCCCACGGATCTTGAGAGACTAGTCTCCCCGCTTGCACAATCTGATGTCTTCGACCTTTGTCGATCATTTTGAGAGTACACCGTCAACTAGTGAAAATGAAGTCAATGGGCAAAAAGGAAGATCTAAGTTTCCTTGTAGGTTGTGTGAAAGCGATCATGCCCTCCACCATTGCCCTTTCCTGGACGAAGCTAAATGAGTCTTGGATACCCGTCCCGCTTCACTGTAGCGACTTCCTCCTGGATACAAGAAACTCTTGCCAAGTCTGTCGATAGTTGAAAATTAGACTGACACAACTCTGTTGTCGGTCGAAACACCTATCATTGAAGATAAACCCTCTAAGTCCACACCAGACCAAAGTCAATAGGTTGAGACGAATCGACCCAGTTTTGTCTTTAGAAGATCCACCTTCGGATGATACAGTCTCCAAAGAGAATGAGAACGACACCGTTCAAATTCTTTTTGTCAACACAAAATCCGATGAACATGGGGGAAATCTGCCTGTTCCTTTACCACAGGAGGGAAGTTCCTCAGTTCAAGAGATTCATTCGGTCGTTTATTCAGTCCCTCATCCAAGCAATCTAGTCGTTTCCTTTGATTGGAATCTACTAGCGAGACCTCGCCTACCATCTAATGTACCATTCTGAATCATAGTACAAGCTTACGGAATGATCATGGTTGGTACTATCATAAACGAAGGGGCTTCTGTGAGTATCCTTTCCTCAATTGCTTGGAAAGCACTTGGTTTGCCATCGCTTCTGCCTGAGATTCGAAATCTGTCAAGCTTCAATAAAAAAACCAGTCGACCGTTAGGGATCCTTCCAAATTTGCCTATAACTTTGAGAAGGAAAACCATTCATCTGAACATGATGGTAGTCCAAGGGCCTCTAGATTACAATCTACTCCTTGGGTGTGACTATATTTACAGCATGAGAGCTATTGTTTCCTCACTCTTTCGGGTGATGTGTTTCCCGTATGAAGGCAGAATGGTCCAGCTCGTTGACCAGCTTTCATTCCCCGGTTCAAAAATGGCTACTAGTCAAATGCCATCCCTAAATGGTCATTTTGCATAAGGAATGTCTCATCAACCTCCAGTCTGTCCACCTGATGATCGCGAGTGATTCGGTGAATGTGACTAATCCTAGGGGGCATGCACCCTGGTCTGCGTCAGCAAGAAAACTCCAGATATAAGATATGTTTCCACGTAGGATATATGACCAATCTGACACACCCGTCCGTTTAGAAAAATGGGATCAGTCTAGAAAAGGATTCCTTCATCAAAGGTTATGTGATTGGAAGCTCCCACCATTCACCTTTTTCTATTTCGATGGACAAAGCCAAGGAAGTGTTTTGGCTGCTACAAGGGCGAAATAACCTTGATTTAATGCAAGAACTTCCATATGGTAAGCTGGAAACTTTAATTTTCTTTATACCTGGGGGGATGCAAACCTTTTGTACGCAAGTGAAAAGCAACCAGCGTAACTCTAACCCCGTAGTTTTTACTAACTTCAATTGCTTACGTTAGGTGATTGGTCTGATCCACCTTTCACCTTTGCCGAGACCGGCGGCGATGGCAAAGTAAAGGAAATGTTTCCTGGCGAGAAACTATCCTACCTAACCTTAGTAGTTTTTTTAACCCTTAGGACAATAGTTGGTTGTTCCTAGCCTGCATACAAAAGGATCGGAGCAAAGTTTCGCATGGGGCAAGCTCCCTAAAAAATGAACCTACTGATGAGAGACATCCTTATTAGACGACTGACATGAGTAATGTTTCCGCAAAGTTCAAGCTCGTTAAAAAATAAACCCAGCAACGAGTAATGTTTCTACAAAGTTCAATCTTGTTAAAAAATAAACCTAGCACGAGCACGTTTCCGCGAAGTTCAAGCTCGTTTAAAAATAAACCTAGCAATGAGCATATGTTCCACTAGAGTTCAAGCTCATTAAAAAATGAACCCACCTTCGATAAATAACCCTTGTGATCGCTTTGGTATCAGCTTTTGATCCTTGGTCGCGTTCTTACCATCACTTCCCTTTTTTAGCCGATCATACGCCTCCACTTGATTGTTTACCCTTTTGAGGAACAGCTGTGATGAGTGATTCTATTAGCCACCTTCTTTACACTGTCATGATTGAAAAGTTCCAAGCTTACCTGGAACCAGTTGCTACCCAAAAACATCACTCGTTCCTAAAAAACGAGTCTCCTTTAAACCCTTTTCAGACTCGTTAAAAATGAAAATATTGTCAAGCATTCCAGCTCGTTAAAGTGTTTGGAAATACCGAGTTTTCTTTAAACCCTTTTCAGACTCGTTAAATATGAAATGATTGTCAAGAATTCCAGCTCATTAAAGTGTTTGGAAATAACGAGTGTCTTTTAAGCTCTTTTTAGACTCGTAAAACAATTGGCCTCTCCAACTCGTTAAAGTGATTGGAATTGCCATCCCTCCTCTATATTTTAATCTTTTTGGACCTGAGGGATCATTGCAAAAAAAGATCAAGCGCTTGTCTTTTTCGGCTCGCTAAAGTGATCGGAAAAGTCATCCCTTTCGTATTATTTTATACTTTTTCAGACTTACGGGATTATACTATGAAAACGGACTACTGGAGTTTCCTTTCCATCTCTTTTCAGACTCTCTAAAACTGAAAAGGACCGAGTTATCTTTGTTGTTAAACTCATTAAAACAATAGCGAAAAACTTGTCCATATGGATAAGAGCGAGTTTCAATGTCGCTAGGCTCGCTAAAACATAGCGACAGGTTTGCCCGAAGGGCAAATTATAGAACAAGCATATGTTATTCTCCTCAAGCTTGAAAAAAATAAAGAGGTACTGGTCAGCAATGACTGGGGAAAAAGGGAAGAAAACGTGAAGAACTTCATTGGTAGCAGGTCACTCTTAAACATGACACTTTCACTCCATCACCATGATTGAGTCGGGTTGGGTTATTTCGTTCACTGGTCATATCACCATTGGTCCTCCACACCATCCATTTTGGGGTTAATGCTACCAATCCATTCCAGTGTCGCTGACATGTTCAAAATAAGTCGCTCAGAGAATTCACCAACCCAGCTAACACCTCATCTGCTGCAATACCTTCACACTCCATTTTTCATGACCGCCACCCTGAACCTTGTATCATTAGATCGTTTTCACCTCCACAAAATCATTTTCTCTGTTTCATGTCATAGATGTGGGATTCATTAAGGCCCTCCTACGACAGGTCACTTCTTGTCGACATCAGCTCATTATCCAAGAAGTCGACTTAGGAACAACCTTTTCAGTACTTTGAAGCTTGCATGCCTCAATGGAAAATTTCTCACTTTCGGCGATAGGTTTACATCAATGGCCTTCGATCCAAAGATTTTATGTGGTGTTCGACATTGACTCATGTATTCACACCACATGAATTGTACTGCAGTACCTTGAGGGTCATTATCATTATCGGTGATTCCTCTCGTGCCTGTTAACAGTGTACATCATTGGCTGGTTATCAGGTGATGTCTTTCCATGTTCGACACTAGAACATCTTTTCACATGAATTGACTTCTACATTGGGCGAAGATTGAACGTGTTTGAAGACCCGGATCTAGTTTCATCCATCCGGGCTGCGATATATTCAGGAAAATAAAAACATCAAATGTACTCCATAACTGCACAGATAATCATCCAAGCTAAGGATGATGGCTCTACCAGAATCATCAGTCTGCCACACAGACGGTTGTCTGTCCTATGTACATGAAAATGAATTTATCAAGGTGAGCATGGGAATGCTTGCCTCAGCTATATCATGAAAATATTATGAATATAATGTATTGTATTGTATCTTATTACAGGTCACCTTCCAGTTCGAAAAACCTCGGATTCTCATGATAAAGCATTTCACCCGACATCAGAAGATTTACGACCTCATGCTTTAGGGGGCAACTGTTATAGACATATTTGGGTACTGCAACCCCAATCACATATGTCAATAAAACAAGGGCTCCCAAACCCCTAAAAGTGTTGTTTCATACCCTAAATGATCAAGGTCAATTGATTACATCATTTCCTAGAAGTTCTCCCTTAAAAACTACTTAGAACTGGTCAAAACTGGACCATACAGACTGCTCCATGCTGAGGGTGTGATGCATCTCACCTGCTACACACAAAGGGTGTGATGAATACTGAAAATCCCTTCTGTAGGGTACAATGAGCGAGAGCAGACAAATGGTAGAGGCAGTTTGCTAGGTGGAAACTCAGAGAATCTTCTAGAAACTACTCATATGACACTTGCCTCTCTGAATTCGCCCAGGGATGAGTAAGAGATCATGAAATCTCCAAGTGGAACCAAGAATTATCAGTGAAATGACACTAATCAAAATCCCAGAAGCTGACTCACTCCCCTGCAGATATCTATATATGGATCCCTCATCCTAGAGATCCAAAGGCTGGAATTTTGTAATTTGTAAGGAAGTGCTGTTGGTTTTTCTTTGAGACATTGTATTGTTGGGTGATATTTCTTTTTATGAGGTGAAGAGGGCTTTCATGCTGGGAGGATGATGCTGGATCAGATAGCTGGGTTGTAATCCTCTCTTCTACTACCTCTATCAATAAAGTTATTTCAGTTTTGCTCCATAAACTTGTATATTTCTGAATCTTGTATTTGTGTATGAATTTGTGGTTAATGTACATATGATTCTACATTGTTTATGGTTATATATCTCTATGCTTTGATGGTATTTTGCTGCTTTGACTCTACAGGTGTTCTTTGAAGCGGGACAAGTGAGAAGTGAGTGGCGAAGCTCTATCAAAGGAGAGAGGAAACAAGCAAGGAGCCAAGCAAAATATTGAGGTTGGTACTCTCTGCTTCTCTTTCATCTATCTCTCATAAAGGAAAACACAAGTTAATTTGAATTGTTTGTTTCTAAGATAGCTACCCGTCTTAGTGGGACTAGCAGCTCTGAATGGACACTAGTTTTCCCAGAAACAAAATGGTGACTCCACTGGGGAACGAATAGTTCGTTTGTTTGTTATTGTTGTTTTCTTTATAAACTACAGACGAGGCTTGAATTTAAGCCAGCTAGCCTTTGAACTGCTTTTGCTGTGCAACTGCAAAGTAGATCAACGCTGCTTCAGTCAATCTCTGGGTTGGTTTATGAACTAAACATCTGACTTGCAAACATCCTAAGTGCCCTGGTGGTAGCTCAATAACCTCATTAGATCAGCCCCTATACTTTGGGTTTACTGTCTATCATAAGCTTGACCTAAATCCCTTAACTTAGCTACAAACTGTGGGTGAAAACCAAGCTCAGTCTCGTCCCTGGACCATCGCACTGTCTCTCATTGGTAGTCTGGATGCATCACACCTCCCGTATGCTGCAGGTGAGATGCATCCCTGTTTTCCTTAAGGACAGGTGCGATGATTGAATGAGACTGTTTCTGCCTCTAGATTTTGGTTTTTTCTTCATTGTTTTTAGCTCTATTCAGTAGTTTCGTTGTCTATGATCAGTGTATCACTGTTGAAACCTTCTTCCTTCACATTATTTAGCCTCCATTGATAAGGAATTGTGAATGTTTTTTTAATGTATTTTTCATCATTTACAGTACTCCTTTGCAAACAATAGCTTAATCGAACTGTCGTCTTTTGATTCGAAAGGGTCGCAACTGTCATTTTCAGTCAAGAAAAAGAGTGTCATAAAGTCTTCCTCTTTTAGATAGTCGATTACATTTTTTTCCATTATATTTGATTTGAATTATCAATTCTTTGAAGTGTTGAAAACAATTTTCCATTCGAAAGAGAAAGTGTCGTTTTATCCTTCCTTTCGTTTTTTTGAAAAGAAATTGTTAAAATGTCGCTTCGAAGAAAAGTAGTTCAGATTTGTCTTTACTTTTCTTTTTGTCATTCTCACATTAAGGGAATTGAAAAACAAATACATGCATGTGCATTTGCATTTAGACTACATGCAAAAATTGATTTAGGAAAAATGAATTTGGTGTGTGCTCTCTACTCTATGTTGAAAGAATCATATTTTTCTTTCCTTAGTAGCTAAGATTTTCATTGCTAAAGAAAATAAATGACTGTTTATCATTTTAGATTGCATATTTAGGAGTTGTACATCTACATCATGCGGTGAACCTTGAAAGGAAAACTTCTTAAGAAAGATCAACTGTAAAATAAACCTCAATGAACATAAAAACGCTTTGGAACCTAATGCACAACATCTAGAAGTCTAGGCTAGAGACGTATTCCAGCGTCGTAAAGCCTTGTAACTATTATTTTCATCATAGGTTGGGTGATTCCTCCTCTTTGATACGACAAGTGCCAGTACAAACTTGTGCTCCCACGTACCGTCGAGTATATATTGGGAGACCACAATAGGCTGATATCATTTATCTTTAGGAATCCGTGTCTGCCGCCCTTTCGATCGCAATGAATTAAACTCAACATTTAGGAAGATTGATTGCCGTACGAAAATTCCTCGGTAATTTCTCTATAATTTACCACTAAGGTGTATATTGTAGTTTTGCATTTGGTTTGGTAATCCATCTATCTAGATTTCCAGTGTAGTCACTTTCGTTCCTTTTTAGACTCCTTAAAAGAAACAGTCGATCTGAGCAATTGTCACTTTAGGCTCATTAAAAATCGAAGGCGACTAGAGTCATCTTTACCTTTTTCTCGACTCTTAAAAATTGAAAAATCAAGTTGTGTCAAAGTGTCATAAAATTTATTTTATTCGGAGTAACATCATTGTTCCCCCATTGGTCTTAGGTTGAGAAAATGGAGTCCACCAATCAAGGATTTCCCCTTGGGGGGAATCCTAGTCCTTTCTCCTCTTGGGGAGATATTGGTGCTCCACACATGGCTACATTGTCCCTTCCAGGAATCACAATTGGCCTGCCAGTATGGCTATTCTCGACCTTTGCCGTTCAAAACACCATAATTCCTCAGCAATCAAATCAAAAACCAGATGATACTGAAGTTTCTCCCCCACCTTCCACTTCGTTTGTTTCTCCCTCTCCTTCTTCTTCTTCGTTTGGTGAAACTAATAACACTAAAAACCAAATAACTGAGAAGAAGAAGAAAGGGAAGGAGAAGAAGAGGAAGATGCCAACGGCGAAAGGGGGAAACCATGCATCGTCTGGCGAAAATCCACACGCTGCACCATCCAAACCCGAATCTTCGTGTGTCATTTTCAAATGAGACCACTATCATTGAGATTGTCCTTGCATCCCGCAGACCTTGAGAGACTATTTTCCCCGCTTGCACAATCCGGTGTCTTCGACTTCTGTCGATCATTTTGAGAGTACATCGTCAATTAGTGAAAATGAAGTCAATGGGAAAAAAGGAAGATCTAAGTTTCCTTGTAGGTTGTGTGAAGGCGATCATGCCCTCCACCATTTCCCTTTCCTGGACGAAGCTAAAAGAGTCTTGGATAAACATCCTGCTTCACTGTAGCGACTTCCTCCTGGATACAAGAAACTCTTGCCAGGTCTGTCACTAGTTGAAAATTAGACTGACACAACTCTGTTGTCAGTCGAAACACCTATCATTGAAGATAAACCCTCTAATTCCACACCGGACCAAAGTCAACAGGTCGAGATGACAGTCGACCCAGATTTGTTTTCAGAAGATCCACCTTCGGATGATACAGTCTCAAAAGAGAATGAGAACGACACCATTCAAATTCTTTTTGTCAACACAGAATCCGATGAACATGGGGGAAATCTGCCTGTTCCTTTACCATAGGAGGGAAGTTACTCAGTTCAAGAGATTCATTCGGCCGTTTATTCAGTCCCTCCTCCAAGCAATCTATTCGTTTCCTTTGATTAGAATATACTAGCGAGACCCCGCCTACCATCTAATGTACCATTCCGAATCATAGTACAAGCTTACGGAATGATCATGGCTAGTACTATCATAGATGAAGGGGCTTCTGTGAGTATCCGTTCCTCAACTGATTGGAAAGCCCTTGGTTCACCATCGCTTCTGCCTGAGATTCGAAATCTGTCAGGCTTCAATAAACGAACCAGTCGACCGTTAGGGATCCTTCCAAATTTGCCTATAACTTTGAGAAGGAAAACCATTAATCTGAACATGATGGTAGTCCAAGGGCCTCTAGATTAGAATATACTCCTTGGGCATGACTATATTTATAGCATGGGAGCTATTGTTTCCTCACTCTTACGAGTGATGTGTTTCCCATATGAAGGCAAAATGGTCCAGATCATTGACCAGCTTTCATTCCCCGGCTCAAACATGGCTACTAGTCAAATGCCATCCCTAAATGGTCATTTTTCATAAGGAATGTCGCATCAACCTCCAGTCCGTCCACTTGATGATCACGAGTGATTTGGTGAATGTGACTAAACCTAGGGGGCATGTGCCCTGGTCTGCTCCAGAAAGAAAACTCTAGATATAAGATATGTTTCCTTCTAGGATATATGACCAATCTGACACACCCATCCATTTAGGAAAATGGGATGAGTCTAGAAAAATATTTCCTTGTCAAAGGTTATGTGATTGAAAGCTCCCACCATTCACCTTTTTCTATTTCGATGGACAAAGCCAAGGAAGTGTTTTGGCTACTACGTGGACGAAATAACCTTGCTTTAATGCAAGAACTTCCATATGGTAACCTGGAAACTTTAATTTTCTTCATACCTAGGGGGATGCAAAACTTTTGTACACAAGTGAAAAGCAACCAGCATAACTCTAACCCCGTAGTTTTTACTAACTTCAATTGCTTAAGTTAGGTGATTGGTCTGATCCACCATTCACCTTTGCCGAGACTGGCGGCGATGGCAAATTAAAGGAAATGTTTCCCGGCGAGAAACTATCCTACCTAACCTTAGTAGTTTTTTAACCCTTAGGACAATAGTTGGTTGTTCCTAGCTTGCATACAAGAGGATCGGAGCAAAGTTTTGCATGGGGCAAGCTCCCTAAAAAATGAACCTACTGATGAGAGACATCCTTATTAGACGACTGGCATGAGTAATGTTTTCGCAAAGTTCAAGTTCGTTAAAAAATAAACTCAGCAATGATTAATGTTTCCGCAAAGTTCAAGCTTGTTAAAAAATAAACCTAGCACGAGCACGTTTCCGCGAAGTTCAAGCTCGTTAAAAAATAAACCTAGCAATGAGCATATGTTCCTCTAGAGTTCAAGCTCATTAAAAAATGAACCCACCTTCGGTAAATAACCCTTGTGATCGCATTGCTATCAGATTTTGATCCTTGGTCATGTTCTTACCATCACCTCCCTTTTTTAGCCGATCATACGCCTCCACTTGATTGCTTACCCTTTTGAGGAACATCAGCGATGAGTAATTCTATTAGCCACCTTCTTTACACTGTCTTGATTGAAAAGTTCCAAGCTTACCTGGAACCAGTTGCTACCCGAAAACATCACTCGTTCCTAAAAAACGAGTCTCCTTTAAACCATTTTCAGACTTGTTAAAAATGAAAATATTTTCGAGCATTCCAGCTCGTTAAAGTGTTTGGAAATACCGAGTTTTCTTTAAACCCTTTTCAGATTCGTTAAATATGAAATGATTGTCGAGCATTCCAGCTCATTAAAGTGTTTGGAAATAACGAGTCACTTTTAAGCTCTTTTTAGACTCGTAAAATATAGAAATATTGCCGAGCAATTGGCCTCTCCAACTCATTAAAGTGATTGGAAGTGCCATCCCTCCTCTATATTTTAATCTTTTTGGACCTGAGGGATCATTACACAAAAAGATCGAGCGCTTGTATTTTTCGGCTTGCTAAAGTGATCCGAAAAGTCATCCCTTTCGTATTATTTTATACTTTTTCGGACTTAAGGGATTATACTACGAAAAAGGACTACTGGAGTTTCCTTTCCGTCTCTTTTCAGACTCTCTGAAACTCAAAAGGATCGAGTTATCTTTGTTGTTAAACTCGTTAAAACAATAGCGAAAAACTTGTCCATATGGACAAGGGTGAGTTTCACTGTCGCTAGGCTCGCTAAAACATAGCGACAGGTTTGCCCAAAGGGAAAATTATAGAACAAGCATATGTTATCCTCCTCAAGCTTGACAAAAATAAATAGGTACTGGTCAGCAATGACTGGGGAAAAAGGGAAGAAAACGTGAAGAACTTCATTGGTAGCAGGTCGCACTTAAACATGACACTTTCACTCCATCACCATGATTGAGTTGGGTTGGGTTATTTCGTTCACTGGTCATATCACCATTGGTCCTCCATACCATCAATTTTGGGGTTAATGCTACAAATCCATTCCAGTGTCGCTGACATGTTCAAAATAAGTCACTCAGAGAATTCACCAACCCAGCTAACACCTCATCCGTTGCAATACCTTCACACTCCATTTTTCATGACCTCCACCCTGAACCTTGTATCATGAGATCATTTTCACCTCCACAAAATCATTTGCTCCGTTTCGTGTCATAGATGTGGGATTCATTAAGGCCCTCCTACGACAGGTCACTTCTTTTCGACATCAGCTCATTATCCAAGAAGTCGACTTAGGAACAACCCTTTCAGTACTTTGAAGCTTGCATGCCTCAATGGCAAGTTTCTCACTTCCGGCGATAGGTTCACATCAATGGCCTTCGATCCAAAGATTTTATGTGGTGTTCGACATCGAATCATGTATTCACACCACGTGAATTGTACTACAGTACCTTGAGGGTCATTATCATTATTGGTGATTCCTCTCATGCCTATTAACAGTGTACATCATTGGCGGGTAATCAGGTGATGCCTTTCCATGTTCGACACTAGAACATCTTTTCACATGGATTGACTTGTACATCGGGCGAAGATTGAACGCATTTGAAGACCCCGGATCTAGTTTCATCCGTCCGGGCTGCGATATATTCGGGAAAGTAAAAGCATCAAATGTACTCCATAGCTGCACAGATAGTCATCCAAGCTAAGGGATGATGGCTCTACCAGAATCATCAGTCTGCCACACAGACGGTTGTCTATCCTATGTACATGAAAATGAATTTATAAAGGTGAGCATGGCAATGCCCGCCTCAGCTAGATCATGAAAATATTATGAAGATAATGTATTTTATTGTATCTTATTACAGGTCACCTTCCAGTTCGAAAAACCTCGGATCCTCATGATAAAGCATTTCGCCCGACATCAGAAGATTTACGACCTCATGCTTTAGGGGGCAACTGTTATAGACATATTTGGGCACTGCAACCCCAATCACATATGTCAATAAAACAAGGGCTCTCAAACCCCTAAAAGTGTTGTTTCATACCCTAAAGGATCAAGGTCAATTGATTACATCATTTCCTAGAAGTTCTCCCTTAAAAACTACTTAGAACAGGTCAAAACTGGACCATACAGACTGCTCCATGCTGAGGGTACGATGCATCTCACCTACTACACACAAAGGGTGCGATGCATACTGAAAATCCCTTCTGTAGGGTGCGATGAGCGAGAGTAGACAAATGGCAGAGGCAGTTTGCTAGGTGGAAACTCAGAGAATATTCTAGAAACTACTCATATGACACTTGCCTCTCTGAATTCGCCCAGGGATGAGTAAGAGATCATGAAATCTCCAAGTGGAACCAAGAATTATCAGTGAAATGACACTAATCAAAATCCCAATAGCTGACTCACTCCCCTACAAATATCTATATATGGATCCCTCATCCTAGAGATCCAAAGGCTGGAATTTTGTAATTTGTAAGGAAGTGCTGTTGGTTTTTCTTCGAGACATTGTATTGTTGGGTGATATTGCTTTTTATGAGGTGAAGAGGGCTTTCATGCTAGGGGAATGATGCTGGATCAGATAGCTGGGTTGTAATCCTCTCTTCTACTACCTCTATCAATAAAGTTATTTCAGTTTTCCTCCATATACTTGTATATTTCTGAATCTTGTATTTGTGTATGCATTTGTATGGTTATTGTACATCTGATTCTACATTGTTTATGGTTATAGATCTCTATGCTTTGATGGTATTTTTCTGCTTTGACTCTATAGGTGTTCTTTGAAGCGGGACAAGTGAGAAGTGAGTGGCGAAGCTCTATCAAAGGAGAGAGGAAACAAGCAAGGAGCCAAGTGAAAGATTGAGGTTGGTACTCTCTGCTTCTCTCTCATCTATCTCTCACAAAGCAAAACACAAGTTAATTTGAATTGTTTGTTTCTAAGATAGCTACTTGTCTTAGTGGGACTAGCAGCTCTAAATGGACACTAGCTTTCCCAGAAACAAAATGGTGACTCCACTGGGGAACGAATAGTTTGTTTGTTTGTTTTACTATTGTTTTCTTTATGAACTACAGACGAATCTTGAAGTTAAGCCAGCTAGCCTTCGAACTGCTTTTTCTGTGCAACTGCAAAGTAGATCAATGCTGCTTCAGTCAATCTCTGGGTTGGTTTATGAACTGAACATCTGACTTGAAAACATACTAAGTGCCCTGGTGGTAGCTCAATAACCTCATTAGATCAGCCCCTATACTTTGTGTTTACTATCTATCATAAGCTCGACCTAAATCCCTGAACTTAGCTGCAAACTGTGGGTGAAAACCAAGCTCAGTCTCGTCCCTGGACCATCGCACTGTCTCTCATTGGTAGTCTGGATGCATTGAACCTCCCGTGTGCTGCAGGTGAGATGCATCCTTGTTTTCCTTAAGGACAGGTGCGATGATTGAATGAGACTGTTTCTGCCTCTAGATTTTGGTTTTTTCTTCATTGTTTTTAGCTCTATTCAGTAGTTTTGCTATCTATGATCAGTGTATCACTGTTGAAACCTTCTTCCTTCACATTATTTAGCCTCCATTGATAAGGAATTGTGAATTTTTTTTTAATGTATTTTTCATCATTTACAGTCCTCCTTTGCAAACAGTAGTGTTGAGCCTCAAACCTGCACCTTCCTATACACCCTCTCAGCCTTCTTTTTCCACTTACTTCATCCACCAAGCTGTTAAAATTATTGCATTATAGTCTAAAAAGAAATTTTTACATGGTTTTCTGACTATGCTTATGACTGTTGTTTGGTTTAGATTTTTGTTCAGACAGCTACGGAAACTTGTCAGTTTCCGGAGCCTACACAGGTTTCCGCAGCCAGCACAGGATTCCGTAGCTATTTTGTTAAAAGCTATGCTACAGGTGTCCTATGAAGAAATGAGCCACATGGGCAAGCTACAGGTGACGGGTACATGGAACGTGTCCCCTCAAATCAGCCAAATCATCCATAGAAGGTCACAGTCAACAAGGGTCAAAGGCAAAGCCAACCAAGGATTTTAGCGGTGGCACATCTCTGTTTTGAGCACGTGAACGTTTACGTGGCACAGTCCTCAACCCACGAAGACACTGGCATACCTGGAGTTAATCCCCGTAACCTGCTACCACTTCGAAGCTTTAATAGACATGATGACAGTTACGCTAGATCTCGGCTGAGGAGATCTACGCGTCCTTGGCAACACAATTAATAGCATAGGATTCAGTTAGTTAGTTTCAATACTTTTTCATTATAAATAACACGTTGATGAATGCTGTGTAGAAGCTTTTGCGATGTAATTTTTGGAACTGTTTCTATTAGCACCCCACTGTACTTTGTTTTATATATGTTGCTGCTGCTTTAATACATGAGAAGACTACTTTGCTGAGCTCGTTATTGTGACTGTTCGTTGACTGGCTGAGGTGGCAGAGGGCCCCTGCGCACTAAAGCCCTGTATAGTTGTTTTCATTATGTTTTTGTCTTCATAATCATTAGCTTGTATATAACACGTTGTTTAGATGTTTTTAAATTCACTACTGGTTACATGCTCACTTCCGTTTTTATAGCTGTCAGCTGATCAATGTTTTTCTGCAGGTTTTCTTAGGTAGCCCGGGCAAATTTTCATCTTTTTGAAACTATTGACATATGAGATCATCTTGTCCTTCCTGCTAACTTTCATTTTCTGAAGTTTAATTCCAGCAATGTTCTTTTTTTCAAGTTGTGATTTGCTTATTTATTTTTCTGTTACTTGGACATCATACTACTCATCAGTTTATTGTTTCTTTCTATAGTCAAGTGACTCTATTAGTAAGAAATTAGAATATTGCTTATTGTAGTGTTATTTAGTTATCATATTGCTTAAACTCATTCATGATTGCTTCCCACAAGGTAGATTGAGCTGAAGGGTAAAGGGTCAGAAGAGTTGAAGTAGTGTGATTAGTTTCCTTTTCTGCAATTTAATTTCTTGCCATCTAAGATATCATATTGCTTGACTTGTTCATGATTGCTTCCCACAAGGTAGATTGAGCTGAAGGGTAAAGGATCAAAAGAGTTGTAGTAGTGTGATTAGTTTCCTTTCTGCAATTTAATTTCTTGCCATCTAGATATCATATTGCTTGACTTGTTCATGATTGCTTCCCACAAGGTAGATTGAGCTGAAGGGTAAAGGATCTGAAGAGTTGAAGTAGTGTGAATTAGTTGCTTTGCTTTTAGTTTGAGTTGCTTTAAGTTCAGTTTTTACTTTCTTTTTCATTCAGCAGCAAGGATACTGGGCCATTGTCATTAGTTCACTGTTTAATACATTGATTTCCTCTTAAGAATTGATTTCATTACAGTTGTTTTAAAGCTTTCTTTTTGAGCACTTTTAAGTTTTGGAAAATCACTGTAGAAATCACCATCACCATCCATACTTAACTTTCATTTTCGCCATCACACATTAGGGAAAGATAAATCCAAAAACAAACTAAAAAACTCAAAAACGACAAAAGACTAAGGAAATGGTTATCTAGTACATATAGTACACTTCACTTCGTTAGTTTACGAACCCCGGATTGACATTTTAAATAGCAATTTAGAACACACTAAATTGACCAAACATTTTGGCGCCATTGCCGGGGAAGTGAAATTAGGTAGCCAATTTCTTAAAAAAAAAAAAAACACAAGAAAATTTCAAGGAAGGAAAATCGATAACCTCTCAAAGTATGCTCTCCTCTTGCACCTAGAGTGATCTGGAGGATCAGAAAAGAGAAAGTTATTGGTTTAATAGTTTCTTGAGTATGCTCTCTTCTTGCACCTAGAGTGACCTGGAAGATCAGAAAGAGAGTTATTAGCCCGACTTGAAGAAAAATAAAAAAAATGACATGCATAGAGCAAGAGACTCTAGGGGAAGGTTTTTAGCTAGAGCCAAGAGTTCGATTTTTACAACTCCTTCTACTTCAAGGAATAGACAAGAGACACCTCCATCATCTCCTAGCCCTAGGATTCCTGGAATTCAAGAGGCAGTAGTTGACTCTCCCACACCATCCATCGAATCTGAATTAGGAATAGATCCTTTCTTTTCTTCTACAAGGAGACACATTGTAATTGAAGAAGTAGAATCACCTGAGGAAGAAGAGGGAGAAATTCCTCCTCGTTCGCCATTAGTAGAAGAACCAGAGGACTCTGAAATCTCTGAGAAAACTACCATGACAGAAGAGGGAGTAAATGGATTTGGTAGAGGTAGAGGTGGAGCAGGAGGAGGAGGAAATAATGGAGGAGGTAGAGGTAACAATGGGGGAAATAGGGATGGAGATAACTCTTTCGGATTTCCTATAGTCGATGAGGATTCTCGAGCAACAATGAAAAATATTTCACCATCTTTCCTCCCAAACTTTCATGGGTTAAGAAATGAAGATCCTGAAACATTTCTATTTGAGTTTGAGGTCGTGTGTCGAACCTATGATTATCTGGAAGACTCTCAAAAACTCAAATTGTTTCCTTCAACATTGAAAGGAGCAGCTTTGAAATGGTTCATGGGATTACTCACTCAATCCATTAGGACTTGGAATGATATGAAACAAACATTTTTGGATAGATACCTGGACTATTGTATGCCCACCAATCACAAGGATGAGGTATTAAAAATGGTACAAAAAGAAGACGAAAACTTGGAGGATTTACTTGAAAGATTTCAATACAACCTGAAAAGAGCAAAAATGAGTAACTTAGATGAGGAGACCTTGAAAGCCCTTCTATTAAAAGCTATTAGAGATGAATGGATAGATATTTTGAACATGATGGGAAAAGGAGATATATCTCAACTTCCACTTCATGTTATAGCAGAACTGTGTGTCCATCTCTCAAGAGGAAAATCTAAAACTGGAAAAGGGCCTAGAGATCTTTCTCTCATCAGAGGAAACAAATCTGCAACTGGATCAGTAAGTAGGGCTGAGATTGGCAACATGCTTGATGAATTTAAAACTGATATCTTAGGGAGTCTTAGTGAGCAACTAGACACTCTTAAGATCCACAATAAGCAGAAAGCAAAAGCTGAAGCTTTAGCCATCTTTTGCCCAAAATGTAGAAAAAAACATGCTCTCAGGGAATGTCCCTTGGATGCGAAAGTTGTAGAAACATGTGTGATCTGTTCAGAGAATCATGAGACCAAGGATTGTCCTTCAATTCCTGGGCTCAAAGCTGTCTTTCAAGAAGATCCAAATACAATTGAGTCTCTCTGTCTTGTTGCAAGGAGACCTTGGCAGGGGCAACAAAATCAAGGGTTTAATAACTCTATGAACTTTCAATCCCCAACAAATTGGAATCCTTGGCAACAACCTTGGTCCCAACCTCAGAATCCTTTTCAATCATGGGTACAAGGTATGCAAAATCCTTATGGGAGATTTGCTCAATTTTATCAATATCCTCCATCTTTTCAAAACCAACAAGCTCCACAACTTCCAAATCAAAACCCACAATTATCATTGCCATTTCAACAACAACAACCTTCTCAACAAAACCCAAATTCTCAACTCTTGCTTCCATTCCAACAGAAGTCAAATCAACTTCCTTCTCATCCATTGCCAAACCCCAATAATAAAAACCCTCAAAATGCTTACATGATAGAAGGTCAACAATTTCCTGCCTATATGATTGTTCCTCTCAATGATGTACAACTCAAATCTGGTAGAGTTCTAGATAAACCTTCTATAGATGCCCAAAATCAAAGAATTTCTGAGGAAGAGTCTCTTGAAGCCAATAAGGGTTCTGAAGCATCTCTTCAAAACCCAAACACTCAGAAAGAAAAAGAAAAAGAGCTAACCCCCACAACTCCTATAGTTGTGCAACCTGCATCTTCATCCACACCTCCTTTTCCTGAAAGATTACAAATTGACAAAGGGGTGGAAAAACAAATCTTGTTGCCTGACTATGATTTTCTAGATGAATTGAAGAATGTATGTATCAAGATTCCCTTGTTACAAGCCATCAAAGAGATTCCTATTCTAGCAAAAACAATAAAGGAGTTGAGTCTTAAAAGACCAGGAAGAAAACCTAGAGAAACAAGAATAATCCACCTGGTAGGGAAAATTGCAGACATCATGATGGGAAAAATTACTATGCAGAAGTATGTAGATCCCGGTAGTCCAATTGTCAAAACACATATCAATGGGGTTGAAATTCCAAATAATTTGATTGATTTAGGGGCTGCTATCAACATTATGAGTAGACAGACTATGGAACAGCTGAAACTTCCTAATCTTCTCTTTACACCTACTTTACTGCAACTTGCAGATCGATCAATTATTAAACCAGATGGTGTATTAGAAGACATTTCAGTCTCCTTAGACTCTTGGGAATATCTAGTGGATTTCATGATTTTAACTCCCAAGAGTAATTTAGGAGGAAATCCTCTCATCTTAGGAAGACCTTGGCTAGCCACAGCCGATGCTTTCATCAGTTGTAGGTCTGGGGATATGTATATTTCTGATGGTAATTCGACAAAGAAATTCAATCTGTATCCTCCAGCAAAATCAATTACAGAAATAGGAGATAATGAGTGGGTTGATGATGAAGATACTATACAACCTGTCTTTACCACTTCTGAAGTTAGTGAAGATAGTCAAATTCTGAACACATTAGAAAATTTTGAAACATCTTCAGAATATGACCACACACAATTTCAGTTAGATTCTGACATTGAGTATCTATCATCTAGACAAATGTCTCTTTTCTCTATGGAAGAATTTGGTAGTTCCGCCATTGAGATCTTTCCAGGAAAAACATTGAATATCAACAAAAATTTGGAAAGATCACAACAGGAAGAACTAACCAAAATCTTGCAAAAACATTCTACTGCATTTGCATGGGAGTATACTGATATGAAAGGTATTGACCCTAAGACTTGCATTCATCACATCTACATTGAGGAAAACAGTAGACCAATCAGACAACCTCAGAGAAGGATGAATCCAAACCTTAGGGAGATCGTGAAAGAAGAGCTCCAAAAGTTACTTAATGTGAACTTCATTTATCCAATTTCAGATAGCCGATGGGTTTCTCCTTTGGTTATAGTACCTAAAAAGAATGGTAAATGGAGAGTATGCATTGATTACAGGGAATTGAACAAAGCAACTCTGAAGGATTAATTTCCTTTACCCTTTATCGATCAGGTATTAGATACTTTAGCAGGCAAAAATTATTTTTCATTTTTGGATGGTTTTAGTGGTTACAATCAGATTCAGGTAGCACCTGAAGATCATGACAAGACCACATTTACCTGTCCTTGGGGAACTTTTGCTTACCGAGTACTTCCTTTTGGATTATGTAATGCACCCGCAACATTTCAAAGGGCAGTACTAGGAATCTTTTCTGATCTAATCCATGATTGTGTAGATGTTTATATGGATGATTTTACAGTTTATGGTAATTCGTTTGAAGAGGCATTAGGGAATTTGGAAAAAGTACTTATAAGATGTAAAGAAACAAACCTATCATTAAGTCATGAAAAATGCTTTATGATGTTTACTGAAGGGATTGTTTTAGGACAACATATTTCAGGAGATGGGATTAAAGTTGATAGATCAAAAGTTGAGGTCATCTCCAAGTTGCCTATTCCAAATTGTCAAAAAGATGTTAGAAGTTTTCTTGGATTTACTGGATACTATAGAATATTTATTGAAAACTTCACCAAAATAGCATCTCCACTCTTCAAATTACTTACAAAAGAATGTGAATTCAAATGGGATCCTAATTGTCAATCTGCATTTGAAACTTTGAAAACAAGAATATCTGAAGCACCCATTTTGAGAGGTCCAAATTGGAAACTTCCTTTCCATATTTCTACAGATGCTTCAGATACAGCTCTAGGAGCTGTGTTGGGACAAAAGGATTTAGTTCCCTATGCCATTTACTACACCAGTAAAAATTTGACTCCCACTGAGTTAACCTATACTGTGACTGAGAAAGAGTTCTTAGCTGTTGTTCATGCAATCAACAAGTTTAGACATTATATAATAGGCTATGAAAATTTTGTCCATACCGATCATTCTGCAATTAGATATCTCATGAACAAACCTGTTACTAATGGCAGAGTTACAAGATAGCTTTTACTTTTACAGGAATTCAATATTACTGTGTTGGATAGGCCAGGGAAACAAAATACAGTAGCTGATTTCTTGTCTAGAATCCAAAATATTAACGAAGATTCTCCTGTAGGGGATAAGTTTCCAGATGAATATTTGTTTGCAGTAACTACTAAGACTCCTTGGTATGCAGATATTGCTAACTACTTGGTTACAGGGAAGCTACCTCCACATCTATTTCCTAGTGAAAAAAGAAAAATTATTCAGGAGAGCTCAAGTTATTCATGGATTTCTAATGAATTGTTTAAAACAGGGCTAGATTGTGTGATCAAAAGATGTGTTCAGGAAGACGAAATACCTGACATCCTCAAGGCATGTCATGATGAACCATGCGGTGGACACTTTGCTGACAAAAGGACGGCCTATAAAATCCTTTCTTTAGGATATTATTGGCCTTCCCTTTTCAAAGATGCAAAAAAATATGTCAGAAGGTGTGACAGCTGCCAAAGAGTTGGGAGACCGACTCTTTCGAATGAAATGCCATTACAACCATAGGTACTCATCGAACCCTTTGAAAAATGGGCTTTATATTTCATTGGACCCATTAATCCACCATCTAAACAAAAGAAGTATATATTGGTATGCACTGATTATGTCACTAAATGGGTAGAAGCTAAAGCATTGCCTTCTGCCATTGAAAATTCAGCTGTTCAATTTATTTTTGAGGATATTTTTACTCGTTTTGGTGTCCCAAGAGAAATTGTGACAGATCAGGGAAGTCAATTTACATCTAACTTGATGGAGAAGCTGATGGAAGAATACAAAATCAAGCACAGAAAATCTACTCCTTACCATCCACAAGCAAATGGCCAAGTGGAATCTACAAACAAAGTTCTTGAGAATATCATCACCAAAACTGTTCACCTACACAGAAGAGATTGGGCAGAAAGGCTCCCTGAAGCCTTATGGGCCTACAGAACTACATGGAGGAACACAACAGGACATTCTCCCTATGAACTTGTTTATGGGAAAGAAGTCCTGCTCCCCATTGAGTTTCAAGTCAAGACTTTCAAGATGGCAGTTCAGTTGGGGATGAATCTATCAGAAGCCCAAAAGCACATAATGGAGCAGCTGAATGAGCTAGATGAGATCAGACAAGATGCAATTTTAAGGACTGATCTAGTTCAACATCAAAGAGCTAAGTGGCATGACAGATATATCAAAGAGAGAAAGTTTCAAGAGGGAGATTGGGCATTACTGTTTGATTCCAAGTTTAAATACTTCAAAGGAAAATTTCAGACTCATTGGCTTGGGCCATATGAGATTGACAAAGTCTTTAACAATGGAGTGGTAAGAATCAAGACCATTGATGAGTTTCAAACTCCTCTCATTGTGAATGGCCACCGATTGAAAATTTATCATAAGCCACTCTCAAAAGAGGAATTTGTCAAAATGTTCCAAGAGAATTCTGCAATAAGGCTGGTGGAGAAGAATCCTTCTCCCCCATCAGCCTAGCCTTTGTTTCTTTGCTAAAAAAAAAAAAAAATCGTATGGGCCTGAAAACCAATCATAGATTGGCAGTCTTATACAGAAAATATAGAGTGAAAATCAGGGACACCTGACACTCTATATTTTCCAAAAAAAAAAAATCTCCTCTCCTTCTCTTGCCATCTTCACTCCATCTCATTTTCCATTTCACTTCACCTCCATCTCATTCTCATTTCCATTTCACTTCATTCCACTTCATTTTCATTTCATTCCACTCATTCTAATTCACTCCATCAATAAAAGTCCCTTCTAGGACTATTTTCATTCAGTTAGTTCTTCTCTAACTATCTTTGTGCAGTTAAGGGGGTGCTGTCTCAGTTTCCGCAGCTGGAAACCGTTTCCGCAACCAGAAGCAGTTTCCGCAGCCAGAAACAATTTCTACAACCAGCATCACTCTGTTTTCAAAATTCACAGTCAACTGTTAGTGCCATAATCATGAAATGCAGGTGTAATTGAGCTAAATACATGGGGCATCTCAAAGACATCAAAGAAGAGCAATTGGTTAGAAGCCTTGAGCTAGAAATGACAAAGTTTCCAAAGGTATGATCAAAAATCTTTATCAAATAACAATACAAGTCGTAATTATGCATAGTTATTAAACCATAACAAGTTCTACTATGTGCAATGATTTGATACGATAGCTCCACTACCACTCCTATTCCACGATATCACTCCACACACCTTGCATTCATTTTCCAACAGTCTCATGATTATTCTAAGTTTAAAATCAAGACTGACTGCACTTCTATTTATTACCCGTACTCTTGAGACGTGACCTATTGTGTTACGGCTCTTCTTAGCCGTAATTTCCGCAGCCGTCTGTTGAGACGTGTAAAAATTTCATACACAGTCACCCGATTCGAAAGAATCCTGCCGTTATTCCACTCGTTTACCACTCCACTAATTCCATTCTCCTAGCATGCATCCACATTTTAAACTTGTTCACTGCTACTCACCCTCTGTTCTTCCGGTAATCTGAGTACTTCCATTCCCTGTTCTCCATTTCCGACTGCAATCACTACAGTCATCCTAAAACCCCTATTGCAGTCACTACAGTCTATCCTAAACCCTGTAACAGAGCCGTTTTTTCTGAACCCTCACACGCAAAAGAACTCTCAGTTGGAATTTAAAGCAGCAGATGGGAAAATTATTGAGAGCCGAGCCAGAAGGACCGAAATACTTGGAGGGTTATCCTCAAACTAAGGAATTGCTGAAGAAAGCCAGATGGCTACGATTTATCCAAAAGTTTAAAGGGCATAACAAGGAGGTGACCAAAGCTTTTGCGTGGTCTTTTGATGGACAAACAGTGGAGATTGGAGACTTAAAGTTTACAGTGACTGAGGCCACAGTAGCAGCTGCCACAGGCCTACCTCAAGAAGGTGAAAGGTGGTTTAAAAATAGAAGTGTGGACGATCAAATATGGAGAATCATGCTACAAAACCAAGGTATGGATACCACCGTATTTACAAGAGGCATCCCTGTTCATGCACTAAAAGAGGAATGGTCTAGTTTACTGTTAGTCATCCAGAAATTTATCACGTGTGAAGGTCGTTTTGGTTCTATGTATATGTATCATGCCAGACTGATGATGAATTTCATAGAGGGTCACACTCTTAATTTGCCTCATTTTCTGCTATTAAGTTTGAAAAAGATGAGTTTTACAGTTCAAAAACACGTAGGCAACATTGAACCTCATCTTTACCATCATGGATTCATAAAAATTCTTATTGAGGACCAGTTAAAGAAAACTAAGGATACTTGGGAGCAATTCTTGACAAGGAACTACTTCCAAGAGCCGTCTGAGGCCTCTGGAAGCAGTCCACCAAAGATTCCAAGGAAAAGTAGGAGGAAAGAAAAGAACATTACAGTCCAAGACTCCCCTACAATAGAAATTCAAGAAACTGTCCAAAAAGAAGAAGAAGATAGAGCTAAAAATAAGAAACAAAAGAAAGAAAAAGGCAAAAGAACCATTCAAGAAGTCTATCCATCCCCTGAGCAATCCATAGAAGAGGATTATCAACCTCTGTCAGAAAGATTAGTACACCTTCAGGCTGCTGCTATAGCCAAGAAAAAGCAAAAAGGAAAACAGAGTGCACAAGAGAAGAGTATTAGTCCATACTTAAGGAGGAGCACTAGGCTAAAAGGGAGAGGGAATAAAACCCAAGAAAAACAGTCTCACTTTATTGATTTAGGTGAAGAGACACTTGAAAAATCTCCAGCTCAGCCAAGCATTGAATCAAGTCCTCCACGTGAGGAAAGCCCTTTTCGGCCAGAAAGAGAGAGCAGTCTTCCTCCTCCACCAGATTTTGAGCCTAGTCCGAGAAAGACACCTGAGGTAGATCCTAATCAGCAAGAGGTGTATAACTACCTGGAATCCTTAGAACAATCAGCTGCAGGACCGAGTACCACTTTGCCACTTGATGCACAAGTTCAGTCTTTGAAACAGGAAGTATTTGAATTAGAAGTCCTAAATAGGCATATCAAACAGGAAAATGAAGCACTCAAAGAGCAGAGTAAGGTAGACAAGATTGTCCATGATAACACTATGCTCCATTTAGGACTGTGGCAAAAGAAAAACAGGAGGCTGAAGAAAAAGTGCAAAAAGTTAAGCAGAGCATTGATTAATCTCAAGTTCAAATGTCTAGTCAGGAAACCAAGGATGATGTTAGCATCAAAGAAGAAGAAAAGAGGGCTAGATGTCCTTGCAGAAGCCTCAAAACATATGGATTAGAGGGAAATAACTAAATTTTGGTTGCATGAGGACATGCAACACCTTCATAGTGGGGGTATGTTGAGCCTCAAACCTGCACCTTCCTATACACCCTCTCAGCCTTCTTTTTCCACTTACTTCATCCACCAAGCTATTAAAATCATTGCATTATAGTCTAAAAAGAGCTTTTTACATGGTTTTCTGACTATGCTTATGACTGTTGTTTGGTTTAGATTTTTGTTCAGACAGCTACGGAAACTTGTCAGTTTCCGCAGCCAGCACAGGATTCCGCAGCTATTTTGTTAAAAGCTATGCTACAGGTGTCCTATGAAGAAATGAGCCACATGGGCAAGCTACAGGTGACGGGTACATGGAATGTGTCCCTTCAAATCAGCCAAATCATCCATAGAAGGTCACGGTCAACAAGGGTCAAAGGCAAAGCCAACCAAGGATTTTAGCGGTGGCACGTCTCTGTTTTGAGCACGTGAACGTTTACGTGGCACAGTCCTCAGCCCACGAAGACACTGACATACCTGGAGATCATCCCCGTAACCTGCTACCACTCCGAAGCTTTAATAGACATGATGACAGTTACGTTAGATCTCGGCTGAGGAGATCTACGCGTCCTTGGCAACACAGTTAATAGCATAGGATTCAGTTAGTTAGTTTCAGTACTTTTTCATTATAAATAACGCGTTGATGAACGCTGTGTAGAAGCTTTTGCGATGTAATTTTTGGAACTGTTTCTATTAGCACCCCACTGTACTTTGTTTTATATATGTTGCTGCTGCTTTAATACATGAGAAGACTACTTTGTTGAGCTCGTTATTGTGACTATTAGTTGACTGGCTGAGGTGGCAGAGGGCCCCTGCGCACTAAAGCCCTGTATAGTTGTTTTCATTATGTTTTTGTCTTCATAATCATTAGCTTGTATATAACACGCTGTTTAGATGTTTTTAGATTCACTACTGTTTACATGCTCACTTCCGTTTTTATAGCTGTCAGCTGATCAATGTTTTTCTGCAGGTTTTCTTAGGCAGCCCGGGCAAATTTTCATCTTTTTGATAACTATTGACATATGAAATCATCTTGTCCTTCCTGCTAACTTTCATTTTCTGAAGTTTAATTCCAGCAATGTTCTTTTTTTCAAGTTGTGATTTGCTTATTTATTTTTCTGTTACTTGGACATCATACTACTCATCAGTTTATGGTTTCTTTCTATAGTCAAGTGACTCTATTAGTAAGAAATCAGAATATTAGTTATTGTAGTGTGATTTAGTTATCATATTGCTTAAACTCATTCATGATTGCTTCCCACAAGGTAGATTGAGCTGAAGGGTAAAGGGTCAGAAGAGTTGAAGTAGTGTGATTAGTTTCCTTTTCTGCAATTTAATTTCTTGCCATCTAAGATATCATATTGCTTGACTTGTTCATGATTGCTTCCCATAAGGTAGATTGAGCTGAAGGGTAAATGATCAGAAGAGTTGAAGTAGTGTGATTAGTTTCCTTTTTGCAATTTAATTTCTTGCCATCTAGATATCATATTGCTTGACTTGTTCATGATTGCTTCCCACAAGGTAGAATGAGCTGAAGGGTAAAGGATCTGAAGAGTTGAAGTAGTGTGAATTAGTTGCTTTGCTTTTAGTTTGAGTTGCTTTAAGTTCAGTTTTTACTTTCTTTTTCATTCAGCAGCAAGGATACTGGGCCATTGTCATTAGTTCACTGTTTAGTACATTGATTTCCTCTTAAGAATTGATTTCATTACAGTTGTTTTAAAGCTTTCTTTTTGAGCACTTTTAAGTTTTGGAAAATCACTGTAGAAATCACCATCACCATCCATACTTAACTTTCATTTTCGCCATCACACATTAGGGAAAGATAAATCCAAAAACAAACTAAAAAACTCAAAAAAGACAAAAGACTAAGGAAATGGTTATCTAGTACATATAGTACACTTCACTTAGTCAGTTTACGAACCCCGGATTGACATTTTAAATAGCAATTTAGAACACACTAAATTGACCAAACAAGTAGCTTAATCGAACTGTCGTCTTTTGATTCGAAAGGGTTGCAACTGTTGTTTTCAGTCAAGAAAAAGAGTGTCATAAAGTCTTCCTCTTTTAGATAGTCGATTACATTTTTTTCCATTATATTTGATTTGAATTATCAATTCTTTGAAGTGTCGAAAACAGTTTTCCATTCGAAAGAGAAAGTGTCGTTTTAGTCTTCCTTTCGTTGTTTTTAAAAGAAATTGTTAAAATGTCGCTTCGAAGAAAAGTAGTTCAGATTTGTATTTTGTTTTCTTTTTGTCATTCTCACATTAAGGGAACTGAAAAATAAATACATGCATGTGCATTTGCATTTAGACTGCATGCAGAAATTGATTTAGGAAAAATGAATTTGGTGTGTGCTCTCTGCTCTATGTTGAAAGAATCATATTTTTCTTTCCTTAGTAGCTAAGATTTTCATTGCTAAAAGAAAATAAATGACTGTTTATCATTTTAGATTGCATATTTAGGAGTTGTACATCTACATCATGCGGTGAACCTTGAAAGGCAAACTTCTTAAGAAAGATCAACTATAAAATAAACCTCAATGAACATAAAAATGCTTTGGAACCTAATGCATAACATCTAGAAGTCTAGGCTAGAGACGTATTCCAGCATCGTAAAGCCTGGTAACTATTGTTTTCATCATAGGTTGGGTGATTCCTCCTCTTTGATATGATAAGTGCCAGTACAGACTTGTGCTCCCACGTACCGTCGAGTATATATTGGGAGACCACAATAGGTTGATATCCTTTATGCTTAGGAAGCCGTGTCTACCACCCTTTCGATCACAATGCACTAAACACAACATTTGGGAAGATTGACTGCCGTACGAAAAGTCCTCGGTAATTTCTCTATAATTTACCACTGAGGTGTATATTGCAGTTTTGCATTTGGTTTGGTAATCCCTCTATCTTGATTTCTAGTGGAGTCACTTCCGTTCCTTTTCAGACTCCCTAAAAGAAACAGTCGATCTGAGAACTTGTCACTTTAGGCTCATTAAAAATCGAAGGCGACTAGAGTCATCTTTACCTTTTTCTCGACTCTTAAAAATTGAAAAAGCAAGTTGTGTCAAAGTGTCATATAATTTATTTTATTTGGAATAACATCATTATTCCCTCGTTGGTCTTAGGTTGAGAAAATGGAGTCCACCAATCAAGGATTTCCCCTTGGGTGGAATCCTAGTCCTTTCTCCTCTTGGGGAGATATTGGTGCTCCACACATGGCTACATTGTCCCTTCCAGGACTCACAATTGGCCTGCTAGTATGGCTATTCTCGACCTCTGTCGTTCAAAACACTGTAATTCCTCAGCAATAAAATCAGCAACCAGATGATACTGAAGTTTCTCCCCCACCTTCCACTTCGTTTGTTTCTCCCTCTCCTTCTTCTTCTTCATTTGGTGAAACTAGTAACACTAAAAACCAAGTAACTGAGAAGAAGAAGAAAGGGAAGGAGAAGAAGAAGAAGATGCCAAAGGTGGAAGGGGGCAACCATGCATCATCTGGCGAAAATCCACACACTGCACCATCCAAACCCAAATCTCTGTGTGTCATTTGCAAATGAGACCACTATCATCGAGATTGTCCCTACATCCCGCGGATCTTGAGAGACTAGTCTCCCCGCTTGCACAATCCGATGTCTTTGACCTCTATCGATCATTTTGAGAGTACACCGTCAACTAGTGAAAATGAAGTCAATGGGAAAAAAGGAAGATCTAAGTTTCCTTGTAGGTTGTGTGAAGGCGATCATGCCCTCCACCATTGCCCTTTCCTGGACGAAGCTAAAAGAGTCTTGGATAACCGTCCTGCTTCACTTCAGTGACTTCCTCCTGGATACAAGAAACTCTTGCCAAGTCTATCGGTAGTTGAAAATTAGACTGACACAACTTTGTTGTCGGTCGAAACACCTATCATTGAAGATAAACCCTCTAAGTCCACACCGGACCAAAGTCAACAGGTTGAGATGACAGTCGACCTAGTTTTGTCTTCAGAAGGTCCACCTTCGGATGATACAGTCTCCAAAGAGAATGAGAATGACACCGTTCAAATTCTTTTTGTCAACACAGAATCCGATGAACATGGGGGAAATATGCCTGTTTCTTTACCACAAGAGGGAAGTTCCTCAGTTCAAGAGATTCATTCGGATGTTTATTCAGTCCCTCCTCCAAGTAATCTAGTCATTTCCTTTGATTGGAATCTACTAGCGAGACCCCACCTACCATCTAATGTACCATTCTGAATCATAGTACAAGCTTACGGAATGATCATGGCTGGTACTATCATAGATGAAGGGGCTTCTGTGAGTATCCTTTCCTCAACTGCTTGGAAAGCGCTTCGTTTGCCATCGCTTCTACTTGAGATTCGAAATCTGTCAGGCTTCAATAAACGAACCAGTCGGCCATTAGGGATCCTTCCAAATTTGCCTATAACTTTGAGAAGGAAAACCATTCATTTGAACGTGATGGTAGTCCAAGGGCCTCTAGATTACAATCTACTCCTTGGGCGTGACTATATTTACAACATGGGAGCTATTGTTTCCTCACTCTTTCGAGTGATGTGTTTCCCGTATGAAGGCAGAATGGTCCATCTCGTTGACCAACTTTCATTCCCCGGTTCAAACACGTCTACTAGTCAAATTCCATCCCTAAATGGTCATTTTGCATAAGGAATGTCTCGTCAACCTCCAGTCCATCCACCTGATGATCGTGAGTGATTCGGTGAATGTGACTAAACCTAGGGAGCATGCACCCTGGTCTGCTTCGGTAAGAAAACTCCAAATATAAGATATGTTTCCTCGTAGGATATATGACCAATCTGACACACCTATCCGTTTAGGAAAATGGGATCAGTCTAGAAAAATATTTCCTCGTCAAAGGTTATGTGATTGGAAGCTCCCACCATTCACCTTTGTCTATTTTGATGGACAAAGCCAAGGAAGTATTTTGGCTGCTACGTGGATGAAATAACCTTGCTTTAATGCAAGAACTTCCATATGGTAACCTAGAAACTTTAATTTTCTTTATACCTGGGGGGATGCAAACATTTTGTACGCAAGTGAAAAGAAACCAGCATAACTCTAACCTCGTAGTTTTTACTAACTTCAATTGCTTACGTTAGGTGATTGGTTTGATCCACCATTCACCTTTGTCGAGACCGACGACGATGGAAAAGTAAAGGAAATGTTTCCCGGCGAGAAACTATCCTACCTAACCTTAGTAGTTTTTTAACCCTTAGGACAGTAGTTGGTTGTTCCTAGCTTGCATACAAAAGGATTGGAGCAAAGTTTCGCATGGGGAAAGCTCCCTAAAAAATGAACCTACTGATGAGAGACATCCTTATTAGACGACTGGCATGAGTAATGTTTCCGCAAAGTTCAAGCTCGTTAAAAAATAAACCCAGCAACGAGTATTGTTTCCGCAAAGTTCAAGCTTGTTAAAAAATAAACCTAGCACAAGAATGGTTCCGCGAAGTTCAAGCTCATTAAAAAATAAACCTAGCAATGAGCATATGTTCCACTAGAGTTCAAGCTCATTAAAAAATGAACCCACCTTCGATAAATAACCCTTGTGATCGCATTGCTATCAGCTTTTGATCCTTGGTCGTGTTCTTACCATCACCTCCCTTTTTTAGCCGATCATACGCCTCCACTTGATTATTTACCCTTTTGAGGAACAGCTGCGATGAGTGATTCTATTAGCCACCTTCTTTACACTGTCGTGATTGAAAAGTTCCAAGCTTACCTGGAACCAGTTGCTACCCGAAAACATCACTCGTTCCTAAAAAACGAGTCTCCTTTAAACCCTTTTCAGACTCGTTAAAAATGAAAATATTGTCGAGCATTCCAGCTCGTTAAAGTGCTTGGAAATACCAAGTTTTCTTTAAACCCTTTTCAGACTCGTTAAATATGAAATGATTGTCAAGCATTCCAGCTCATTAAAGTGTTTGGAAATAACGAGTCTCTTTTAAGCTCTTTTTAGACTCGTAAAATATAGAAAGATTGCCGAGCAATTGGCCTCTCCAACTCGTTAAAGTGATTGGAAGTGCCATCCCTCCTCTATATTTTTATGTTTTTGGACCTGAGGGATCATTACACAAAAGGATCGAGCGCTTGTCTTTTTCGGCTCGCTAAAGTGATCGGAAAAGTCATCCCTTTCGTATTATTTTATACTTTTTCAGACTTACGGGATTATACTACAAAAAAGGACTACTAGAGTTTCCTTTCCGTCTCTTTTCAGACCCTCTAAAACTGAAAAGGACCAAGTTATCTTTGTTGTTAAACTCGTTAAAATGATAGCGACAAATTTGTCCATATGGACAAGAGCGAGTTCCACTGTCGCTAGGCTCGCTAAAACATAGTGACAGGTTTGCCCGAAGGGCAAATTATAGAACAAGCATATGTTATCCTCCTCAAGCTTAACAAAAATAAAGAGGTACTGGTCAGGAATGACTGGGGAAAAAGGGAAGAAAACGTGAAGAACTTCATTGGTAGAAGGTCGCTCTTAAACATGACATTTTCACTCCATCACCATGATTGAGTCGGGTTGGGTTATTTAATTCACTGGTCATATCACCATTGGTCCTCCATACCATCCATTTTGGGGTTAACGCTACCAATCCATTCCAGTGTCGTTGATATGTTCAAAATAAGTCGCTCAGAGAATTCACCAACCCAGCAAACACCTCATCCGCTGCAATACCTTCACACTCCATTTTTCATGACCACCACCCTGAACCTTGTATCATTAGATCATTTTCACCTCCACAAAATCATTTGCTCTGTTTTGTGTCATAGATGTGGGATTCATTAAGGCCCTCCTACGACAAGTCACTTCTTGTCGACATCAGCTCATTATCCAAGAAGTCGACTTAGGAACAACCCTTTCAGTACTTTGAAGCTTATATGCCTCAATGGCAAGTTTCTCACTTCGGGCGATAGATTTACATCAATGGCCTTCGATCCAAATATTTTATGTGGTTTTCGACATCGACTCATGTATTCACACCACGTGAATTGTACTGCAGTACCTTGAGGGTCATTATCATTATCGGTGATTCCTCTCACGCCTGCTAACAGTGTACATCATTGGTTGGTAATCAGGTGATGTCTTTCCATGTTCGACACTAGAACATCTTTTCACATGGATTGACTTGTACATCGGGCGAAGAATGAACGCGTTTGAAGACCCTGGATCTAGTTTTATCCGTCCGGGCTGCGATATATTCAGGAAAATAAAAACATCAAATGTACTCCATAGCTGCACAGATAATCATCCAAGCTAAGGGATGATGGCTCTACCAGAATCATCAGTCTGCCACACAGACGGTTGTCTGTCCTATGTACATGAAAATGAATTTATAAAGGTGAGCATGGCAATGCCCGCCTCAGCTAGATCATGAAAATGTTATGAAGATAATGTATTGTATTGTATCTTATTACAGGTCACCTTCCAGTTCGAAAAACCTTGGATCCTCATGATAAAGCATTTCACCCGACATAAGAAGATTTACGACCTCATGCTTTAGGGGGCAACTGTTATAGACATATTTGGGCACTGCAACCCCAATCACATATGTCAATAACACAAGGGCTCTCAAACCCCTGAAAGTGTTGTTTCATACCCTAAAGGATCAAGGTCAATTGATTACATCATTTCCTAGAAGTTCTCCCTTAAAAACTACTTAGAACTGGTCAAAACTGGACCATACAGACTGCTCCATGTTGAGGGTGTGATGCATCTCACCTGCTACACACAAAGGGTGCGATGCATACTGAAAATCCCTTCTGTAGGGTGCGATGAGCGAGAGTAGACAAATGGTAGAGGCAGTTTTCTAGTTGGAAACTCAGAGAATCTTCTAAAAACTACTGATATGACACTTGCCTCTCTGAATTCGCCCACGGATGAGTAAGAGATCATGAAATCTCCAAGTGGAACCAAGAATTATCAGTGAAATGACACTAATCAAAATCCCAAAAGTTGACTCAATCCCCTGCAGATATCTATATATGGATCCCTCATCCTAGAGATCGAAAGGCTGGAATTTTGTAATTGGTAAGGAAGTGTTGTTGGTTTTTCTTTGAGACATTGTATTCTTGGGTGATATTGATTTTTATGAGGTGAAGAGGGCTTTCATGCTGGGGGAATGATGCTGGCTCAGATAGCTGGGTTGTAATCCTCTCTTCTACTACCTCTATCAATAAAGTTATTTCAGTTTTCCTCCATATACTTGTATATTTCTGAATCTTGTATTTGTGTATGCATTTGTGTGGTTAATGTACATTTGATTCTACATTGTTTATGGTTATAGATCTCTATGCTTTGATGGTATTTTGCTGCTTTGACTCTATAGGTGTTCTTTGAAGCGGGACAAGTGAGAAGTGAGTGGCGAAGCTCTATCAAAGGAGAGAGGAAACAAGCAAGGAGCCAAGCGAAAGATTGAGGTTGGTACTCTCTGCTTCTCTCTCATCTATCTCTCATAAAGGAAAACACAAGTTAATTTGAATTGTTTGTTTCTAAGATAGCTACCCGTCTTAGTGGGACTAGCAGCTCTAAATGGACACTAGTTTTCCCGGAAACAAAATGGTGACTCCACTGGGGAAAGAATTGTTTGTTTGTTTGTTACTGTTGTTTTCTTTATAAACTACAGACGAAGCTTGAAGTTAAGCCAGCTAGCCTTCGAACTGCTTTTGTTGTGCAACTGCAAAGTAGATCAATGCTGCTTCAGTCAATCTTTGGGTTGGTTTATGAACTGAACATCTGACTTGCAAACATCCTAAGTGCCTTGGTGGTAGCTCAATAACCTCATTAGATCAGCCCCTATACTTTGTGTTTACTATCTATCATAAGCTCGGCCTAAATCCCTGAACTTAGCTGCAAACTGTGGGTGAAAACCAAGCTCAGTCTCATCCCTGGACCATCAAATTGTCTCTCATTGGTAGTCTGGATGCATCGCACCTCCCGTGTGCTGCAGGTGAGATGCATCCTTGTTTTCCTTAAGGACAGGTGCGATGATTGAATGAGACTGTTTCTGCCTCTAGATTTTGGTTTTTTCTTCATTGTTTTTAGCTCTATTCAGTAGTTTTGTTGTCTATGATCAGTGTATCACTGTTGAAACCTTCTTCCTTCACATTATTTAGCCTCCATTGATAAGGAATTGTGAATGTTTTTCTAATGTATTTTTCATCATTTACATTCCTCCTTTGCAAACAGTAGCTTAATCAAACTGTCATCTTTTGATTTGAAAGGGTCGCAACTATCGTTTTCAGTCAAGAAAAAGAGTGTCATAAAGTCTTCCTCTTTTAGATAGTCGATTACATTTTTTTCCATTATATTTGATTTGAATTATCAATTCTTTGAAGTGTCGAAAACAATTTTCCATTTGAAAGAGAAAGTGTCGTTTTAGTCTTCCTTTCGTTTTTTTTGAAAAGAAATTGTTAAAATGTCGCTTCGAAGAAAAGTAGTTCAGATTTGTATTTAGTTTTCTTTTTGTCATTCTCACATTAAGGGAACTGAAAAACAAATACATGCATGTGCATTTTCATTTAGACTGAATGCAGAAATTGACTTAGGAAAAATGAATTTGGTGTGTGCTCTTTGCTCTATGTTGAAAGAATCATATTTTTCTTTCTTTAGTAGCTAAGATTTTCATTGCTAAAAGAAAATAAACGACTGTTTATCGTTTTAGATTGCATATTTAGGAGTTGTACATCTACATCACGCGGTGAACCTTGAAAGGCAAACTTCTTAAGAAAGATCAACTATAAAATAAACCTCAATGAACATAAAAACACTTTGGAACCTAATGCACAACATCTAGAAGTCTAGGCTAGAGACGTATTCCAGCGTCGTAAAGCCTGGTAACTATTGTTTTCATCATAGGTTGGGTGATTCCTCCTCTTTGATATGACAAGTGCTAGTACGGACTTGTGCTCCCACATACCGTCGAGTATATATTGGGAGACCACAATAGGCTGATATCCTTTATGCTTAGGAAGCCGTGTTTGCCGCCCTTTCGATCGCAATGCACTAAACACAACATTCGAAAAGATTGACTGTCGTACGAAAAGTCCTCGGTAATTTCTCTATAATTTACCACTGAGGTGTATATTGCAGTTTTGCATTTGGTTTGGTAATCTCTCTATCTATATTTCTAGTGTAGTCACTTCCGTTCCTTTTCAGACTCCTTAAAAGAAACAGTCGATCTAAGCACTTGTCACTTTAGGCTCATTAAAAATCGAAGGCGACTAGAGTCATCTTTACCTTTTTCTCGACTCTTAAAAATTGAAAAAGCAAGTTGTGTCAAAGTGTCATAAAATTTATTTTATTTGGAATAACATCATTGTTCCCTCATTGGTTTTAGGTTGAGAAAATGGAGTCCACCAATCAAGGATTTCCCCTTGGGGGGAATCCTAGTCCTTTCTCCTCTTGGGGAGATATTGGTGCTCCACACATGGCTACATTGTCCCTTCCAGGACTCACAATTGGCCTGCTAGTATGGCTATTCTCGACCTCTGTCGTTCAAAACACCATAATTCCTCAGCAATCAAATCAACAACCAGATGATATTGAAGTTTTTCCCCCACCTTCCACTTCGTTTGTTTCTCCCTCTCCTTCTTCTTCTTCGTTTGGTGAAACTAGTAACACTAAAAGCCAAGTAACTGAGAAGAAGAAGAAAGGGAAGGAGAAGAAGAAGAAGAAGCCAACGGCGAAAGGGGGCAACCATGCATCGTCTGGCGAAAATCCACACACTACACCATCCAAACCCAAATCTCCGTGTGTCATTTTCAAATGAGACCACTATCATCGAGATTGTCCCTGCATCCCGCGGATCTTGAGAGACTAGTCTCCCCGCTTGCACAATCCGGTGTCTTCAACCACTGTCGATCGAGTACACCGTCAACTAGTGAAAATGAAGTCAATGGGCAAAAAGGAAGATCTAAGTTTCCTTGTAGGTTGTGTGAAGGTGATCATACCCTCCACCATTTCCCTTTCCTGGACGAAGCTAAAAGAGTCTTGGATAATCATCCTGCTTCACTGCAGCGACTTCCTCCTGGATACAAGAAACTCTTGCCAAGTCTGTCGCTAGTTGAAAATTAGACTGACACAACTCTGTTGTCGGTCGAAACACCTATCATTGAAGATAAACCCTCTAAGTCGACACCGGACCAAAGTCAACAGGTTGAGACGACAATCGACCCAGTTTTGTCTTCAGAAGGTCCACCTTCGGATGATACAGTCTCCAAAGAGAATGAGAATGACACCATTCAAATTATTTTTGTCAACACAGAATCCGATGAACATGGGGGAAATCTGCCTGTTCCTTTACCACAGGAGGGAAGTTCCTCAGTTCAAGAGATTCATTCGGCTGTTTATTCGGTCCCTCCTCCAAGTAATCTAGTCGTTTCCTTTGATTGGAATCTACTAGCGAGACCCCGCCTACCATCTAATGTACCATTCCGAATCATAGTACAAGCTTACAGAATGATCATGGCTGGTACTATCATAGATGAAGGGGCTTCTGTGAGTATCCTTTCCTCAACTGCTTGGAAAGAGCTTGGTTCGCCATCGCTTCTGCCTGAGATTCGAAATCTATCAGGCTTCAATAAACGAGCCAGTCGATCGTTAGGGATCCTTCCAAATTTGCCTATAACTTTGAGAAGTGAAACCATTCATCTGAAAGTGATGGTAGTCCAAGGGCCTATAGATTACAATCTACTCCTTGGGCGTGACTATATTTACAACATGGGAGCTATTGTTTCCTCACTCTTTTCGGGTGATGTGTTTCCTGTATGAAGGTAGAATGGTCCAGCTCATTGACCAGCTTTCATTCCTCGGTTCAAACATGGCTAGTAGTCAAATTCCATCCCTAAATAGTCATTTTTCATAAGGAATGTCTCATCAACCTCCAGTCCATCCACCTGATGATCGCAAGTGATTCAGTGAATGTGACTAAACCTAGGGAGCATGCACCCTGGTCTGCTTCGGCAAGAAAACTCCAGATATAAGATATGTTTCCTCGTAGGATATATGACCAATCTGACACACCCATCCATTTAGGAAAATGGGATCAGTCTAGAAAAATATTTCCTTGTCAAAGGTTATGTGATTGGAAGCTCCCACCATTCACCTTTGTCTATTTCGATGGACAAAGCCAAGGAAGTGTTTTGGTTGCTATGTGGACGAAATAACCTTGCTTTAATGCAAGAACTTCCATTAGGTAACTTGGGAAATTTAATTTTCTTTATACCTCGGGGGATGCAAACCTTTTGTACGCAAGTGAAAAGCAACCATCATAACTCTAACCCCGTAGTTTTTACTAAATTCAATTGCTTATGTTAGGTGATTGGTCTGATCCACCATTCACCTTTGCCGAGACCGATGGCGATGACAAAGTAAAGGAAATGTTTCCCGGCGAGAAACTATCCTAGCTAACCTTAGTAGTTCTTTAACCCTTAGGACAGTAGTTCGTTGTTCCTAGCTTGCATAAAAAGGATCGATGCAAAGTTTCGCATGGGGAAAGCTCCCAAAAAATGAACCTACTGATGAGAGACATCCTTATTAGACGACTGGCATGAGTAATGTTTCTGCAAAGTTCAAGCTCGTTAAAAAATAAACCTAGCAACAAGTAATGTTTCCGCAAAGTTCAAGCTTGTTAAAAAATAAACCTAGCACGAGCACGTTTCCGCGAAGTTCAAGCTCGTTAAAAAATAAACCTAGCAATGAGCATATGTTCCACTAGAGTTCAAGCTCATTAAAAATGAACCCACCTTCGGTAAATAACCCTTGTGATCGCATTGCTATCAGCTTTTGATCCTTGGTCGTGTTCTTACCATCACCTCCCTTTTTTATCCGATCATACGCCTCCACTTGATTATTTACCCTTTTGAGGAACAATTTCGATGAGTGATTCTATTTGCCACCTTCTTTACACTATCGTGATTGAAAAGTTCCAAGCTTACCTGGAACCAGTTTCTACCCGAAAACATCACTCATTCCTAAAAAACGAGTCTCCTTTAAACCCTTTTCAGACTCGTTAAAAATGAAAATATTGTCGAGCATTCCAACTCGTTAAAGTGTTTGGAAATACCGAGTTTTCTTTAAACCCTTTTCAAACTCATTAAATATGAAATGATTGTCGAGCATTCCAGCTCATTAAAGTGTTTGGAAATAACGAGTCTCTTTTAAGCTATTTTTAGACTCGTAAAATATAGAAAGATTGTCGAGCAATTGGCCTCTCCAACTCGTTAAAGTGATTGGAAGTGCCATCCCTCCTCTATATTTTAATCTTTTTGGACCTGAGGGATCATTACACAAAAATATCGAGCGCTTGTCTTTTTCAGCTCGCTAAAGTGATCGGAAAAGTCATCCCTTTCGTATTATTTTATACTTTTTCGGACTTACGGGATTATACTACGAAAAAGGACTATTGGAGTTCCCTTTCCGTCTCTTTTCAGACTCTCTAAAACTGAAAAGGACCAAGTTATCTTTGTTGTTAAACTCGTTAAAACAATAGCGACAAACTTGTCCATATGGACAAGAGTGAGTTTCGCTGTCGCTAGGCTCGCTAAAACATAGCGACAGGTTTGCCCGAAGGGAAAATTATAGAACAAGCATATGTTATCCTCCTCAAGCTTGAAAAAAATAAAGAGGTACTGGTCAGCAATGACTGGGGAAAAAGGGAAGAAAATGTGAAGAACTTCATTGGTAGCAGGTCGCTCTTAAACATGACATTTTCACTCCATCACCATGATTGAGTCGGGTTGGGTTATTTCGTTCACTGGTCATATCACCATTGGTCCTCCATACCATCCATTTTGGGGTTAACTCTACCAATCCATTTGAGTGTCGCTGATATGTTCAAAATAAGTCACTCAGAGAATTCACCAACCCAACTAACACCTCATCCACTGCAATACCTTCACACTCCATTTTTCATGACCGCCACCCTGAACCTTGTATTTCACCTCCACAAAATCATTTGCTCCGTTTCGTGTCATAGATGTTGGATTCATTAAGGCCCTCCTACGACAGGTCACTTCTTGTCGACATCAGCTCATTATCCAAGAAGTCGACTTAGGAACAACCCTTTCAGTACTTTGAAGCTTGCATGCCTCAATGGCAAGTTCCTCACTTCCGGCGATAGATTTACATCAATGGCCTTCGATCCAAATATTTTATGTGGTGTTCAACATCGACTCATGTATTCACACCACGTGAATTGTACTGCAGTACCTTTAGGGTCATTATCATTATCGGTGATTCCTCTCACGCCTGTTAACAATGTACATCATTGTTTGGTAATCAGGTGATGTCTTTCCATGTTCGACACTAGAACATCTTTTCACATGGATTGACTTGTACATCGGGCGAAGATTGAACGCGTTCGAAGACCCTGGATCTAGTTTCATCCGTCCAGGCTGCGATATATTCAGGAAAATAAAAACATCAAATGTACTCCATAGCTGCACAGATAATCATCCAAGCTAAGGGATGATGGCTCTACCAGAATCATCAGTCTGCCACACAGACGGTTGTCTGTCCTATGTACATGAAAATAAATTTATGAAGGTGAGCATGGGAATGCCCGCCTCAGCTAGATCATGAAAATATTATGAAGATAATGTATTGTATTGTATCTTATTACAGGTCACCTTCCAGTTCGAAAAACCTCGGATCCTCATGATAAAGCATTTCACCCGACATCAGAAGATTTACGACCTCATGCTTTAGGGGGCAACTGTTATAGACATATTTGGGCACTGCAACCCCAATCACATATGTCAATAAAATAAGGGCTCTCAAACCCCTAAAAGTGTTGTTTCATACCCTAAAGGATCAAGGTCAATTGATTACATCATTTCCCAGAAGTTCTCCCTGAAAAACTACTTAGAACTGGTCAAAACTGGACCATACAGACTGCTCCATGCTGAGGGTGCGATGCATCTCACCTGCTACACACAAAGGGTGCAATGCATACTGAAAATCCCTTCTGTAGGGTGCGATGAGCGAGAGCAGACAAATGGCAGAGGTAGTTTGCTAGGTGGAAACTCAGAGAATCTTCTAGAAACTACTCATATGACACTTGCCTCTCTGAATTCGCCCAGGGATGAGTAAGAGATCATGAAATCTCCAAGTGGAACCAAGAATTATCAGTGAAATGACACTAATCAAAATCCCAGAAGCTGACTCACTCCCCTGCAGATATCTATATATGGATCCCTCATCCTAGAGATCCAAAGGCTGGAATTTTGTAATTTGTAAGGAAGTGCTGTTGGTTTTTCTTTGAGACATTGTATTTTTGGGTGATATTGATTTTTATGAGGTGAAGAGGGCTTTCATGCTGGAGGATGATGCTGGATTAGACAACTGGGTTGTAATCCTCTCTTCTACTACTTCTATCAATAACGTTATTTGAGTTTTCCTCCATATACTTGTATATTTCTGAATCTTGTATTTATATATGCATTTGTATGGTGAATGTACATCTGATTCTACATTGTTTATGGTTATAGATCTCTATGCTTTGATGGTATTTTGCTACTTTGACTCTATAGGTGTTCTTTGAAGCAAGACAAGTGAGAAGCAAGTGGCGAAGCTCTATCAAAGGAGAGAGGAAACAAGCAAGGAGCCAAGTGAAAGACTGAAGTTGGTACTCTCTCATCTATCTCTTATAAAGGAAAACACAAGTTACTTTGAATTGTTTGTTTCTAAGATAGCTACCCGTCTTAGTGGGACTAGCAGCTCTGAATGGACACTAGTTTTCCCGGAAACAATAAGGTAGATCACCAGATAAATCAGGTTCAGTGTTCTCCAAGGATAAACATAAGTCACAACCAAACTTAGGTAAATCATACTCAATTTGTTTCAAAGATGAATAGAAACTACAATCACCAGATCAATAGATTCGATAATCGCAGGAACTTCTTCAATGGTCAATGTTTCTCATGTCATAATTTTGGACACAAAGCTACTCAATGTGTTGCTTAAAAAACCATCATGACTAGAGAAGCACGAAATCAAAGGAATGTGACAGGGATCAAGAAAAGTTCCTATAATAACTTTTCTCTTCTTGAAAATGAAATAGAATGCTCAATCTGTAACAACTTTGGCCATGAAGAATCTGAATGCAGGAGTAAATTTCGGCGAATATCTCAAAAGGAGCAAATTCCATTAAATCCCAAAATATGGAGAAACAGAGAACCGCAAACAGAAAGATGTGCTAGAGCCTTGTATGTAGAAAGACAAGAAAACCAGTGGTATGTCGACAGTGGATGCTCAAAACACATGATAGGTGATAAAGAAAAAATACACTCATATAATGCCTTAGAAAATGAAAAGAATGTCTCATTTGGAAACGACACTCTTGTTGTCATAAAAGGTAAAGGCTCTGTTTTCTTGAAAGAGAAAGTTAAAGATGGGAATTCTATGTATGTTGATGGTTTAAAACATAACCTGTTGAGTGTGAGTCAAATGTGTGATCAAGGAAATGAAGTGGTGTTTTGATCAAATGGATGTGTTGTTCATGAGTTTGATACAAGAGAAACCATGATCAAAGGTACAAGAACTCCGAAGAACCTATACATACTCAAGGGAGGATAACAAAAATGCTATCTAAGCAAAAATGATGACAACTGGCTATTGCACAGAAGATTGGGACATCTAATCTTTTCTCAAATAAGAAAAGCATGCAGATTCCATGCTATTCGTGATCTTCCAAATATCAGCATTCCTGAAAATAGTATATGCAAATCATGTCAATTCGGTGAGCAAACCAGATCTCACTTCGTCGAAAAGCAAGGGTCAGCTAGTAAGCCTCTTGAACTTGTTCATACTAATTTATGTGGACCATCAAGGAAAAAGTCAGCTCATGGAGAAGAATACTTTATATTATTCATTGATGATTTTTCCAGAATGTGTTGGATAGGTCTTCTAAAGCATAAAGATGAAGCATTTGAAAATTTCAAAGCCTTCAAAGCTTTGGTTAAAAATGAATCAGATTGCTAAATCAAATGCCTCAAATCTGATCGAGGAGGGGAATTTACCTCAAATGAATTCTTTGACTTTTGTGAACAACATGGAATAAAAAGTTAGTTCTCCACCGCAAGGACTCCTCAGCAAAATGGAGTGGTAGAAAGGATGAACATAACTATTCAACAAATGGCTTGAGCTATGCTAGATGAATCTAGAACTCCTACAACCTTCTGGGGTGAAGCTGCATTCACCGCCGTCATTATTCTCAACCAAGCAAATGTTCAGGTAAACAACACTCAAACTCCACATGAACTTTGGTGTGGTAAGACTCCTACTATAAAATACTTCAAAGTTTTTGGAAGCAAATGTTACATCAAAAAGACTGATGAAAAACTTGGTAATTTTGAACCCAGAGTAGATGAAGGTATTCTTCTTGGCTACTCTTCCCGAAGTAAAGGATATAAATGTTATAATAAAAGACTTGGGAAAATTATTGAAAGTATTGATGTTGTGGTTGATGAAGCATGCGAAAATCCAAAATAGATAAAAACCGAAGATTATGACAATGAAGAAGATGGGGATCATTTTCCCACATCAAATCACACTGATTTTGAAGAGGAAACCAATGAAACACAAGAAGAAGAGAAAACAGTAGAAGAAAAGGCTCTATCCAGGTATGTTCAGAAAAATCATCTAGAAACTCAAATTTTAGGGGGGAAAGGGGCAGGTGTGCAGACAAGAAGAACTATTACAGAAGCCTCAAGCTATCTAGCATTACTATCTTCCACCGAACCTCAAAATGTAAATGAAGCATGCAAAGATGAATGTTGGATAAAGGCCATGAATGAAGAACTTGAGCAAATTGAAAAGAATAATACTTGGGAGTTAGTTCCTAGACCTCATGATAAAAATATCATAGGAACTAAATGGATATTAAAAAATAAGCTGATCGAAAATGGAGAAGTTATTAGAAACGAGGCCAGACTTGTTTGTAAAGGGTATGCTCAACAAGAAGGTATTTGAAGAAACCTTGGCACCTGTTGCTAGACTTGAAGCCATAAGAATGATTCTTTCTCTTTCTAGTTTTCAGAAATTCAAAGTATACCAAATGGATGTAAAATATTCCTTTCTTAATGGAGACTTAGAAGAAGAAGTCTATATTGAGAAACCAGAAGGATTCATTCTTGGAAATGATTCAAAACTTGTATGCAAACTTAGAAAGGTTCTCTATGGTCTAAAACAAGCTCCAAGGACCTGGTATTGTCGTCTTGACAAATATCTCCACCAACAGGGTTTTTCAAAGTGATCAACAGATAGCAATCTATATACAAAAATTGACATTGATAAATTGCTAATAATTGTTGTTTATGTTGATGATATCATATTTGGTAGCAATGAAGAATCCACGAGTCAGAATTTTGCTTCAGTAATGCAGCAAGAATTTGAAATTTCCTTGCTTGGTGAGCTTACCTATTTTCTTGGTCTACAAGTTCAACAAAATAAAGATGGTATTTTTATTTCACAAACCAAATATCTCAAACAGATCTTGAAAAAGTACGACATGGAAGATTCTAAACCAGTATGTACCCCAATGGTAACAAGATGCAGTCTTAGCTCAAATGATGAATCAACAGCAGTACATCAACCAACTTACAGATCCATGATTGGCAGTCTGCTTTATCTAATAGGTACCTGACCTGACATCATGCATGCAGTAGGAATAGTTGGAAGATTCCAAGCAAATCCAAAGGAATCACACCTTCAGGTAGTCAAAAGGATTTTCAAATATATTCAAGGAACACAGAACTTTGGTTTATGGTATCCTAGAGATACAAATCTTACACTTCATGCATATATAGATGCAGATTGGGCAGAAACTGTTGATGACAGAAAAAGCACTAGTGGTGGTGCATTCTGTTGGAAATACTGAGAGGGGGGGGTGAATCAGTATTTCTTTTTCGACTATTGTTTTACTAGTTAAACAATTTATATTCATAACACAAGATGAACAACAATAATCAATGCTTTTATTAATATAATCTTTGTAGTAAAATAGATACAATATATAAGTGGTTGCAATCAGTTTCCAAGCTCCAACTCGGACTTTGTGAGGCTCCAACCTCCAAAGCACCAAATCTATTTCGCCAGACACCAATCTTGGACTTAGGAGAACCAACTTCCAAGGACTTTAATCCTTCCATTTCCCGAGACACCAGTCCCAAAGACTCCTATCCTTCCTACTTCTGAGGCATTAACCCCAAGGACTCCAATCCTTCTTACTTCTGAGGCACCAGCCCCAAGGACTCTTATCCTTCCTACTTCTGAGGCATCAACCCCAAGGACTCCAATCTTTCTTACTTCTGAGGCACCAGCCCCAAGGACTCCTATCCTTCCTACTTCTGAGGCATCAACCCCAAGGAATCCAATCCTACTTACTTCTGAGGCACCAGTTTCAAGGGTTATGACCCAATCTTGTCAAGGTTCATTTGATAATAATGTTTTCCTCTCAGAACTCTTCTCTACTAAGTTTTGTCTGATTATAGCTTCATTGCAATCTCCAAGCTACAACATCAATGAAAACTAGTATTCTTATGAAGAAGTATTTACAACTCTGCACACTGCTCACACATAGTCTCCAATAGCCTTCATGCTCTCTGATAATGTCTTCATACAGCGTTAGTCAGTCTATTGTTAGCTGCACTAAACTCTGCATAAAAAACAACTTCCTGTTCCAACTTATGTTCTCTCCTGGCACCTTCTCCCCTTCGAATGTCTATTGTCCTGTTGGCCCTTCGGCCCTCTTTCTGTTCTGTTGGATCCTCTCACTGCCTCTATGTCCTCTAGCTTATTTTCCACAGCATTTTTTTTTCTCAGTAAAAACTAATTCTATTAGGAGGACGTATAGTACAGTAAGAAGTTACAATCAAGAGAAACAGGAACACATGCAGCCAGAAAGGATAGGCTATCCACCTCGGCTCCTAGAAGAAAAAGAGAAGAGAGTAGAGCTGAGCAGGAAGAAACAAGAAGAATAGAGGAAAAAGAACAGAACAGAGGATTCTACCCAACATGGGAGGAATCAACTATTCGACATTTTTTCCCTTTCTTTTTACCAACTTTGACCCATTCAGGAGGTCACTGCTGAGCTGGGCGGAGTGAGAGGTTTCCTTATCTGAATCTGAGGTAGAGGATTCATGAATCCTTTTCTGAGAGATTGGTTGGACAGACGAATCCTCAGGCCCAGTCGAGGGTGGATCCTGTGCCAACTTTGCTTCCATCCCTTCCTCAAACCCCTCTTCTTCATCTGAGCTGAAATCAAAATCGTCCATGGGGGGAGGGTCATGAGGCTTCCAGCTTTTGGATTTCTGCTTAGGATTGACTTTCTTCTTTTGGGCAAGCATCGAGGGACAGGAGCTTTGAAGGTGCCCTATGTTTTGGCAATTTCTGCAGTGAAAGGTTGTGTTCTCATAGTCCAAGGTCTGAGTCCAATGGAAGTCTCCAATTTTGAGATTGATCTGGTTAGGGAGACCTTTGCTCATGTCTATTTCTGCACAGATTCTGGCGAAGGTGTATAGGCCCTTTTCCCCTCTAGAGATGTATGTGTCTAGAAAGCGGCCTAGAGAGTTGTCGATCCCTTGAAATACAACAAAGTGCCATAGATGCGCCGAGAGATTGGGAAGTCTGACCCAGATTGGGAGCTTGGTGATGATTGCTGTAGAGGGATCAAAATCTGGGAACCAGGGGGTGAGGAATAAACCTGCTGAGCCCCAAAACCATGGGCCTGAAGTTAAAGCTCTTTGGTAGTCCTCGCCGAAATCAAACACTACAATGAAGAAGCCCTTTGAGCACAACAGAACCTTGCAATTGTTGGTCCAGTTAGAGTGGATCCATTGGTAAAGGTCTGTTATGCGTGGCCATAGCCCATTAAACCTACAAATAATGGCATGCTCTGGAAACTTTTGGGTCTTCTCATCTAGCGTTGGATGCATTATTTCAATGGAGGGGGTTTCCTCCAGTTTGTCCACCAAGAAAGGTTGGGAGCCTGAACCGATGGAGCTGTTTTCTCAGGCATTTGAGCATGGACAACATCTTTGTATGAAAACGCTTTAGCTGAGGAAGACTGTCCTACAGCTCCCCCTCTCAGACAAAGTGTGAAAATAATGGAAGCATTTCTCTTAATGATGTAGAAAGAAAGGGGGTAAAGATCCTCATGTTGTTTACCTTCATGGAGAAGTCGTTGAGCTCCAGAGGGGATCCCCAGCTTGAGTTCCAGAGCATTCTTGAGTTTCTGCACTAGATCCGATGAGCTCACCCATTGAAGTAGAGTTTTGCCCGAGATGAGCATGATTTGGATATGAAATGAGGCAGAGAAGTCAAAGTTCTGCTTTCCTTTGAAAATCTAAGATGAGAGGAGGCTGGTTCTTTGAAGGGATTTCTTTTCTTGAACTTGCCGCAGGGGCTTGTGAGGAGATAATGGGAAAATCCTGGCTTCAGTGAGTCTGTTAATGCTTTCCGCCCCATAGAGCTTCTAGATACTCTGCCCAGGCAAATCCAGGGAGCGGAAGGGGTTCTGATGATTAAAAACAGAGCATTCTTCCGGAGCAAAAAATGTCCACCCAATGACCACCACTTGAGGAGAAACAGGAGTAAAATCTGTGTGTTCCCTTGGCCATTGCATTTGGAATCTGGAGGGGGCGGCTGGGGTGAGAAGCAGCATCCGGGGGCCGTGAACTAGCCGCACCAAAGTCCTGAGCGGAGCATAACAGAGTGAAAGGGGCTCTCAGAAGAGATTGGAAGACATACAGTTCAACAATGAAGGAGGATACCAGTGTTCCATGACTGACGCGCCCAACACCATCATCGGCAGGGCCGAGCAGAAGCCAGACGGCGGCCGAAGGAAGGGAGGCAGTGGCAAGACAGTTAGGGTTCATCGTCGGAGCTCGGTTCAAGTCGGATATTGGGTACCCATTTTCCACAGCATTTTAACAACCTTCAACAACATTCAATAGTTTACTGTTCTCTGCTTTTCTATCTTTTATCATTCCTCCTTCCTCTGTCTGTCGGTTTCCTCTCTTCACTTGCCCTTTAGCTTCCTCAACACTCGCTATCATTTCCTCTGTCCTCGCTTGCTTCTTCAGCTTCCCGGCTTACAGTTTCCTCTGTCTATTCATACTCACAGGACATGTTGATTCAATGGTGAGGACTGAATAATGCATAGAGAACACATATTCAAAAACTTGTAACAACGCTCTCATTTTTTAATGATGGCAGTCGTACACAGAGTCGGCATAGTTTAACGGACATCCATGTCCCAATTGCAATCACTATCGCCATGATTCACCCCATTTAACTAACGTTCAACCTCCTGAACCATTGGAACAATTATCATAAGCCTTTCGGCCTAAAACACACCTCGCAAGCCAAATATTTAATTACACAGAGAATATGAGGAAAAACCAGTCAAAAGACTAAGGGGTGGACTTCAAGCAATATTACACCTGCATCTAAACTGTATCAGGTCCGCAACTTAAATCGCAATTAGCGATTCGTGACTCCCAGGTGTCCTTTATATATCGGACCCATGACTCTGTTGATGGCTGATGGCCGATCCTCCACTGCTCCGATGGACCGGATGCAATATGGTCTTAAACCATAGTTAATTTTCCCGTGGGATCCACAGCCTTATCACAGTCAGCACTTCCAATGTGGCAAGGCTTTACCACTTGCGACATGCAACAAATGCGATCATAGATTAACTTATATTGCAATATTGCAGTGGGTCCACATACATATGTATCGCTATCGGCGATCACAAAGAAAGGGTTGCTTAACACTGTATTACCTCCGCTCTGAATTCTCGATGCAATAATCACTATCATCAATCACAATGGTCCACTTGACACACTGTAACGACGCTCTCGAAGTGCCGATGCGATATAATATTATGTACTGGACCTGATATAACTCAATGCTCCTTTTCATAAAAATTCAGGTCCACTTTCTGCCTCCGATAGTGTATTTTCCTATGTACATGCCTTGGCCTCTGTTTGTGCCTCCGATAGTGTTAAACACATATATGCATGCTTTTTGCCGTCGATGGGTAAATACATGAGTTTGAGGCATATCGTTGCTCCCGATAGTGTAATGTGCCATAGATGCCCGCTGATTGTGTTAAGCCTATATATATGGGCTTTCTCTCCGCCGATAGTATCAAAGCAAGCATATATAAGCTCTCTGATGGCTCTGTTTCTCTGTTTCCTCTGTCTGCTCTGTGTGCTCCTCTTCTTTGGCATATATATATATATAGATATATATATATATATATATATATATATATATATATATATATATATATATATATATATATATATATATATATATATATATATATATGACATATATATATATATATATGACATATATATATATGCTCTGTTCTACTCACTATGTTTGCTTCTGTAGCTTTGAGAACTCAGTTTTGGCATATATATACATGGCTCCTCCTGTAGCTCCTCTTGCTCCAATGTGGCTCCTCTAGCTTGGAAGTGTCTTTCAAATACCTCCTTGCATATCTAAATGCCTCTCTTGCTCTGATATCCTATAATATGCTTTGATATGCCTCCTTTGGTAACTCCTCTTGCTTATGGCTTGGCTATCCTGATGGCCTTGCTCCTGTCTCTTCATGGATCTGCTCTGCTTCCCCTTGGCTTCATATCGTCATCTAGTATCTAGAATATTGCCATATTGACATCCATGACAACCTAGGTCAACAATCTCCCCCTTCGTTATTGATGGAAATATTCTTGTTCTCTCCCCCTTTGACATCAATGGCAAAGGAGTGCTCTGGGACTCCCCCTATCATACTGCTTCTGGTCTTCATGAATGGTAGATCTTCACGGGTCTGTGATTCCCCCTGTCATAGTGCTCTTCTTATTTTTACTCAAGATAGAAGGATTGATGCTTTATCATCAATTAGCACATTATTCCCTCTTCATGTCTCAGAACTACTCTATCATGGATTCAACAATGCTTAAAGATGCTCTACTTTAATGCTTTCATTCAGATTGCAAATGGCCGTACACCAAGTGTCCAAGTCCAGGATTTTATGCTTCATTCCATGTTGTTTTCTCCATAGGGAGAATTGAGAGACCTTCATAGTTCGAATCTAGAGAAAAATGCCACTGAGATTGTCTTTCTTGTTGTCTTTCTTCAGATCTGAGTTCATTTGTGTCTCCGTGCTTCTTCTTAACACACTGCCATCCTTTCCTTGTGTTCTTGTACATATCTTAGCTAGTTATTTCATCTTAGCAGATTTAGATATCCAATCTGTGACTGTCTTTTAAATACAATTGTTGATCTGCATCTTCATGCAGTGCTTCAGTTTTGATATAGGCTGCCAGCTGCTCTTACTTCAAACTCTGTTCTAGGTGTATCTGTTTATTTGAAGACTACCTCTATTAGTGTCCAGAATTTATCTGTTCTCACATTAAATCCCTGAGTTAAGACATAAAATTCTGTGATAACAACACCATGGTTGTTTGCCCTATTTTCTCTAGCATTAGATGACTTTCTCTGTTGCTTCAATTACTACTTAGTGATTAAGTGGAAAGCATCTTTAACAAAAATCCAAAGAATGGTTATAGGATCATATTCTACAATGGAGTACTCTCGAAAAATGATTTTCATCAAAGAATGATTATTAATATATCTCAACAAGGATTTCATTAGGACTCTTTTCACTAATAGCTTCTGCAATAGTGATCAAGAATTACAGGCTCCCCCTAACTGTATACATCATCTCCTTTTGGTAGAGTCTTCTCATCAAATGCTTAGATTTTCAAAATTCAGGCCAATGGCATATGTTGTTGGCTGGAGAGCTCAAGGGGCTTTCAGATTGTATTTGCTTTCTTCTCCATACTTGTGTAAATTTCTTCTTTTGCATGGTTCTAGCTTGTGTAAGAGCCCATGTTAATTTACAATCACGTGCCATATGACCAATGTTATGACACTTGAAGCATTCTACATTGTTATTGAATAAGAATTCATGATTTCTTCCTGCAAAATTGTTTCTTGGAGATTATTGGGGACTATAATATCTATCTCTATGAGATGGTTGGGGACCATGACATCTATCTTTATGATATGCTTTATAGTCTTTTTCCATGTGACCATAGTTCGTACAAGAATAACAATAACCAAAAAATGAACTTTGGTACCTAGGAGATGGAGGTTTCCTTGATGTACTTCTGAAGCCTTTCTGCCTTGAGATCCTTTGATGATAACCATTTCCTCTCGCCTCTTTGACATCATCTATATTTCTCCTTGGAGCTGGATTTTTTCTTGGAGTAGGATTTCTTCTTGGAGTAGTATTTCTTCTAATGTAGCCTTGATTTTTCTCCTTACCTTTGCTAGAACTGGGAGCATCACCATTTCTTTCTATCTTCTTCACATCTCTTTTGTTTAAAGCATTTTCATTCTTGTTTGAGGGTTCAGCTGCATACCGGAGATCTGATTTATCAGATGGACATCTGTGATAGCTGAGCATGTCATCCAAGGCTTGAGAGCTCTTCAAGATTTTGTTCATCCCATCAACCTTTGTCCTGAGGAAGACAATCTCTTCTTCCAATCTTTCACACTCACTATTCTTCTTAGCAAGTTGTTCCTCAGTTTCTTCCTTGATACAAATAACTTCGTCTGCTTCTATTTTAAGGAAGATGATATCTGACTTCATTTTGAAGATTTTTTTATCCTTTGCTTTTAGTTGATAGATCATGGTGTTTCTTTCCTTTCATGCTTCATCAACCTATCCTTCTATGACTTCCAATGATTCCATGGTCTTTTCAGCTCCTTGTGCTTGTTTCCTTGCTTCTTGTAGTTGATACTTGAGAGAGGAGACCTCTACCTTGTACTGACCAATCTCTTCTTCAAGTTTGTTCAAGATCTTATGCCTTTGTTCAAGTTGACTTGACAATGTATCTTCCTTCTTCTTTACTTTATTCAATTTATTTGTCATGGATATGACTTCTTCATGATGCTTTCTTTTGCTTTGATGATATTCCTTCTTAAACTTGGCAAGCTCTTCATCCCTTTCTTGTACTTGAAGCTTGATGAGGTCAACTTTCTTCCTTGTTTGATCTTGGTTACCAACTAGTGTTGTCTTCTTAAGTTCCTCATTTTCCTTTTTCAAATTGTTAATCTCTTCCACGACAGTCATAAGTTGAACGAGGAGTTCTTCTACAAAATCTTTTTCATTCTCTTCATTTTCTAAGTCTGCTTTAGCCTTGACATCATCATTCTCATGTTCAGCTTCTATGATGGGTTCTGGAATTTCTTTCTAGATTTCCATCATCTTCTTGACTGATGGTGATGGTCAATGCTCCTTTTGAGTGAAGGTCATGAAGTTTGTCCCATATACCGTTTGCTGATGAACATTTTCCTAGATTGTTCTTTACAAAATCAGGTTGCCCATTCAAGATTGACTTCATTGCTTTTGCATTGTACTTCTTGGATTCCTCATCCATCCTGCTATCAGTAATAATTGATTGCCAGATTTCAATGCCTTGAGTCTGTAGGAAATTCCTCATTCTTGCTTCCCATATTTTAAAGTTCCCATTGAGCCTTGGAGCCTCCTCAAATTGATTGTCTTCTATTTTAGTAGTAGAGGGATACATATCCTTAGGAGGATTGGAGACTTTCTTCCTTGACCTTGCCATTTGTGTTCTAAAGGTCAACCTTCAAGCTATTAAGCTTTGAATGAAGGTACCTGCTCTGATACCAATTGTTGGAAATACTGAGGGGGGGTGAATTAGTATTTCTTTTTCGACTATTATTTTACCAGTTAAACCATTTATATTCAGAACACAAGATGAACAACAATAATCGATGCTTTTATTAATATAATCTTTGCAGTATAGATACAATATATAAGTGGTTGCAATCAGTTGCTAAGCTCCAACTCGGACTTTGGTGAGGCTTCAACCTCCAGAGCACCAACTCCATTTCGCCAAGACACCAATCTTGGACTTAGGAGCACTAACTCCCAAGGACTTCAATCCTTCCATTTCCTCAGACACCAGTCCCAAAGACTCCTATCCTTCCTACTTCTGAGGCATCGACCCCAAGGACTCCAATCCTTCTTACTTCTAAGGCACCAGCCCCAAGGACTCCTATCCTTCCTACTTCTGAGACATCAACCCCAAGCACTCCAATCCTTCTTACTTCTGAGGCACCAACCCCAAGGACTCCTATCCTTCCTACTTCTGAGGCATCAACCCCAAGGATTCCAATCCTACTTACTTTTGAGGCACCAGCCTCAAGGGTTTTGACCCAATCTTGTCAAGTTTCATTTGATAATAATGTTCTGCTCTTAGAACTCTTCTCTATTGAGTTCTGTCTGATTATAACTTCACTGTAGTCTCCCAGCGACAACATCAATGACAACTAGTATTCTTATGAAGAAGTCTTTACAACTCTGCACACTGCCCACACATAGTCTCCAATAGCCTTCATGCTCTTTGATAATGTCTTCACACAGCTTTAGTCAGTCTACTATTAGCTGCACTAAGCTCTGCATAATGAACAACTTCTTGTTCAAACTTATGTTCTCTGCTGGAGCCTTCTCCCCTTCGACTGTCTGTTGTCCTGTTGGCCCTTCGGCCCTCTTTCTGTTCTACTGGATCCTCTCGCTACCTCTATCTCCTCCAGCTTATTTTCCACAACATTTTAACAACCTTCAACAACATTCAACATTTTACTATACTTTGCTTTTTTGTCTTTTATTCATTCCTCATTCCTTCGTTTGTCGGTTTCCTCTCTTCGTTGGCCCTTTAGCTTCCTCAACGCTCCCTATCATTTCTTCTGTTCTCGCTTGCTTCTTCAGCTTCCTGGCTTATAGTTTCCTCTGTCTATTCATGCTCATAGGACATGTTGATTCAATGGTGAGGATCGAATCATGCATAGAGAACACATATTCAAAAACTTGTAACAATGCTCTCCTTTTTTAATGATGGCAAGCATACACAGTGTTGGCATAGTTTAACGGACAACCATGTCCCAATCGCAATCACTATCGCCATGATTCACCCCATTTAACTGACGTTGATCCTCCTAAACCATTGGGACAATTATGATAAGCCTTTCGGCCTAGAACACCCTGCGCAAGCCAAATATTTAATTACATAGAGAATATGAGAAAAAACCAGTCAAAAGACTAAGGGGCGGACTTCAAGCAATATTACACCCGCATCTAAACTGTATCGGGTCCGTAACTTAAATCGCAATCAGCGATTCATGACTCCCAGGGGTCCTTTATATATCGGACCCATGACTCTGCTAATGGCCGATGGTCGATCCTCCACTGCTCTGATGGACCAGATGCAGTATGGTATTAAAACATAGTTAATATGCCCTTCGGGTCCACAACCTTATCATAGTCAGTGCTTCCAATGTGGCAAGGCTTTACCGCTTGCGATATGCGACGGATGCGATCATATATTAACTTATATTGCAATGTTGCGATGGGTCCACATACATATGTATCGCTATCGACGATTACAAAGAAAGGGCCGCTTAACATTGTATTACCTCGGCTCCAAATTCTTGATGCGATAATCACTATCGACGATCGCAATGGTCCACTTGACACACTGTAATGCTGTTCCCGAAGTGCCGATGTGATATAATATTATGTACCAGACCCGATATAACTCAGTGCTCATGTTCATAAAAATTCAGGTCCACTTTCTGCCTCTGATAGTGTATTTGCCTATGTACATGCCTTGGCCTCCGTTTGCACCTCCAATAGTGTTAGACACATATATGCATGGTTTTTTCCGCCAATGGGTAAATACATGAGTTTGAGGCATATCGCCACTCCTGATAGTGTAATGTGCCATAGATGCCCACCTATTGTGTTAAGCCTATATATATGGGCTTTCTCTACATCGATAGTATCAAAGCAAGCATATATAAGCTCTTCGATGGCTCTGTTTCTCTGTTTCCTCTGTCTGCTCTGTGTGCTCCTCTTCTTTGGCATATATATATGACATATATATATGCTCTGTTCTACTCGCTCTGTTTGCTTCTGTAGCTCTGAGAACTCAGTTTTGGCATATATATATATATATATATATATATATATATATATATATATATATATATATATATATCTATATATATATATATATATATATATATATATATATATATATATATATATATATATATATATATATATATGGCTCCTCCTGTAGCTCCTCTTGCTCCAATGTGGCTCCTCTGGCTTGGAAGTGTCTTTCAAAGACCTCCTTGCATATATGAACACCTCTCTTGCTCTGATATCCTGTAATATGCTTTGATATGCCTCCTTTGGTAACTCCTCTTACTTATGGCTTGGCTATCCTGATGGCCTTGCTCCTGTCTCTTCATGGATCTCCTCTGCTTCGCCTTAGCTTCATATCGTCATCGAGTATCTAGAATATTTCCATTTTGACATCAATGATAACCTAGGTCAACACATTCTATATGGGCTCCAGGTTAGTGTCTTGGTTCAGTAAGAAACAAATTTCAATTTCATAATCTACAGCTGAAGCAGAATACGTGGCTACTGCATCTTGCTACACACAACTACTTTGGATGATGCAAAACTTGCAAGACATGCAGATCACATGTACTCCACCCATCTCCATTCTATGTGATAATACAAGTGCCATCAATATTTCAAAGAATCCAGTCATGCACTCCAAGACCAAGCACATACCCATCAAATATCATTTTCTACATGAACAAGTGCTTGAACAAAAGGTCAAATTGGAGTATGTTCCCTCCAAAGAATAGGTTGTTGATATATTCACTAAACCACTGCCCAGAGAGACATTTGAATATCTCAGGAAAAAGTTGGGATTAGTTTCTGCATCATCCTATTGTTAAATCCTATTTTTCAGAGAAAGGTTGTTATATGCAAGTTTCATGAAGTGAAGTCGCGTACATACGTGGGTTTCTGTGGGCACAACCGCGTATATGTTGATTTGAAGGAAAACAGTGGGCCAGACTTAGGAAAAAGGAGTTTGCTATGGTTTTGTCAATTATTTGCTCTGTTTGATGATGTTTACAATCCACTGATAACATGTGGAAATATATTGGTCCTCATATAGTTGTTGATAACTTGATGTATATCTGATTGATGATGATGTTTTGATATCTCTTCTGACATATGCAATGATCAAATCTGGCAGTGAACAGGTGGAACAGGTTCAGGAGGAGAACATGGTATTCTTCTAATAAGCATTGTTGGCATTATGTCTAGAAGTGTTCGATACCTAATCAATGATGATGAGTACTTGCTATATGATGATAGGTTGATACTCACATATGTTGATTATCATGGTTGATGATATGGGATGTTCCCTAGTGATGATATAATAAAGGTTCTTGTGGAAAGATCATGCAGTTATTGATAATGATGTCTATGGTGTTTTCACATACATATGATATGATGTGCATGATTTTGTGCTACTGCTTGGAGATATGACATATGCTTAGTTGATTCATGGAAGGTTATGATAAGGGAACGTAGCAAGTTTATCTTGATGAGATCAAGAGGATGAGTTGATATATGCCGACATACTTTGACATAGGTTGATGATATTTATGGACATATACAGGTTGTTGGTCTGGATGCTGTTGACAAATGCTGCTGATGGTGCAGATCATATGATAGTTGTTGATGACTATCATGGTCTTGTTTAAGATATTTGGTCTCTGTTACATATATCATGTATATAATTTAATGTAAAGGTCATGAAAAGACCTAATTTGTAACCCCACTATGCATGGGATGGATGATGTAATGTTTCTTGTTTTTGTCATGTATAAACAATTGGTATATCCCCACTTGGTTGGGTGGATGAGTCAAATTTGGTATATCCCCACTTGGTTGAGAGATGGATGTATGTATGAGTCATTGGTGATGTATGTATAGAGTCATGTTTTAGAACATCTTTTTGCAGACTTTGCTTGTGCTCAGGGGGAGCATGGACTCGTTCATGGGAGCTCAATCAACACACTTCAGCATATCAGAGAATTCAACATGTACTCAGGGGGAGCATGACCCTTTGCCCTTGATGTCAAAGGGGGAGAAAAGTGACTTGGTGTGGTTGATGCTATTAATTCCAAAGGGGGAGATTGTTGGCATTATGATATAGGTATTGTCCTTGATGGAAAATCACAGTATAGTAGGTGAACAACGAAGAATTACATACCAGTCTTCACATAATTAAGAAAGAGAGGTACACGCAGATTCAACATTGACCAAGCTTCGTATACACACATGTTCACTGTATAAAAGTTGTGTATACGTACACACACACTTTCACAGAAGGAAAAGCGCTTATACCTTGGAAAACTAACATTTCGGTCTGAAGTATTTGGTCCATAGTATTTTGATCCATGGTATTGGTCCAATGTATCTAGTCTGAGGTATTGAATCTAGGTATTTGGTACAAGGTATTGGTCCTAAGTGGTTTTGGTCCATGGTATTGAGTTAGACCTAAAACTATAAAAGGAGGAGAAGATCATTAGGCCATGGGGTGCAAGTATCGAATATCTGATGAAGTGTGAGATCTAGTATGTAGGTTGTTGGGTTATGGTGCATTGCTAGATCTGAACCAAGGATGAACCTTAGTGGATGATGAGGGATTAGATCTAATGATGGATCGGGATCTTAAGGCATAAAATGAACTATCATTATGTATTTTTTCTCATGTATATTCTAGATCTGAATACTAACGCATATATTATGATATGATCTATAACTAAACTCTGGAATAGTTGTAGAATTATGAAATAATATTTGCAGATGTATACGCTCGTTGGATTTGAGAAAAACGCGTATACACAAAGTTTCGACACATGAAAGTAGCGTATACCTTATAAAATATGTTTTAGTTGTTGTTGTTTGTTGTTGCAAAGTTCTGGGTTCTGCTTACTATATTCTGGTGACAGTGTTTTGAATGATCAGATTGATGGGTTCTCAAAGTGATTCACTGATTCGGTTGTGGTTGGTTGGAAAGGTGATTGGTTGATGCAGATATATTGGATGATTGAATTACACTTATGATGTTGTTGATGGATCCAATCTGAAAATTTATGAAACATGGTCCCTGAAGGAAGATAGAAGGTCGTAGCTTTTTGTAGGTCGGCGCCTACGTACCAGCAAACATATCAGCTAGTACAAGAGCTAAGGGGGTTGTAGCTCCCTTCCAGTAGTAGCTGGAAAACGAGATAAGGTTGCAACCTTTTACAGGTACAATCATATGTACTGGTATAAGTCTGCACCAGTACAAAGCTGTAAACATAATTTTCTTATTATTAAAAGAAGACAGAGATGACAACAATAGGTGGTTTTTACCCATATTGGGTTTCCACCTTATATCCTGGTGTTCATGTGTGATGCTTATGCTTTATTCCACTTTTACTACATTGTCTAATTAATATCTGACATACTGACTAAAGTTCAATACATGATAAATTGGGTAAATCAAAATGTTCTCTGCATATACGCTAGTTGCTTTAATAACAGTTGTGTGTACACATTGGTTCACTTAGTTAAAGTAGCGTATACAAATTTGCCGATGGAAATGAAAAATTATTGAGTTACTAATACTGATTCACCCCCCTCTCAGTATTATTTCCAACACTAATTTAACTAGACTTAACTCAGTTAACTGAGCTAACTAGTTACAACTCAAATAAAACTCATCCTTATCTCCTTAATTAAGGGATAAATTCCTTAATCAAAGGGATAATGTTGCATGTCTTCACAAAGACTTCATGTTTGAATTTTACCAACTAATTAACTCAAATGAATTAATTAATTATTTTTCAAACAGTTGGTGAGACTAAATTTGAATTTTAATTCTCAATTTTAATTCAATGACAAATTAAAATTGGAATATATCCTGAAATTCTATCTATAACAATGCTATTTTTAGCATTTTTTGTTGCTATTTTCAACACTCCCTCTCAACAAGAAAGGGATTATCTGTCACCCTGATCCTGTATCTGTGGAACTTGAATTTACACCTTGACAATGCCTTAGTCAAAATGTCAGCATCTTGCTCCTCGGTCGAAACATACCGCAACAACATGATCCTCCTCACCACAAAGTATCTGAGATGATGATATTGAATGTCGATATGCTTGGACCTGTCATGAAATACTGGATTCTCAAAGAGTTTGATACAATTATGATTATCACAATAGATCACAGTTGGATCCATCCTTTGATCAAACAAACCAACTAGAATTTTCCACATCCAAATGGCCTCACATGTTGCCTGAATTGTAACCATATATTCAACCTTTGTTGAGCTAAGTGCAACTAACCTCTGTTTCCTGTTGTACCAAGAAACTACAGTTGAACCAAGGTTGAAAATTCCTCCTAATGTGCTCTTCTAATCTAAATGACTCCCTGCCCAATCTGCATCTGTGAAGCCCTGAAGCTTCACTCCTTCTGATCGTCTGTACCATAATTGATGCAAGAGCATATGATCCCCCTTAATGAAAAGATGAATCCAAAGCGAAGAACGAAAGGACGTGGACCATCAGAGCAAAACTGGGAAAATCTGTTTAAAACCGAGCTAATTAGATGGACTTAATTAAATGTAATTTGCCATATGTGTTCATATGTATGCATGTAGAGAAAATTAAGGGTTGTTGAGATATTTGCGATAGGAGATTAAGGAGAAGATTGATCGGATCCTTTTGAGTGATCCAATCCAATATTTCTTATATATATATGATGAACCTGTGAGTTCAAGGGGAGAGTAAGATAGTAACACAGAGTGAGAGATAGAGTATTCAAAATGTAATCGATTGGGAGCTTGTTCTAAGGCTGAAACACCTTAGCATGTAACTATTTTTTATAATACAAAAAGTGTGCCTTGTGTTGATTTTGTGCGCCTATGTGTATTTTATAAACTGTCTAAACATTCCAGTGTTGCAGTTTTGATCGACCATCGGTCACTAGAGGATCGATGGCGATCCATTGATAAACGAATAACTGTGTTATATGAACGAATAACTGTTATGGAGTGATAACAATGTAAGTGTTTAAGTAAGACAGAGGAAGCCCGAGTGCAGCATAAGTCCATTAATAGAACGAGAAGTGAAGAGTGATGCACAGGATCCGTTGGATCTCAGAGTCCAACGATCTAGATCCAATTGCTTTGGAGCAAAGCCTTTATATCTCATCGACAAAGTTGCTTCATAAGGGCGGACCTCAGGCTGTAAGGACTTAGGATGATGCGATAGATCGTGGACTGTCGGATCGAGAGTCATGATTGACAGTCGCGATCTAATCACTGATCGCAAATCAGAGGGGCCAATATCAAAGGACGGAGGAATGCCGATAAGCGATGGCCGATACGTCGATAGCCAACTAAGTGCCGATTGGCGATCAGAGATAACGAAGGTCGGTGCAGCATTGTTGGAAAAATTAGAGGAGCGGACCTAAATATTTATGAATGCGGGTGTATAATATTTGAAGTCCAGCCTTAAGGGTTTTCGGGTCGGGTTTCCATGTTTCCGTGTGTAATCCTGTGTATCCAATATGTGTAGAAATTCCCACTGTAGATCAACAAAATACGCAATATACTAAAACACAATACAAGATCTACTTCTACAACACTTTGCGGAAGCTTAATCGAATTGAGCAACATCAATAAGAACACATATAATTGATATGGAGAAATCAATCACGCATAACACAAAAGATATAACCAGGGGAAAGCCTCAGCCTAAAGCCCCATCTCTCTATTATCATACAAGTGGAAATATAGCCAATATTACAAAAATAATCATCTCAAAAGCTATCCTGCTCTCTCTCCCATACCTCTACTACTCATAGATAGTAAAAGGCCTCTCTCAAACCTCCTGATCTGCCCTCCAAGCCACCTATTTCTTTGCGCAATTTTGATTGGGGTCTAGTGTAGCCGCTTTTGTGAATTGGCCTCTTCACACACTCACTAACCTCTGATCCAACTATGCAATCCTGAAGGAGATAAATCCTTCTCCATGGATGGGTTTCCTTTATAAGAAAAATCCATCCAACTGATAGTATACTATCCCTCCTATGATCTCAACTGGGTCTCTGTCTGAACTGACATGCATGAGTTATTCATGAGAGAATATTCAGTTATCTGAAGAACAACAGTTATATGCAAGCATGTGTTAACTAACTGAACTCACTTAATTTAAACAACCTGTTTAAATCAATTATAATTGGACTTGACTCAGTTAACTAAGCCAACTAATTACTACTCAAATTAGAACACATCCTTATCTCTTTAACTGATGGATAAATTCCTCAATTAATAGAGAAATTGTTGCATGTCCTCACATAGACTTCATGTTTGATTTTTCACAACTAATTAACTCATGGAGAATTAATTAATTTATTTTCAAACAACTGTTAAGTTCAAATTCGAATTTTATTTCCTATTTTTAGTCCAGGGACTGACTAAAATAGGAATCCATCTGAACTGCTGAAAATAGAAATTCTATTTTTAGCACTTCTTGTTGCTATTTTTAACACTCCCTCTCAACAAGAAAGGCTTCAACTAGATTCCGATCCTGTACCTTTGGAATGTTTTGCATGCAACACTTCTACCAAGTGTGGTTACTCCAACAACTCTCGGAACAAAAAAAAACTCCCCACTGACCTCTCTGTTGGGCTGGAAACATACTCTCATGCTGAAGCTCTACCTGCTGCTAACAAGTGCTCCCTCTCTGACCTCTGAGCTGCTGCAACACTCCATGCATCTCGCACCATTGCACACCTCTTTGTGCCATCCTGCACTGGTGCAACACTCATGTGTCTCTCGCATTGTTGTGGCCTGCTAGCTCTACATAGTCCTGGGACTCCTACAATGTAGCTCTCTCTGCTGCTCCATCCGCATCTGTCTTTAACCAATCAGTTAATCCTGCTACTCCTCATTGGGGCTCCTGTAGCAAAGACGAATCAAAGAGGTTCAGTACCTCAAGGATCCTACCCCTCCTCCTTGGGACGATCACTCCACATCACCCCACCTCTTACCTGGAGGTATGGCTGCATGCGATCCCTCTGCCCACCTGGCTCGAATTTTCCCCCTACTGGAAGCCTCTGCATGAGTGGATACCTCCACTCTGTCTCCTCTCGGCTTCCCTGGTTGTGGTTGCTCCAAAACCTCCTAAAGCTACTTCACCAATTGTGGCTCCTCCACAATCGTCTGAGACTTCTTTTGGTGTTGCATGTTGAGAGGTAATGTACTCTCCCTCTCAACCACCAAGTCCCTATCAGTTGCCTTGCTCCTAAAGGCTTTGCATGCATCTTGAACCTCAAGAGCATACAGGTTCTTGACCCGTGAACCAATCTGCTTCACCTGTCTAGTGATGATGTGTCTAAGGAAAACCTTTCCCTTACTGAAGACTACATCATAGCCTCTGTCTTCCAGCATTGTGATTGATACCAAGTTTCTCTTTAGTCCTGGCACATACTTGATATCGGTCAAGGTAAGCGAGCTCCATGCTCCATCTGAAAAATAACCGTTCCTACACCTGAGACACTATACTTTTCACCATTACCCATCACTATGAGTATCTAGAGATTTTTATCCTCCAATGTACTGAACAAACTCTTGTCGCCAGTCATGTGGAAAGAAGCTCCAGTTTCAATAAACCAACCACTTCCCACCATGGATGAAACCATGCATGCGAACAATGTGAAATCCAACTTGAACTGTGAGGCTAGTGCCTCAACTTCTGATCCTTCCATGGATCCCTTCTTGGATTTCCTCAGTGGAAAATTTGTAGCAAAATGGCCCACCTCATGACAACGAAAGCATCACACTTTCGATTTGTCAAATTTCTTCCCACCATGGGAAGAACTGGATTTGGAATGAGAAACCTTCTCCTTCCCCTTCTTCGCCTTACTCACTAAGGCACAGTTTTCTTCATCCTCCATGGATGAAGAACCATCTCTGGTGCTTCTTCTTATCTCCTCCTACATCAAATCCGACCAAAGTCATTCCCAATCTAGAAGTTTCTCTCTTCCATTAACCGAGTCTTGGTAGCTATGCCAGCTCTTAGGAAGACAAAGGAGTGCAAGACTCACCATGTCATCATCAGCTGTCGTGATCCCTACACTTCCAAGCTCATCCCTGCATGTGGTGAGCTTGTTCAGATACGTAGAGATCGTGTCGCCCTTTTCACACTTGATCTTCCGAAGCTTGTCTTTCAGTGCCAGCTTCCTTTGATCACTACTATTATGATATAGATCTTTCAATGTTTTCCACATTGAAAACGATGTCTCCTTCCCATGGAGACTCGAGACTATGTGATCTCGAACTCCCTCCAAAAGGATTCTCCTTGCTCTAGCCACACATTTCTTCCATTCAGCTAACTCAACAGCACGAGTCAGCTTGGGGACTTCTTGGTCAATGAAGTCCTTTAGATCGTTATCCTCTAGCACTTCTTTCATGCGATCCTTCCAGGCTATATAATTCGAACTGCCATCAAGGGCATAGTCGAGTCTTAAACCATTGAACGCCATAGGTGAAATAGAAATGTGATAAGAACTCGATTTCTATATTCAGGAATCACAAACTTCAAACTTCTTCCTTCTTGTATACTATTCTTCCTTGATCACCTTTGCTCTGATACCATGTAGAAATTCCCACTGTAGATCAACAGATTATGCAATATACTAAAACACAATACAAGATATACTTCTACAACACTTTGAGGAAGCTTAATCGAATTGAGCAACATCAATAAGAACACATATAACTGATATGGAGAAATCAATCACATAACACATAAGATATAACCAGGGGAAAGCCTCAGCCTAAAACCCTAACTCTGTATTATCATACAAGTGGAAATATAGCTAGTATTACAAAAAGAATCAGCTCAAAAGTTATCTTGCTCTCTCTGCAATACCTCTGCTGCTAATAGACAGTCAAAGGCCTCTCTCAAACCTCTTGATCTGCCCTCCAAGCCTCCTATTTCTTTGCGCAATTTTGATTGGGGTCCAGTGCAACCACTTGTGTGAATTGACCTCTTCACACACTCACTAACCTCTGATCCAACTACGCAATCCTGAAGGAGATAAATTCTTCTCCATGGATGAGTTTCCTTTATAGGAAAAATCCATCCAACTGATAGTACATTGTCCCTCCTCTGATCTCAACTGGGTCTCTGTCTGAACTGACATGCATGAGCTATTCATGAGAGAATATTCAGTTATCTGAAGAACAACAGTTATATGCAAGCATGCATTAACTAACTGAATTCGTTTAATTTAAACAACCTGTTTAAATCAATTATAACTGGACTTGACTCAGTTAACTAAACCAACTAATTACTACTCAAATTAGAATTCATCCTTATCTCTTTAACTGATGGATAAATTCCTCAATTAATAGAGAAACTGTTGCATGTCCTCACATAGACTTCATGTTTGATTTTTCACAACTAATTAACTCATGGAGAATTAATTAATTTATTTTCAAACAACTGTTAAGTTCAAATTCGAATTTTACTTCCTATTTTTGGTCCAGGAACTAAATAAAATAAGAATCCATCTTGAACTGCTAAAAATAGCAATGTTATTTATAACACTTCCATTTTCATTCCCTGTTGCTCAATCCGGCATTGGTACCTAAACTACTATTTATAGCAGTGCTCTTTTTAGCATTTCTTGTTGCTATTTTCAACAATATGTTGAATGGTCCTGAGTTTTGAAGCTGAGTACAATATTAACGCTTCTGATAGGTTTGTGGGCCATAACCCATAGGCCTCAGGATCAAAATTTATAAGAAAGGGGAAATTGGCCTTACCCCAAAATCTCCTTTCGTCATTTGGTATCAGAGCAGGGAAAGGATTTCCTACCAGAAGGAAGAAGGAGTGCAAGCAGAAGGAGAAGAGGTACCGTTGATGAAGCTAGAGAGTTTATGGTCTTACTATCGTGTAGAGAACAACAACAGAAAGTGAGAAGACTTACAACAAGCCTAGAGCATGGAGTGCTCAAATGGTTCCACAGAGGAGAGAACCAAAAGGGTGCCACAAGACTAAGCTCAAGAAAAATCTTGGTGAGGTATCGTGTAGCAGAGGAAAACTGTTACTACAGAGGTTTGGTTACAGCTCACAGAAGATCATAAAGGCAATTCCACTGACAAGTGGGTAGAATTACTAAGAATAAGGAGAAGCATATGACCAGGAGGTCATAAATTTTTGTGCCTCGGGAGTCTGATGTAGGAGCATCTGACCCCCCTTAATCAAAAGAGGAATCCAAAGCGGATAATGAGAGGACGTGGACCATCGGAGCAAAACCGGGAAAATCTGTTTAAAACAGAGCTAATTAGATGGACTTAATTAAATGTAATTTTCCATATGTATTCATATGTATGCATGTAGAGAGAATTAAAGGTTGTTGAGATATTTGCAATAGGAGACTAAGGAGAAGATTGATCGGATCCTTTTGAGTGATCTGATCCAATATTTCTTATATATATATGATGAACCTGCGTGTTCAAGGGGAGAGTAAGATAGTGATGCAGAGTGAGAGATAGAGTATTCAAAATGTAATCGATTGAGAGCTTGTTCTAAGGCTAAAACGCCTTAGCATGTAATTGTTCTGTATAATACAAAAAGTGTGCCTTGTGTTGATTTTGTGCACCTGTGTGTATTTTATAAACCGTCTGAATGTTCCAGTGTTGCAGGTTTGATCGACCATCGATCACTGGAGGATCGATGGCGATCCATCGATAAATGAATAACTGTGTTATATGAATGTTGTATGGAGTGATAACAGTGTAAGTGGCAGAGTAAGGCAGAGGAAGCCCGAGCGTAGCATAAGTCCATCAATAGAATGAGAAGTGAAGAGTGATGCACAGGATCCATTGGATCTCAGAGACCAACGGTCCAGATCCAATCACTGTGGAGCAGAGCCTTTATATTGCATCGGTAAAGTTGCTTCATAAGGGCAGACCTTAGGCTTTAAGGACTTGTGATGATGCGATAGATCATGGACCGTCGGATCAAGAGTCAGGATCGACGGTCGCGATCTAATTGCTGATCGCAAATCGGAGGGGCCAAGATCAAAGGACGGAGGAATGCCGATAAGTGATGGTTGATACGCCGATAGTCGACTAAGTGTCGATCGACAATCGGAGATAATGGAAGTTGGCGCAGCATTGTTGGAAATATTAGAGGAGCGAACCCGACGATTTATGAACGCGGGTGTATAATATTTGAAGTCCAGCCTTAAGGGTTTTTGGGTTGGGTTTCCATGTTTCTGTGTGTAATCCTGTGTATCCGATATGCTGAATGGTCCTGAGTTTTGAAGCTGAGCACAATATTAACGTTTTCGATAGGTTATTGGGCCATAACCTATCGAGGATCCCTTCTTGGATTTCTTCAATGGACAATTTGTTGCATAATGGCCCACCTCATGACTATTAAAGCATCGCACTTTAGATTTGTCAATCTTATTCCCACCATGGGAAGAACTCAATTTGGAATGGGAAGCCTTCCCTTTCCCTTTCCATGCCTTACTTGCTAAGGCTAGATTTTCTTCATCATCATGCTTTGATGAAGAACCATCTCTGGTGCTTCTCTTGATCTGCTCCTGCATCAGATCTAACCACAGTTGTTCCCAATCTGACAATTTCTTTCTTCCATTCACTGAGTCTTGTTAGCTATGCCAGCTCTTAGGAAGATCGAGGAAAGCAAGACTCACCATATCATCATCAATTGTCATGATTCCCACACTTCCAAGCCCAACTCTGCAGGTGGTGAGCTTGTTCAGATATGTAGAGATCATGTCGCCCTTTTCACACTTGATTTTTCGAAGCTTGTCCTTCAGTGCCAGCTTTCTCTGGTCGATGTTGTTCTGATATAGATCCTTCAATGTCTTCCACATTGAAAATAGAGTCTCTTTCCCATGGGGACTCGAGACAATATGGTCTCAAACTCCCTCCAGAAGAATCCTCCTCGCTCTCGCCACACATTTCTTCCATTCTACCAATTCTTGGGCATTAGCTGCTGCTAGCTTGGGGACTTATTGATCAATGAAGTCCTTCAAACCGTTATCCTCTAATATCTCTTCCATGCAATCCTTCCAGGATATGTAATTCGAGCTGCCATCCAAGGCATACTCGAGTCTTAAGCCATTGAACGCCATTGGTGAACTTTGATATGTGATAAGAAATCGATTATGTACCTAAAATCAAGAACTTTGAACTTCAAACTTCTCCCTTCTTTGTGTACTGTTCTTCGCTTTGATCACCTTTGCTCCGATACCATGTAGAAATTCTCACAGTAGATTAAACTAATTATGAAATGTACTAAAGCAAAATACTTAATTTACTTCTACAATCAAACTTGTGAAAGCTTAATCAATCTTGAGCAAGATCAACCATAATACATATAATAGAGAAGAAGATTCAATCACACATGAAACACAGAAGAATACTATGGGGAAAGCCTCAGCTAAAAACCCCTCTATCTGTATTATCATACAAGTGGAAATATCTCAGGATTACACAAAGCTTTAGCTCACAAGCTATCCAGCTCTCAGTACAATTCCCCACTACTGCTCATAGACATAATAGACAACACATATGCCTTCCTTCAGTCCTCCAAGCCTCCTATTTCCTTGTGAAATTTCTCCTGGGTCCTCTAGCTGTCACCTGTGCGAGTCTCACCTCACACACTGCTATGACCTCTATAGTAACTACGCAATCCTCAATGAATGAATTCCTTCTGCATGCAAGAGATATTCTCATGGGAATATTCTAGCAACTGATATTACACTGTCCCTGCCTTTAATCTCAGCTGGGTCTTTGTCTGAACTGACATGCATGAGTTATTTATGAGAAAATATTCAGTTATCTAGAGAACACTAGTTACATTCATACATGCATAAACTAACTGAACTCACAATTAGTTCCTCCAACTGTTTGGAACTAATTTAACTAGACTTGACTCCGTTAACTGAACTAACTAATTAAAACTCAAATACAACTCATTCTTATCTCTAATTAAGGGATAACTTCCTCAATCAAAGGGATCACTGTTGCATGTCTTTACAAAGACTTCATGTTTGAATTTTACCAACTAATTAATTCAAGATGAATTAATTAATTATTTTTCAAACAGCTGGTGAGACTAAATTCAAATTTTAATTCTCAATTTTAATTCAAGGACAAATTAAAATTGGAATATATCCTGAAATGCTATCTATAGCAATGCTATTTTTAGCATTTCTTGTTGCTATTTTCAACAATAGTGACAAGATCTCACAAAACTTATGCAAGGCAAACAAGGTGTGAGTTTCCTCTAAATGCCCATGGCTTAAAAAGGAAAACGGACAGCCCTCTATTGAACTTGACTTGGCCAAAATAAGCCTCGAAAGGGCTCATGACATCCTTGAAATCGAACCCCCAACACTTGCCAAAGGTCCTGCAAACACTTGTTAGATGTTGCTTGAAGTTGTTCTTCAAAATCTACCACACAAGAGTTAGCAAACAATCCAAACAATGACTGCAAAATATGTTAAGTATTAATGGAAAAATAAAGTGTATATGTACGATTATAATTTACAGAAGGCTAAGCTAAAGAGTAAGAGTAAACTCTCATATTTTCTTAGCCATCTTCAAGCTCTTAGATAACAAATGAGAGAAATGAAGTACAATGTTTTTTTAAAAGAGATTTAAATTTAGAAGTTCTCGGCTTGTGCACAAGCTATGTGCCGAAATCCCTACAAAACCACTTTGTAAGATAAGGCTATGAAGGTTCAAAGAACAAATGAGAGCTCCTTTAAGAATGTATTAAGAGTGGGTTGGTCTTTCCAAAGACTTCCCCTCACGCTTGATTCTATAATCCCAACAAGATGTTCCCTCTACAAAACTTCAATCAAGAATTAGTTCCATATAGATTTAACAATAAACAATGATAAGAAAATCTAGAGATTTATTTAAAACCAACTAGAGAATTCTATACTTAGAGCATACTTTTAAATCAGATGTCAATGCTAGATAGCTCTACATTAACGAATCTACAAGAGCATATGGAAACAAATTAGATCAAAGCATGAGTAAAAGGAATTATACCAATGTTCAACAATTCATCACACCCGAAAAGGAGGAACACCTCATGAATAAAACCCCCAAGTTTTTATTGATATTTCTGAAAGTGTACAAGGCAATAGTGTTTCCGCAAGCACAATAGCTAGTAACAATATGATATAATTGTGAGAGCCCATGGCTCTATTATATAGAGAGTGGGAGCAAATCCCAATGAAGAATGACAATGACAAATGGCATTGGAGCCAATCCCAATGTAGAAGTGATTAAAAAAGTGGCATGAGGTGACAATCCGAAAGAGAAATTCAAATTTGTTGAATGGAGCTCCAATGCTAAGTGTAAAAATCAAATTCTTGCAAGTGGACATCATTTTCTTATTCCCTTATGTGCCAAATTCAAATTTTATGGTGGAATGACAAGTGTATATGGGTGGTAACCCATGTGGGGACAATTTCCCACAAAATTCTCCACCAAATATTCTCCCAAATCCTCCCAAATGTGCATTAAATTCACAAATTCGGATTTCCAAGTAACTTTTTTTTATTTAATGCTAGAAATTTGATTTTATTTGAGCACATGTTATTTCTTTGATTTTAGGAATCCACATCACCTTGGGATTTCACTTTAACTTCCCCATAATTTTCCACTTTATTTCCACAACATTTAGCATGTGTGAATATTAATTTTTCTCCATTTATTTAATTTCTAGCTTAATTAATTACCAGATTTCCCACTAAACTTAGGAAAAATGGGTTTTGAGGGTCAAAAACACATTATTAACCCATCAAAGTGTCTTATAGTAGAAAGTTAAGGGTGAGAGGAATAATTTTGATTACTCATACCCCATACAACTTCTCTAGACTACACTTATTACAATTTAAATACAATTTTATTTGCAACTTTTTACCTATGGGAAATCTAAAAACTTAAAAAATGACTACCTAGACCTAACCAAATTCTACGAAATTTTTTGTGTGATCTAGTATAGTAATATACATTGACTCTATACACTAAGATGTTACAGGGGTTCAACCTTCAAACCGTCACCCTGGCTTTGGGGTAAAACGTGTGTGAAAAAACCCAGAAAATTATCCGCCTCTGAAAAAGAAGGGATAATTAACTAGATAAAAAAACACTCCAAGGTGTACTCGTTTGCTGATCGAGTCCCAACATCCTAGGCCTGTTACAGACTCAAAACTCATCATTACTAGTATCACTTATTACAATTCCTCGTAGGGTGTGGAATTTGGGTACAAGAAAGGTGATGGGAAGATAGAAGTAGAGTTAAAAAACTCTGTTGACTAACGATATTTGATGGTACAAGTGTCCTCTGGATCATCCTTGGGCATGGAGTCTTCATGTAATCATCAAGTGCCACTCCAGTGGTCAACATTTGGCTCCATATGGGGATGCATGCTAGATACAAAGTGATAGTGTGCAAGAACTTGGAATCTGCATCAACCGACAAAAAACATATATCAGTAGTATCCATTCAAAATATCATCAAATGAAATAAAGTACAGAAACGAAGAAATGTAAATTTATTCTGATAGCATAAATGACAATTTGTTCATGAAATAAAACTACTTAAAAAAAATTACACAAGATAAGGTTAGAAATATGATACAAAAAGATGCCCAATGGCATCTGGATGTCTTCGGTGAAATCCATCTTGAGAACCTGCCTACTTAGAGGAAAGTCCATAGGTTCTTTCTTTGATGTGCATTGCCCAATTATGACTATCTTGGGACTATGACTTGCCCCAATATTAACATGTTTGTGGCCATCAGGTATACCAAACCTCTTCCTTTTCCTTTTCCGACTATTGATGCATTGAGGCTTGATCCTGCTCAAAATTGGTGGTTCATTATATATATATATATATATATATATATATATATATATATATATTTATTTATTTATTTATTTATTTTTCTTGCTTATTTGCAATGGTGATGATGATGCATTTATTGCCAATCCTACTGCTTTGTCTTGAAAATGCTTTGATGGAAGATTTGAAGTACCCAAGCTTTTTGAGCTATGCCTAATCTCTTCATTTTGAACCTGTTCTGTTAAGGGGGGAAGGAAATTTGTAAACACTGCATCACTCCCTGTCTGGCATGATCTATAGATAATCTCATTGTTGGGTTTCCTTGGGTCTTCAACATGATGTCTTTTCTCCAACTCTCGATCAAGTCCGAAAAAGGGTTATCGGACATGGGGATGGTGGCATATGATAAGTCCATTTGAAGGCTGCCACCTAGATCTGATTCCCATTTCCTTGACAGGAGCATTCAACATGAATCTGGAACATCTATCACAACAATATCCATAGTCATTATTCTATCTGCGTATGCAGCTAGGAAAATCTGTAAATATTTAATTATCCCACACATTTCAATTCTTTTAGAATCCATTGAACATATGTTGTGATAGGGCCTAGAAACCCTTAAATTCAGTTGCTCCATGAATTTCTTGGTCATGACATTTGATGAAGCCCCTAAATCAAGCATGCGGTTGTGTAAAAGACAATCATTCACTATCAAAGAAACATAAAATGGTAGATGATCTTCATTCCCCACATAACAGTTCATACTTTTCAATACAATTTCCTCATATTCTGGTTTGCACTAGGATTTTCTTTCCTTTGAGTAACTTCAATGGCACTTAGTAACTTGGCCCTTTGAGATGGTACCTTTAAAAGTTTTGTCACTGGAATAGAAACCTTTGCATTATTCAACCAATTTCCTAAGTCAAAATTCAATTCTGAAGTAGGAGTGTGTATTGTTCATGGTGCATTTAACATATTGTTTATAGTTTGGGTGCAAAATGATTTAAATCTGAAGTGCACACCTATGCAAAATTAGAATGAATTTTCTAATGCGTCTTAGTATTGCATTGAATGATTGATCTCTTTGTGTAAGATTTCCATAGCTGAGATTGTGAGGTTGAATAAGTTTAATAGAAAATCCTAAAACCAGTGTTGTGGAATAACGCGTTATGTTTAAGAGAAACCTGAGATATGATGGAAAAGTCCCTTATTTATGACTAAATTCCTACAATAGATTCTGAAACAAAATTTTCAAGGCAATATCAAAAGTAGAAGTAAAATTTTTTGACAACATTAGACAAGAGGTATATCCATATTATGTTTTGAAAGCTATGCATTAAATTTTAAAGGAATTGCTATTCAAATACATCAAAAGTATACATATGCAATAAAAAGTGGAGGCCATCACTGTTACATCATGTAGGTTTTAACCCCGTACAGAAATTACCTGCATATGAATTCTAAAACACAGAAATAAACAATAGCGAGAGAATAACACATAAAACACATATACGCAGAGATTTTCCCCTGGATTCCAAAACCGAGACTACCAGCTTGATTTTTCATTATATTCCCTTCAATGTTACAATACATATTTATACATGCCAAAACATCCAATACTATGGACCGAAAACCATCACGTCCAAAACCATGGACCGAAAACCATAGGTAGGTCCGTCCAACCTAATATAGGGTCCAAAAAAAATTTTCCCGAGGGCATTGCCCTTGACCCTGTAGAAGGGGGCTACCCACCCCCCTCAAACCCCCCGGACAAGGTGGGGGGGGGGGGGGGGGGGCTACCTTTCCCCCTGTGACCCCCCCGTTGCGCAATCGGTGCAACGAATGGGGGGCTCTGCCCCCCCGATTAACTACGTAGGTTAGTCGTGGAAAGAATATAACACAACCCAACATTCTCCCACTTGTTGTTTTCTTTCCACAAGAGGCCACATGAGAGCTTAGTCATTTTTCCAGCCCTGAAACGCCCATTGTTTCTCTACAACAGGATAACTTCTCAGAGCTCACAGATTTTGTCAATGCATCTACAGTATTCTTCAAAGTGTCCACCTTTACCAGCAACACCCTTTTGTCTTTTATCATATCCCTCACAAAGTGATATTGAACATTAATGTGCTTTGTCTTTGAATGATAAGCAGAGTTCTTTGCCAAGAAAATTTCACTTTAGATGTCACAATCTATCCTTATAGCTCCCTGTACTAACCCCATACTTGAACACAATCTCTACAACCAAACTGCTTCCTTGCTTGCATGAGTGGTTGCCATGTCTTTAGCCTCTATAGTTGATAGTGCCACTATAGATTGTTTCTTACTCATCCAACTAATTGCACCTCCAAATAGGTTAAACACATACCCACTTGTAGATCTTCTCTAATACAAATCTCCAGCCCAGTCTGCACCAACAAAGCCATGGATATCCAAGATTCTTTCCAATCCTGGTCTTCCTTGGTAGCACAAACCATAATCACTAGTGCCACGCAAATACCTGAAACCCGCTTCACTACTGTCTAATGCTTCTTCCCTGGTTTTGACATAAACCTGCTCAATACTCCCACTGCATGTACAATGTTTGGTCTAGTACAGACCATTGCATACATCAGGCTACAGACTGCACTTGCATATTGAACACGGGACATATCCTCTTCCTCTTCTTGTGTCTTGGGACACTATTCAATAGATAGCTTTACACCTACAGGAATAGGAACCTTCACTGGTTTACTATCCTGCATATTAAACCTCTGCAGTATTGTCTCAACATACTTCCTTTGGTTTAACCAGAGCTTCCTCTTTGCCCGATCTCTTTTAATTTCCATGCCCAAAATATAGTTTGCAGCACCAATATCTTTCATGTCGAATTTGGAGGATAATTGGGTCTTCAAATCCTAGATAATTTCTTTGTCATTTCCAATCAGCAACATATCATCCACATACAAGACCAGATAAATAACATGGTCACCAGTTAATTTAAAATACACATAGTGATCTTCTTTGCTTATGGTGAAGCTAAGTCCCCGTATAAATGTATCAAATTGCTGATGCCACATCCTTGGTGACTGTTTTAACCCATACAAAGACTTCTTTAACTTGCATACCAATTCTTTCTTACCCTTTACCACAAAGCCTTCAGGTTGCTTCATGCAAATCTCCTCTTTCAGATCCCCATGAAGAAACATTGTCTTCACATCCATCTATTCTACCTATAAATCAAAAGTAGCAGCAACAGTTAAAAGTAATCTAATAGAAGTTACCTTGGCAACAGGAGAAAAAATATCACCAAAATCAATTCCCGACACCTGGGAATAACCTTTTGCTACCAACTAAGCTTTGTATTTCTCCACCTTTCCTTCTGCATTTATCTTCTTCTTGAACACCCATTTGCTGCCAATGGGTTTCCTTCCTGCTGACAACTCCACCAAATCCCAAGCCTCATTTTTGTGCAAAGATGCCATTTCATCAACCATGGCCTCTTTCTAGAGTTTTCCATCCTCTGAATCTACTACATCCTTCACAGTTCTGGGATCATCATCAGTAATAGATAAAGAAAAATTTGAACAGAAAGAAGATAGACTATACCTTTCTGGCTGCCTTCTTTCTCTAACTGATCTTCTTACACCCGGAGTTTGTGGCTCTTCATCTTCTAATTCCTCCTCTGCTGTAGAGTCTGATTCTTCCTCCTTTAGTTCAAACTATATCTTCTCATGTTCCTTTGGTTGGATTTCATGTTTAATAACATCTTTCACCTCTCTGAACACCACATCTCGGCTGTAAACAACCTTCCTTGTTGTTGGGTTCCAAAGCTTATAACCCTTTAAACCATCCTTATACCCAATAAAGATGCACTTTTCAGATTTACTATCCAACTTGGTTCGTTTATCCTTTGGAACATGTACATATGCATCACATCCAAATACCCTTAGATGTGAAAGAGAGGGTTTCTTACCAGTCCATGCCTCTTGTGGAGTTTTATCTTCCAACGCTGATGAAGGTGATCTATTGACCAGGTAACATGCTATCTCTACCGCCTCTGCCCAGAATTCTTGTTCTAACCCGACACCACTGAGTATGCTTCTTGCCCTTTCCATCAACGTCTTGTTCATTCTTTCTGCAACTCCATTTTGCGGAGGTGTATATGGAGTAGTCTTGTGCCGTGCTATACCACACTTCTTATAGAATTCTTCGAATTCCTTACTACAAAACTCTCCACCATTATCTGTCCTCAACACCTTTATCTTCTTCTCTGTTTGGTTTTCCACCATAGTCTTAAATTCTTTAAACCTATCAAAAACTTCAAATTTCTTCTTAAGGAAATATATCCATGTATTCCTTGAGAAGTCATCTATAAATGATACATAGTACACAGACTTACCCAGTGACGGAACCTTCACAGGTCCAAACACATCACTATGCACAAGCTCTAAAATCTATTTCGCCCTCTTACCACTAGAGGGAAACTCACCCGATTTTGCTTCCCATATACACAATTTTCACAGAAATCAAAATCCAGAGAGCTATTACTCATACCTTTACCATGAAGTATTCGAAGGCCCTTCTCTCCAATATTTCCAAGCCTTTGATGCCATAGCATGGTATTCTCTCCAGAGACCACTAGATTTTCTCCTCCACTTTCAAGAACCACAGAACTGTTGCACCCATCAACAACAATGCTACCTTGCAGCTTGTACAGAGTTCCAGTATGAACTCCCCGCATCAATACCAATGCTCTTAGAACTATCTTGCAGGTATCCTTCTTGAACACTTCTTTTACACCTGCATCATCCAGCTTGCTTACAAAAATTAGATTTTTGGCTAATGCAGGAATATGCAGAACACCTGGAAGTGTTCTAACCCTTCCACCTTGCAACTTCAATTTTACTTTTCCGAGACCAACGATTCTAGTCTTCCTATCATCCCTTAAGAAGATGTCACCACCATTGTATTTATCATACTCGCAGAACCACTCTCTATGGGAAGTGAAGTGAAAGGATGAACCTGAGTCAATAAACCATGCCTCATGATCTACATGTGTACTTGAAGAAGCCAAGTACACATCCCCACCTTCATCTGAGGTGGTTTTCACCTCTGCAGAAGAAGCATCATCAGATCCCTTTCCTTTGTCAGGAGCTTTAGATTTACAGTCCCTTTTGTAGTTCCCTTCCTTTCCGCATTTGCAACACACCACCTTTACTTTCCTGGAGATTTAGACCTCCCTCTAGATTTAGATCTCCCACTCGATGACGTATTTTTGTTTCTGTTCTGAGGCCGTCCTCGTACAGACAAGGCATCTCCATTTTGGCTTTCCATATTTTTCTGTCTCATCTCCTCTGTCAGGCAATAACCAGACTATCCCACGAATCTAGTAGAGAACACAACAAACTGATGCACTTATCTTCATCTGAAATTTTAATATCAATGTATAATAACTGACTTACCACAGTATTAAATGTGTTCAGATGCTCTGTCATCGAGTCTCCATCTTTCATCCTCAGGTTATACAGCTTTTTCCGTAGGAACAGTTTATTCACCAGAGACTTAGATTGGTACAAAGTCCCTAACTTCTCCCACAAAGCCTTCGTTGTAGCTTCCCCTGATACATTCAGCAATACTGAATCTGAGACACACAATTGTATTGTGCTCTTTGCCTTCTGATCCAACTTATTCCATTCTTCATTGGACACTCTCGTTGGTTTAGTACCTGGATCTACCACAATCCACTGATCTTTATCCACCAACAGATCCTCCATCTTGAGTTTCCATAACTCAAAACTCTGACCATTAAATTTATCGATCTATATTTTTCTGTTTCTCATCATCTTCTTTCACCACCAGAATCAATCCCACAGATCTCCCACTGAACAGGGTCTACCACAGGCCTGAGTGAAACCCCTCAGCAACAAAGATGTCCCCTTGAAGCCAAAACATCTTTGATACCATATGTAGGTTTTAACCCTGTACAGAAATTACCTGCATATGAATTCTAAAACACAGAAAATAAACAATAGCAAGAGAATAACACACAAAACACATATACGCAGAGATTTTCCCCTGGATCCCAAAACCGGGACTACCAGCTTGATTTTTCATTATATTCCTTTCAATGTTACAATACATATTTATACATGTCGAAGCATCCAATACCGTGGACCGAAAACCATCGCGTCCAAAACCATGGATTGAAAACCATAGGTAGGTCCGCCCAACCTACTATAGGGTCCAAAAAAAAATTTCCCGAGGCGCTGCCCAGGACCTCGTAGAGGGGCGCTACCTACCCCTCTCAAACCCCTCAGACAAGGGGAGACTGCCCCCCCCCCCCCCCGTGACCCCCCCACTACGTAATCAGCACAATGAAGGGGGGGCTCTGCCCTCTTTCTAACCCCCCAGTTAACTACGTAGGTTAGTCGTGGAAGGAATATAACACAACCCAACATTATCCATAGTTTGGAGTCTAATTCTCATTATCTGAAGCACATTTTTGTGATTCCACCAGAATTCAATATACCTGTATTTGCGTCACTATCAACCGTCAAGGATTGTGAGCAGTTCTCATCTTCAGTAGTAATAAGACACTAGTATATGTAGAGTATAACATGGAAGAAAACATATTCATGCATCAAAAAAGCATCTTCAAGGACAAGTCTCTTGACTTATCTAAAGGAAATCATCTTTGTGCCAATTTGATAGTTTGACATTATATATATTGCTTGTTGAAGGAGTGAAAATGATTATCCAAGTACTTCTCCTAGAAGTATGGTTGTGTAATCACTATAGTTATTGACAAGAATGAATAATAGTTGTAGAGAAAAGTATGGCTTTGTTTTGTGACCTGTATTCTCATAGAACTGAAGACTATATGACTACTAAGAAAAGAGGGTTTCATTATCTAATCTTTTAGCAACAGTATTGAAGCTTTGAAGAAACCTAACACTCGCTATATATTTGGGGCATACATTGACAATGGAGAAATTATATGCAACTAGGCTTTTGTTAGTAAAGGTTGTTGTGTGAGCAAAATGGTTTTAACAATTGTGGAAGAATTCCATTGTAGAGATAGAGACTATTGTTGTTGCTATCACTCCGTAATTTCCCTAGGTTGAGGAGAGAAACCTAGAGGTAACCAAAAAACCACTTTTAAAGTTAGGATTTAGCCTTTCCAGCTTGAGAGAGGGATCTCTCTATCTGATTTAGATTTCTGCTTCAGATTGTAGGCTAGGTATTCAAGTTTAAGATGGAATTTTTAAAATTTTGGTTGAAAGATGCTAGGAAAGTCCATTGGACATGGGGTCATGAACCTTTGGGTAATCAATCACAAAATGACAGAGTAGTTGTAAAAGGGCAAGATAGGAAAACTTTTGGATCTTATAGAGTGCATGTTGGGTGAATAAGATGAATGTGATTTAAGTTCAATTAAGTGTAGTAGTGCATACTGAGATGAATTATTTATTTAAAATTAGAAAGAAAACATTGATATTGCTAACAAGCCAGAGCAGAGTACATTTAAGAAAATTCGGCCCTTAATATTTTTGCAACAATAAAGAGGGAAAAACATATGGAAACTGAAGATAAACAATTTAACATAAGAATACACATCACCGATTGTCTAACATGGTAATCCTGAAACAAAACTCTTTGTATTTTTGTAATCTGATCACTTTGAGTCCAATACACAAGTTACATCAATGTAGAGCTTTTTTCTTTATACAAGTTCCAACCTAATCCAACACATTCCAACCCTGTTTACATATTCATACTCTGTTTATATAGTGATTTACATAACAATTTTGCAAATTAATAGTAATGACATAATTACAGAAACAAAGATATTTTGGTATTTTAAATACTCTCAAATTCATGTATGCAAAGATAAACTTGAAAAAATAATTTGTCTGTCCTAGAATAAGTATAGGAAAATATGCTTGTATTCAAGCAACAAAAAGATCTGGTCAACTGCTTCCCTTGAAAATATAACTGTTCCCTACTTGTAGTTTTAGCATTTCTGCTATCATAGCAAGGCCCTCAGCAACTGCTCCTTCGTTCTTCTTCAATTTCGCTGGAAAATTCTCAGCCTTGAAAACTTGAAATCAATTTTCTAATACTGATCCTCTTGCTTGAAATTTGGAGTGGTTGTAGTTGTTTTCCCAACAACTTGTGACTGTCCATTCAAAAGATCCATTCCCCTTTTTCCTGTGATTCAATAGTTGTTGACCCACACACCTGTTAACACCTCTGCACGATTTATCAGAGAAATTATCGTTTTATTGTTTCATCCATATTCTCTGAAAATATCGAACTACCTTCCATGGTGCCAAAAATCTTGCCAAAAATCATCTTGATGCCTTATTGACCTCCTTTAAGCTTATCAGATCATCTATCAGAATAGTCAAAACCATAAAAACATGGCAGATTATCATAATTGTGGAAAAAATACAAGTGCCTATGCCTAAGCACCTTCATGCATCTTAAACCACAAAACTATGGGCGGTAACCATCGACTTATGTTGCAAGTGCTTATCCCGCAAGTTTCCCTTATGCCTCCTTTTAAAATTTCTGGGATTTTCCGCCCTCTAGGATCCTTAGCTCCCTGTGTCAAGTTATCATTCTACGTGTCTAGGGGGTTGTGACCATGGGCTAATATACCAGAAAATTTTATGAAATCAGAGCTTTTAGTTGTATTTTCCGCTTTGAATGCGGGGCATGAACTTTGCGATATGCATAGCCCTTGGGGTTTAGGTAGAAACTACATGATTGGGGCCTCAGGACTCAGGGCCTAAACCTTTAGGGGCTTTAACCCTGTGGTTGGGACGGGAGTCGATCCTTTGACATACTGCCATAATGTTTGGTCCCTTGGAACCATAGAACCACTTATAATAAAGATTTTGGGACTTGGGGAAAAGGGGGCTAATACTTTGGAATATTGCATTATAAATAGTCCCCATGTGTAACACATGGGACCACAACATATTTACCTGGGCCTTTTATAATATAAGAACTTTCTAATTAGCGATTTTATAATGCTACATTTGTGCCCCATCCAAGACTTGCGATCTTTGATATGCGATAGCCCTTGGTTATCAACTCCGGCCTTCGGTTCTTTAAGCTATTTGTGATTGTGGGCCAGCCCCAATATCGGAGCCACTCAATCGGAAGATTTTAATCGAAGGTTTCACTTTGAGAGTTGTGCTTCAACCTGCGATCGTCAATCTTCGATATGCAACATCGTCACTTCCACGTGTCACCTCGTGAGTGGTGACACATGTCACCTTTTTTTGGCCTCTTATGATCCCTAAAAATACTGAATATGCCTACCACGTGTCCACTGTACCACCACATAATGATGATTTCATCCGCAACGTGGCTTATGTTGATTTGGGGTAGTATTAGATGTGCTCTGTATAAATTCTCATTGTAGATCACCTGATAATGCAATATACTAAAGCAAAATACTTGATCTACTTCTACAAACAAACTTGCTGAAGCTTAATCGATTTTGAGTAAGATCAAATAGAACACATATAACAGATGAAGAAGAATTCAATCACACATGAACATAGAAGAATACTCTGGGGAAAGCCTCAGCTAAAAACCCTGATCTCTGTATTATCATACAAGTGGAAATATATTTGGATTACACAAAGATTTAGCTCACAAGCTAATCCAGCTCTCAGTACAATCCCTCAATACTTCTCATAGACAGAATAGATAACACATATGCCTTCCTTCAATCCTCCAAGCCTCCTATTTCCTTGTGCAATTTCTCCTAGGTCCTCAAGCTTCCACCTGTGTGCAATTACCTCACACACTGTTCACCAAACTCAGAAATAACTGTGCAATCCTCAAGGAAAGAATTCCTTCTGCATGCAAGAGATATCCTCATGGGAATATTCCTACAATTGATAGTACATTGTCCCTTCCTCTAATCTCAACTGGGTCTCTAACTGAACTGACATGCATGAGTTATTTATGAGAGAATATTCAGTTAGCTGAAGTACACTAGTTACATGCATGCATGCATTAACTAATTGAACTCACAATCAGTTCCATAAACTATTGGAACTAATCTAACTGGAATTAACTCAGTTGACTGAGCTAACTGATTACAACTCAAAGTACAACTCATCCTGATCTCCTTTTTTAAGGGATAACTTCCTCAATCAAAGGGATAATTGTTGCATGTCTTCACATAGACTTCATGTTTGATTTTCTCCAACTAATTAACTAAAAATGAATTAATTAATTATTTTTCAAACAACTGCTGAGATCAAATTTGAATTTTACTTCTCAATTTTAGTTTAGGGACTAACTAAAATTGGAATGTATCCTGAAATGCTATTTATAGGAATGCTATTTTTAGCACTTCTATTTTTAGCATTTCTTGTTGCTATTTTCCTCCCTCTCAACAAGAAAGGGATTATCTGTCACCCTGATCCTGTCTCTGTGGAACTCGAATTTTCATTTTGACAATGCCTTAGTCAAAATATCTGCATCCTGCTCCTTGACTGAAACATACTGCAACAACATGATCCTCTTCACCACACAGTCTCGAAGATGATGATACCGGATATCAATTTGCTTGGACCTGTTATGAAATATTGGATTCTCAAAGATTTTGATACAACTCTGATTATCACAATAGATCACAGTTGGATTCATCCTTTGATCAAACAATCCAACTAGAATTTTCAGAATCCAAATGGCCCCACATGCTGCCTGACTGGCAGCCATGTATTCAGCCTCTGCTGAGCTAAGTGCAACTGACCTCTGTTTCCCGTTGTACCAAGAAATTGCAGCTGAACCAAGGTTGAAAGTTCATGCTGAAGTGCTCTTCCAATTTGAATGACTCCCTGCTCAATATGCATCTGTGAAGCCCTAAAGCTTCACTCCCTCTATCCGTCTGTACCATAATCCATACTGAGATGTGCCTTTGAGGTATCTCAGCACATGCTTCGTTGCCTTCCAAAACAGGTTGGTGGGTTGGACCATAGCTTGACTCAGCTAGTTCACCGCAAAGCACAAATCTGGTCGTGTGTTCACTAAATACATTAATGAACCCACAAGCTGTCGATAAATAGTAGCAGCTACTACCTCACCTGAAGTAGCATCCTCCTTCCTCTAGTTACCTGCTAGAGGAGTCTGCGTGGGCTTGCACTTCTCCATGTGGAATCTCCTAAGTATCTCATTGGCATACTTGCCTTGAGACACAAACACTTCCCCATCCTTCTGCCACACTTCCATGCCTAGAAAGTAGTGCATGAGACCCATGTTTTTCATCTCAAACTCTCTTGCAAGGTCCTCCTTACAAGACTTGATCAACTGATCATCACCTGTTAATATTAGATCATCAACATAAAGAACAATGATCAATGGCCTACCTTCTACCATGATGTGGTATAGGTTCACATCTGCTTCACTCTTTGTGAAGCCCAACCCGGTGAAATAGCTATCGTTCCTGGTGTACCAAGCACGAGGTGCTTGCTTCAGCCCGTACAAATCTCTCTTGAGTTGGCACACATGCAACTCATGATCGAAGGTGACTCTCAAATACTTCTGGCTGCTCTATGTACACCTCTTCCTCAATCTTGCCATTGAGGAACACAGTCTTCACATCCATTTGATGGATCTTCCAACCCATCTGTGTTGATAGTGCCAACATCGATTTGATATATGAGTACCTTGCTATAGGATCAAAAGTCTCATCATAATCAATCCCCTTGACCTGTGAGAAACCATGGGCAACAAACCTTACCTTATGTTTCTCCACACTACCATTAGCTGCTTGCTTTACATTGTAAAGCCATCGAGAACTCACCACTAACTTGTTCTCTGGTCTTGGAACAACATCCCAAACATTGTTCCGAACTATGGAGTCATACTTCTCCACCATAGCATCAACCCAGACTGGCTACTACACTGTTTCCTCGAAGGAATATGGTTCGGTCTCTACACACTCCCCAACTAGGGCCATGTAACCAGTGTACTGCTCAAACCTCCTCTGTTTGCGCTGAGAGGATGGTTGTCCCATATTCTCTCTCGCATCTATCAACAATATGTCAACTTCCCTTGAGTGTTTCTGCCCATCTCTAGAAGACTCTGCATGGGTGGATGTCTCCACTCCTAGATCCTCTGCATGTGGCTGCTCCGCATCAGTCTGAGGCTCCTCCTCCTTAGGAACCAAAATTTCCTCCTCTACATGCAACTTGAGCTCCCTCTCAAGGTAAAATCACATGGCCTTCTGCTAATCAAACTTCAGATCTCTACATACCACTATCCTCTGATTGGTAGGAAATAACACCCAATAGTTGTGGGGTATATCAGTGTACCTCACAAGTCTCCCCAACTCAGCTGTTGGCTCTAGCTTCTTCCGGGCATATTTGGTCACATGGAAAAATACCGATGAGCCAAAGATCCTAAAGTGACTCACATCTGGTCTCTTCCTGAAGAAAGCCTCCTCTAGTGTCTTCATCCCCAGTATTCGATGTGGGCTTCTATTCTGCAAGTATACTGTTGTATTGTATGCCTCAGCCCACAAATGAAGTGGTAGGCCTTGGTCATGCAATATTGCCTGAGATGCTCCCACAATCATTCTATTCTTCCTTTCGGCCACCCCATTATGTTGTGGGTTATGGGGTGCCGTCAACTCCCATTTAATTCCTTTTGTTGTACAGAAGTCCTTAAATTGTTGAGAGACATACTCTCCACCATTGTCGCTTCACAAGACCCTTATTTTCTTTCCAGAATATTTCTCAACCAAGGCTTTGAACTCACAAAACCTTGATAAGGTTTGATCCTTCTTTTGCATGAAATAAATCTAGCATCTATGAGAAAAATCATCAAAGAAAATAACACAGTACCTGTGTTTAGCAGTGGAGTCTGTCAAGAATGGTCCACACACATCTGTATGAACTCGCTCTAGGATTGATCCAACTCAACTGTCTCGATCCTGAAAGGAATATTTTGCATACTTACCCACGGTACAACCTTTGCATGTATCCACTTGCTCAAGTTTACCCTTGGGACGTCTGGTAGAAATCTGTTCCATGATCTTCAAGGCCCCATGGTGCAAGTGGCCCAATCTTCTATGCCATAGCTCACCAATATCTTGGCTTTGCACCAACTCTGCTTTGGAACTCAATGCAGCGCAGTCATCTACCTCCAACTTGTAGAGATTCTTCACTCGAATCCCAATCCTCTTGGTCTGTCCCATGCCGATGTGTCTTAGGAATGCCTTTCCTTTACTAAAGACTACATCATAGCCTTTGTCTTCCAACATTGTGATGGAAACCAGGTTCTTCAATCTAGGCACATACTTTACATAACTCAGGGTGAGAGGAGCTCCATGCTCCCTCTGAAACACAACCATGCCTTCACCTGAAACACGGTACTTTCCATCATCACCCATCTCTATGCGCATCTAGAGGTCCTTATCCTCCAAGGTACTGAATAAACTCTTGTCATTGGTCATGTGGAATGAGACTCCACTGTCCAAGTACCAAATACAACCCACCATCGATGAAACCATGCATGTGATGAGGGTGAAATCCAATTCGAATTGTGAGGCCAGTGCCTCACCATCTGATCCTTTCGAGGATCCCTTCTTGGATTTCTTCTATGGACAATTTGTTGCATAATGGCCCACCTCATGACAATTAAAGCATCACACTTTAGATTTTTCAATCTTCTTCCCACCATGGGAAGAACTCAATTTGGAATGGGAAGCCTTCCCTTTCCCTTTCCTCGCCTTACTCGATAAGGCTAGATTTTCTTCATCATCATGCTTTGATGAAGATCCATCTCTAGTGCTTCTCCTAATCTCCTCTTGCAATAGATCTGACCATAGTCGTTCCCAATTTGGTAGTTTCTCTCTTCCATTTACTAAGTCATGGTAGCTATTCCAGCTCTTAGGAAGACCGAGGAGAGCAAGACTCACCATGTCATCATCGGCTATCATGATTCCTACACTTCCAAGCTCATTCCTATAGGTGGTCAGCTTGTTCAGATATGTAGAGATCGTGTTTGTTCATATATGAAGAGATTGTGTCGCCCTTTGCACACTTGATTTTCTGAAGCTTGTCTTTCAGCACTAGCTTCCTCTGATCGTTGTTGTTCTGATATATATCCTTCAATGTTTTCCACATTGAAAATGGTGTCTCCTTCCCATGGAGACTCGACACAATGTGGTCTCGAAATCCCTCTAGAAGAATCCTCCTCGCTCTAGCCACACATTTCTTCCATTCCACCAATTCTTTGGCATTAACTGTTGCTGGCTTGGGGACTTCTTGATCAATGAAGTCCTTCAAACCGTTGTCCTCTAATACCGCTTCCATGCGATCCTTCCAGGCTATATAATTCGAGCTGCCATCCAGGGCATACTCGAGTCTCAAACCATTGAACACCATTGGTGAAATTTGAGATGTGATAAGAATTCAATTTCTATAATCAAGAACTTCAACCTTGAAACTTCTCCCTTCTTTGTATACTGTTCTCTGCTTTGATTACCTTTGCTCTAATACCATGTAGAAATTCTCACTGTAGATCACCTGATAATGCAATATACTATAGAAAAATACTTGATCTACTTCTACAAACAAACTCGCGGAAGCTTAATTGATTTTGAGCAAGATCAAATAGAACACATATAACAGATGAAGAAGAATTCAATCACACATGAACACAGAAGAATACTCTGGGGAAATCCTCAGCTAAAAACCCCGATCTCTGTATTATCATACAAGTGGAAATATCTTTGATTACACAAAGCTTTAGCTCACAAGCTATCCAGCTCTCAATACAATCCCTCAATACTGCTCATAGAAAGAATAGACAACACATATACCTTCCTTCAGTCCTCCAAGCCTCCTATTTATTTGCACAGTTTCCCCTGGATCCTCAAGCTGCCACCTGTGTGTAATTACCTCACACACTGCGCACCAAACTCAGAATAACTGTGCAATCCTCAAGGAAAGAATTCCTTCTGTATGCAAGAGATATCCTCATGGGAATATTCCTACAACTGATAGTACACTGTCCCTTCCTCTGATCTCAACTGTGTCTCTGACTGAACTGACATGCATGAGTTATTTATGAGAGAACATTTAGTTCTCTGAAGTACATTAGTTACATGCATGCATGCATTAACTAACTGAACTCACAATCAATTCCACAAACTGTTGGAACTAATCTAACTGGACTTAACTCAGTTAACTGAGCCAACTAATTACAACTCAAAGTACAACTCATCCTGATCTCCTTAATTAAGGGATAACTTCCTCAATCAAAGGGATAACTGTTGTATGTCTTCACATAGACTTCATGTTTGATTTTCTCCAACTAATTAACTCAAGATGAATTAATTAATTATTTTTCAAACAATTGCTAAGATCAAATTCGAATTTTAATTCTCAATTTCAGTTTAGGGACTAACTAAAATTGGAATGTACCTTGAAATGCTATTTATAGGAATGTTATTTTTAGCACTTCTATTTTTAGCATTCTTGTTGCTATTTTCAACATGCTCTAGGTATCAAATTTTCCAGGGAGGCTTGGGCACATGTATTCCAAAGAACCCAAAAAGAGTTTTGGAAAATTCCACCCAGAGACAATTTTATTAAAATAATTAATATTTTTTAATGGGACCCTAAGTCTAAACTTAGGAAATTAAAAATATTAATGGGTATTAATTTAATTTTGGGTGTAACTTCTAGAAGAAGACAAGGATCAAGCTAAAATGATCTTAGCCATTGATTAAATTTTAATCTAGGCCGTTGAATATCAACAAGAAGATTATTTAAGGGAGCTTTAGGGTCATTTGGAAAACACACCGAGAGATCAAGAGATCAAATTTCTGAAGTGAGATGTTGTCAGGAGGAAATTCTAATCGAGTATATTTCTTGCAGTTGAGGGGTAGGGATAACATCCACAGAGAGATATTTTTCTCTGCCAGAGAATCATCATTAGTGAGAGGCAGAGAGTGATCCAACAACTCTCACGCAGAGGTTGACGTAGGGCCACACAGAGGCAGCACAAAGGGTGAGAGAGAGTTCGAAATTTTGTTGCAGAGTCAGTTTCAGAAGCCGAGAGCTGGGGTGTGAGAACGAGAGGCTGAGAGTAGTGACTCCATTCATCTAATTGATCAGTCGACTAGGTGATGTAGTGCTTAGAGGGGTTGACGCAAGGATTGCGTGAGGACTGCGCAGAGGCAGCATAGGACCTGCCAGAGGCACCTCATCCAGTGTCTGGATCAGCCAGGATTTTCTCAGTGATTGTGTGAGGTAATATCACAAATCTTTCTGCCAGTATTTCTCTCATTGTAACTGAATAATCTGTGAGGTATTCAAAGATGTATTCAGAATTTGCTACTGCTTAATAATAATAAACCCTCAGAATTGTTGCACTGGTTTTCCCACATTGGGTTTTTCTGGGGAAATTTGTCCAAAAATAATGGTGTCATTTGTGGTGTATTTTCTTTTTGGCTCAGTCTCTTGTTTCCGCATAATATTTAATTAAGTGAAGGCTACAATGTACGTATTACAATATTTTCTATAGGAAACTAAAAGTAATTTTTTTAAAGGAATTTAACAAATAGGAGTAATATCATCAGTTGTTGCAATAGGGATTCTGGTTTAGGAATTTTCACATGTTATAAGAGCTGTAGGTGAAGCAAGAAGAGTAGTGCCAGAGAACCTAGTGCTGAGCAGAAGAGGGAGATCGAAAAGATGCAAGAGGCAACAGTTCGAAATCCCAGAGGGTTTGCGGAGTTCTAGCCGAAGGGCTGAAATTTCGAGGTAATCTCTCTTCGAGTGAGTCAACAGAGAGAAGGGCTTCTTGATCGAATTTTATGACGGGGTAGAGGGAGCAGCGTTGAAGCCTTAGCATGAGGAGAGCTGGTGGGACACAGATTTTTCTGCTGGTAGTTTGTTGGGCAGAAAATCATCATAAGAAAGAGGAGAAGCACGACTGAGAGAATTTCTTTCTCGGAAAATTCCTAGCCAAGGAATTAAAATTCTCTAGAGCTGAGCAGCAACAAGGGGCAATAATTTTACTAGCTCCAGCAGGGAGTGCATAGGCTAGCCCAACAATAACACAGAGGAGAGAGGAGATTTTCGAAATTTGTGGCAGAAATGGAAACCAATGGCTCAAGGGATCAAGACAGGTTGGACGAAGCATCCAACTATGTCATCTAGAAGGCTAGAATTCCATTCCTTCTAGATGAGCATGCCCTCAAGACATATGTCGACAACATGGTAGCTATCCCTGTAGATGCAGATCCATAGAAGAAGTATAGATCAGAGATGGCGAAGGACAAGAGGATGATCACATGGTGTGTCATGTCGCTGGCAGAGGGACTGCTAAGGAGATGTGGGATGCCTTAGCAAAGCTATATCAGGGATCTTCTGAGCAGCAAAAGATGTACTTGGAGCATAAGTTCAGATATGCTTAGATGTAGAAGGGAGAGCATGTGGATCCATTCCTCACCAAGTTGAAGGAAACTTGTGGTGAGTTGTCTGCTGTGGGGAATACACCTCAGGAATGAGAGTTGGTTAGACTGGCCCTCAATTTTGTCTCAGATGAGTGACAAGCCTTTGTCTAGAGTATCCTAGGCATAGTAGCATTGTCGAATTGGATAATATGCGGGCAGCTCTAAAACAAGAGGAGCTGAGAAGAGACTTAGTCAAGGTCAAACGTGATGGAAGTAGAAACAGTGAGTCGAAGCCCAAGGAGAAGGATAAGAATGCATCCCTTGCATCGAAGGGATAACAGGAGCAGCAGAGACGTAAGAAGGATGTCTCGAAGATCAAGTGTTTCAGGTGTGCTGAGATGGGTCACTACGCTACTCAATGTCCTATCAAAAAGAAGGACAATGATGAGAAACATGATTCGAATGTTGCGCTCGCGAAGATTGAAGAGGAGGAGTTCACCATGACATCCGAGATACCTCCAAGAAGGAGGTGGGATGATTTGGAGCTATAGCTTGAAAGAACTACAAATGGGCAGGATCCTTGAGGAGTCCACCTCTTGAATCAATACCTTGCAACAGGAGCCCAATTTTTCAATAGCAAGATGGACTAATGTCAGATGGTGCTGAGGAGTGTCGGGGAGACAATTGCACTGGCTAGGAGCACCAGAGACTGAACAACGCAGGGTAGAGTTGGCAGCAACAAAAATGACACAGAGCAGAGGTCAAAAACAACACAATAGATTCAGAGGGCCAGTGTAGAGACTAGCAACAATCAGGCTTCAACATTCACGTTATCATACTGAACACAATTCGTTCAGTAATTTTGGATGTTTTTTCGTTGCTGAAAGAGTAGAAGCAATAGTTTGCAGTGTAGTGGCAGTGCTAGCAGCAGCACAGATGTAACACTTGAGAGGGAGATGCATTACGGATGTAGTGTTGGCAATGGCAGTGTCAGCAGTAGTAAAGTTACATTAGCAACACAGTAGTTAGTGGAAAACATGTTAGACATCAGCAGTGCAGGGGATGATGCTTTAGAGTCAGAGAAATATGCAGCAACGTATATTGCTAGAGCACATTCCTCGCTAAGAGGGAGTGTTTATTTGAGGTATCATTGGATGTGCTCTAGGCCTCAAATTTTGCAGGGAGGCTTGGGCACATGTATTCCAAAGAACCCGTAAATCGTTTTGGGAACCAGTGACAATTTTATTAAAATACTTAATATTTTTTAATGGGACCCTAATTTTAAACTTAGGAAATTAAAAATATTAATAGGTATTAATCTAATTGTGGATGTAACTTTTAGAAGAAGACGAGGATCAAGATAAAATGATCTTAGCCATTGATTAGCTTTTAATCTGGGCTGTTGAATGTCAACAAGAATATTATTTAAGGGAGCTTGAGGGTCATTTGGAAAACACACCGAGAGATTAAGAGATCGAATTTCTGAAGTGAGAAGTTCTTAGGAGAAAATTATGATCGAGTAGATTTCTTGCACTTGAGGGGCAGGGATAACATCCAGAGAGAGAGAGGTTTTTCTCAGCTAAAGGATCATCAACAAAGAGAGGCAAAGAGTGATCTAGTAGCTCTCAGGTAGAGGCAGCACAGAGGGTGAGAGAGAGTCTAAAATTTTGCAACAGAGTCAGCTACTGTAGGAATTTACAGGGTAAGTTCCTCAAATAGAACACCAAAGGACAACGCTCACAAACAGATCATAGATCAATACACCAGTATTGTTGACGTGGTTAAAACCCTCAAAGAGGGAAACAGTCCACAGCCTGAGCCAACGCGGCCACTTCAGGCAATTTATTAATAAAAGAATGAAAATTTACATAATCTTCTCTCATGAATGGTTACCCTACAAATGACCCTCCATGCTCTTTAAATAGATATCATGGACCAATTGGGTGTTAAGCCATGGATCAAGTGTCAGTAATACCGAGGAAAGAATGAACCATCAGATCACTACATATCATGACCGCCAGATTGTAAGTTACAAAACTACATAGTAAAGAAACACACTTTACCTAACTCTACATTAGACCACGTTATACTTAACTATTTCCTATGTGTCAGAATATCCTAACATCCCCCCTTAAGAACAACTTGGGATATGATTGAAGGATGTACATATATGACACAATAGAAGAAGGAAGGAGGCATTAGAGCCTATCCCCCCTTAGTGACAACTTCCTGAAATCCAACCATAAATCGAAGTTTAGTAAACTTCGCCTGTGAGAGCCTTTGTAAAGATGTCTACAACTTGATCATCTGTTGAACAATATTGCACTTCAAGAACATGGTCATGAATGAGATTTTTGATGAAGTGCATGTTTAGTTTAATGTGTTTGTTGTTCTAATGTTGGATTGGATCTTTGCATAGTTGAATGGCACTTTGATTATTACACCAAAGTGTAGTTGGATGTTGCTACTGAAAGCCAAACTCTAACAGGATCTGACGAAGCCACAGGGCTTCCTTACTAGCTTCTATAACACCACGATACTCTGCTTCTGTAGAAGAAAGAGAAATGGCACTTTGTTTCTTGCAAGCCCATGTAATAGGTCCTGAACCAAGAGTGAATGCATAACCTACAGTAGACTTCCGATCATCAAGGTCACCAGCCCAATGAGAATTAGTGAAACCACCCAATAGAGGAGATGCTTCTGCACTGTAATGAATCCCAAACTAAACTATACCTCGAACATAACAAAGTATTATGTTAGCTGCTTTCCAATGACTTTCATGTGGGTTTTGCATAAACAGAGCAATAAGGCCAACAACAAAGGAAAGGTCAGGACAAGTATGGGCCAGATACAAAAGTTTTCCTACAAGTTGACGGTATAAGGTAGCACCAACTTCAGGGGAAGTACAAGTGACTGAAAGTTTGGCTCTAGATTGAAAGGGAGAAGGGGTTGGCTTACAGTCTTCCATGTGAAAATGGCGTAGAAGATCACAGGCATACTTGGACTGGGAAAGGGAAATACCTTCCTTGGATTGCAAGACTTGAAGACCAAGAAAATAATGCAAGTGTCCTAAGTTTGTCATTTCAAACTTCTTTTTAAGGCTAGATTTCACATGGTTTATAAGGTTTGGATCACTGCCAGTAAGGATAAGATCATCAACATAAAGAACAAGAATGATAAGAGACTTGCCCACTTTCTTGGTGTAGACAGTATTGTCAGAATGACACCTAGAAAAGCCAGTTTCTAAAAGAAAGCTATCCATTTTGGCATACCAAGCCCAAGGAGCTTGCTTGAGACCATAAACAGATATCTTAAGACGACATACAATGCTGGAGTCTGTTTGTATAAAGCTAGTAGGTTGTTCCATATATATTTCTTCATGCAAGTCCCCATGCAAGAAGGCATATTTAACATCCATCTGATGGAATTCCCATTTGAAAGAGGCAACAAGGGAAAGAACAAGGCAGATAGAGTTCATTTTGGCAACAGGGGAGAAGGTTTCAGTATAGTCAATGCCTTCAACTTGTGAAAAAACCTTAACAACAAGACGAGCTTTATGTTTATCAACTTTTCCATTTGATCCATACTTGGTTCTGTAAGTCCATTTGCATCTAACAAGTTTTCGTCCCTTTGGTAGAGGAATAAGATCCCATGTATCATTTGCCAATAATGAACGATATTCTTCATTCATAGCTACGTCCCAATCTGGATGGCCTGAAGCTTCTGCAAGGTGTCAAGATCATAATTCGGTTAAGCTTGAGCCAGTGAAGAAGAGGCTCTATCGAACTGAGAACATGTACGTCACTGATCTGTGGGATCACCGGCAAGAGCACCTGCTGCATCCCAAGTAGCATGGACCCATTTTGGAAGCTAAGGAGCTGAAGGAGGATCCTGAGAAGGTGGGGGAGGATTGTCATCCCTGCTGTCATCATCTGAAGTAGAAATATTTTCAAAAGTAGAAGGGATAGAGGGAGGTGGCACATCCGCCGAACTAGGCTCGTAGGCCGATATATTTTCAGCAAACTTTACATCTCTTCTAATGATAACATTTTTGGACTTAAGTGGAATAACTCTATATCCTTTGACATCTTCAAAATATCCAACAAAAATACAGTTTTCACTCTTAGGTTCTAAAGCTTTATGTTTCTCATTTGCAATATGGGCTCATGCTTCACTTCCAAAAACACGAAAGTGACTTACATATGGTTTAATTGAGATCCATGCTTCTTCTGGAGTGATATTCTTTAAAACCTTAGTAGGAGTGCAATTTATTGTGTAATTTGCACACTCAATTGCTTCTGCCCAAAAATTAAGACTAAGTCCTTTAGATTGAAGCATACAATTAGCCATTTCCTTTAAGGTGCGATTCTTCCTTTCAGCTACACCATTTTGTTGTGGAGTATATGGAATAGTATGTTGCATTTGAATTCTATTCTCAGTGCAAAAGTTGATGAATTTGTTGTTAACATATTCTCTGCCATAATTAGATCTTAGCTTAAAAATTTGATGTCCAGATTTTTTTTCAACAAAGGCCTCAAAGGCCAAGAACATGTTAAATACTTCACTCTTGAGTTTTAAGAAGTATACCCAAGTGCATCTTGAGAAATCATCAATGAAAGTTAAGAAATACTTGTAGCCAAAGAATGAAACAACTGGAAGTGGACCACATAAATCACTATGCATAAGCTGTAAAGGGGTTGAGGTGTGCCAAGAGGCACATTTTTCAAAACTATCCCAATGATGTTTTTCGAGTACACATCCAGAACAAACACCATCTCTGCAAGATACCATTGGAAGACCTGTCACCATATTTTCTTTACATAGATTCTAAAGGGAGCGATAGTTTAAGTGACCTAATCGCTCATGCCAAAGTTTGTTCACTTCATCATTATGAGCAACAAATACCGAGGGAAGATTTCATGACCCAAACTTGTTAAACTTATACAACCTTGTAGAATCATTAGCAATGCCAGTAGCTAAAATCTGTCTAGGATCTCTTAGGTCCTTAATTACAACATCGTGAGGTGAAAATTCAACGATTTTACCTTCACCTGAATGAGTTATCTGATATACAGATAGAAGGTTGCAGGATAAGGTTGGAACACATAATACATCATTGAATTGACCAATGTCTATATGAACAGTTCCAGCCCCTACAACACTAAGAGATCTATCATCACCAACATATATAATTTTGGTGTTACAATCATTTAAAGAAGAAAACATGGCTTTGTTTTTGGCCATGTGATAAGAAGCTCTAGAATCAATGAGCCACTCATGAGAATGAGAAGAAGAATATACATTTCGTTTATATCTAGACTGGGATGCTTGACAACCACATGCAGAAAGTGCTATTCCTAAAGATGAAGTTGAAGTTGTTGAGTGCTCCAAATGGATGTTATTCTTCTTCATTGCTACTTTCAAGGCTTCCATCTTCTTAAAGCATTTGGATTCTAAGTGGCCATCTCGATTACCAAAGGACACCACTCACAAACATATCATAGATCAATACACTAGTATTGTTGATGTGGTTAAAACCCTCAAAGAGGAAAACAGTCCATGGACTGAGCCAACGCGGCCAATTTAGGCAATTTTTTAATAAAATAATGAAAATTTACATAAGCTTCTCTCATGAACGGTTACCCTACAAATGACCCTCCATGTTATTTAAATAGAGATCATGGACCAATCGGGTGTTAAGCCATGGATCAAGTGTCAGTAATACTGAGGAGAGAATGAACCGTTGGATCACTACATATCGTGATCGTCATATTGTAAGTTACAAAAGTACATAGTAAAGAAACACACTTTACCTAACTCTACACTAGACCAAGTTATACTTAACTATTTCCTATGTGTCGGAATATCCTAACAGTTTCAGAAGCCAGGAGCCAAGGTGTGAGACCGGGAGGCTGAGAGCTGTGACTCCAAGCCTCTAATCGATCAGTCAGCTGGGTGATGCAGTGCCTAAAGGGGTTGATGTAGGGACAGGTGATCACTGGGTAGAGGCAACGTAGGGCCTGCCAAAGGCACCTCATCCAGTGTCCGGATTAGCCAGGATTTTTCTTAGTGATTGTGTGAGGTAATATCATAAATCTTTCTTCCAGTATTTCTCTCTCTGTAACTGAATAACCCATGAGGTATTCAAAGATGTATTCAGAATTTTCTACTGTTTAATAATAATAAACCCTCAGAACTGTTGCACTGGATTTCCCGCATTGGGTTTTTTCAGGGACATTTGTCCAAAAATAATAGTGTCATTTGTGTTGTATTTTATTTCTTGCTCAGTCTCTTGTTTCCACATAATATTTAATTAAGTGAAGGCTACAATGTATGTATTATGATATTTTCCGTAGGAAACTTCAAGTAATTTGTTTAAAGGAATTTATCAAATAGGAGTAATATCATCAATTGCTGCAGTAGAGATTCCAGTTTGGAATTTTCAAATCTTATCAGAACCAATCGTTTTTCAACACGTGTCTTTTATTGGAACCAATCTCTGCTCACCATGTGTACCTTTTTAGATCCAATCACTGCCCACCACGTGTTCCTTTGAGGAGAGATGAAATACCTCGTCCTTCTCTGGTTTTTTCGAATAAATTCTTTGTTAAGTTGTATTGGCCCTTCCTAACGCTTTACACTAGCAGCCTTTAACAATATCGCATATCACAACTCTTGAGAATTGACACCCCTGTGACATGTGATCACGGATTTCTGACTGAAATATGCAGAGGACCCCCACCGACTGCCGATTCGCTGATATGACTGATCGTTGGCCGCTAATCGGAGATATGCCCTCATTGTTGTGTTGTGCTTGAACCTATGATCTTCGATATGCAACAGCAGTGATAGTTGATCGTTGATTAGCTTCGATATGTGTTGCTTTCCTCTTCAAATATGCGATATGCAGTATCCAAGACTCATACTTAGGCATTTTCCCTTGGTTTTCTGGTTTTGAAGAATACACTTGAACTTGCTCTAACTTTTGATCCAGAAGTCAGTTTGAAGAACTAGACATACCATTGGAAAGCTGCTTTCGAGCACTTTATAGTGAAATGAACTAAAACATGATCTGAACCAAAACTCATATGAAAAAAATAACCCAAAAATTTAGACTTGTTTTGACCACAAGACTTCAAGGACTGGATGGATTCTTTGACAAGTAAACATTTAGGATATGACACCTAGTGATTCATAGGCTGAAATGACGAAAATGAATAGTAAGAGGCCAACACCAATGATTCCTATTATGGGAGCCTAACATCGGCTCCAATGGGGAAGACATCCTCCCAGTGAGGTGCCAAAAAACACCACAGACCATGTGCCTAACCATTGGGCAATGGAGTTAAAACTAACTAACTGCAAATTCACTGACCTACATAGTTGGAAACTTTAAAGAAAGTAAGAAATGTGACAACACATCACCAAAGTCTTAGGAGCTTCTCCTCGGGATTCAAACCATGATGATAGTTGTCCGTTGCTGAGAATATGTATAATGATACGATGTGATCCCTCTAGTGTAGCGAATTAAGTAAATGGCTACTTGAATTAATTATGTTCATACTTCTTATGAGCAGGTAGATTGGCAACCCAAACTGCCATTGAAACTGTTGACTGTAATCCACAAATATAAGAACAACCATTTTCCTTGATGACTGTAACAGATTGGCCAAAGGATCTTGAAGAACATGAAAAGTCACCTCTTTTGATGACTACAACAAATCAACAAAAGGGTCTTCAATAATCTGAAGCATTAACCCATCTTGAAAATCAACAAAAAGCCAAGCACTCTCTTTGTTTTCAGCCACTAGCTTATCAAAAATAAAAATATCCACATCCACGAGGTCTTCAACAATATTCTCTTCTTCATAATTTTCCTACAATACTGGGTGGCTATTACCTGGAACAATTTCACTATCTAAAGCCTTTATGCATGCAAATTCAAAACTCTTATTTTCACAGACTTCTTCTTGAAATAATAATTCAAAAAATGAATGGGTTGAAGAGCAACTGAAAAGAATATCTTGATCTTCTTCTTGGTCACTTAACAATTGGCAAGGCTGTTGAATATACCCATTAGACTCAAGAGAAAAGACATGATATTCATCATCAAGAGTACAATCTGCTTCATTTCCAGTGAAAGAAGAAACCTTTGTCTGCTGGAAATTTTCTTGAAAACAAACTAAGTCTCCATCACCCCTATTTTCAGACTCACAACTAGCTAAAGGAGGAGAAATTTGACTGTAGAAATCATCCAAGTAATCAACTATTGGATGATCAAAAACCAAAGAATGTTGTTGCAATCTTTAACTGAAGGAGTCTTTAATGTAACAAGTAACAAGGTCCTCAACTATATCATAAGGTTGCTGCCAAATTATGCTAGCTTCAACTTGCTTTCTTTCTTTCTTAGCGATCTTATAATTTTCTCTTAGCAATTCAAATGTAGCATAACATAAAGGTAGAGAGTTACCATCAACAAATTCATTGTTTTCTTCATGTTCAATGTCAAAATTATAAGATTGCACACTTGAATCAATACTTTCATCATATTCTTTAGGATTACTGCTTTCCTTAAATTGCTGAAATTGAACATCCCCTCGCCGAGAACATGACACTGGTTACTCTTCAGGACTTTCTTCAAATGAATAAAGAAAACAACCAGTTTCTGACTTATGGTGACATAAATCGACAAACTATCCTTCTTCTACCAAATATGCTTCCCTCTAACAACAATTTTGCTTTGCATAATGAACATTTCCATCAATCTTTCCATGGTTTTCATCAATGTATTTAGCTTATGGTATGACAATGGAGAAATTGTTGATTTTGGGTAGCATCGGATGTGCTCTAACCTTGAAAATTGGTGGAGAGGCACATGAGATCTCCAAGACCCAGAAACCGTTTGGAGAAATTCCACCCGGATGAAGAGATATAAAAATAATTAATATGTTTAATGAGTTCCTAAGTCTAAACTTAGGAAAATAAAAATATCAATGTGTATTAATATAATATGGGTGAGAAAGTTCTAAGTTACAAGGATCAAGCCAGTTCTAATCTTAACCATTGATTAAGGACTTAATCTCTGTTGTTGAATCGTCAACAAGAAAAGTATAAGAGGAGGCTTGAGGGTCAGTTGGAGAGACACCAAGTGATCAAAGAATTCGATTTTCCAAGGCAATGTTTGCTGAGAAAATTGAGTTAGTGATCAGTTACAGTGAGGGGTAGTTCACCAAGGGATTTCCATCCAAGGCTGGAGAATACATAGTAGAGAGGTAGCCGGGAGAGATAACGCAGGCCCTAGAAGGGTTGATGCAAAGGCCGCGACTCATAGGAGCTGATGCAGAGGACGCAAAGCACCGTAGAGGCTGACGCAAAAGTTGTAGAGGGCTTTAGAGGCAACACTGGGGAGATTTCGTGGGGCAGACTAGGAGAAAATCAATAGATTCCGAGTCAGGGTAGGGTGACACAACTCCTGGAGGAGTGACACCGTTCTTGAGCAATGCTTGGAGTAGCTTTCGCTGTCCAGCATAGAGAAAAACTTGAGTCACTATGGGGTTTGATCATTCGGTTGCTAATTTGCTGGAAAATCTGTCTTCGAATAGAGGTGCTACTGCCGAGGATATTCTCTAGGGGGTGAGCCATTTCTGGCACCCTAGTTGTATTCATGAAATCTGCTTAATAATACAAACCCTCTATATGCTGCACCGATTTTCCCGAATTGGTTTTCCTGAGGATGATTGTCCAAAATTAATGGTGTCCCTTGTGTTATTTTTTTTGTTTGCTTCAGTGCGTGATCTATATATCTGTGAAGGCTGCAATAGTGTTTACTTCGATGTTTATGCAATTAAATAACTTGTTAATGTAAAGAACAAGTAGGAGACTGTAAACCAGTAATTATAGTAGGGGTTTCTGATGTGTTAGATTCAAGAATTTTCACAAAAATCTCCTCAACCACTTCCCTTCTTTCAACTTCCATTTTGGCTCATTTGGTCAACAAATTTGCTTCCACATCAACAACACTTTTCTGCATATCCTGCAAAGTGGCGATGTTCCTCTCTTTAAGATGATAGGTAAGCTCAACATCGAAACTATATGGATAATGAAGCATAGCCAATCTTGGGGGAGGCTTTACATCAGTAGGTGTGGAATCATAAACACTATTGAATCTGGCTGAGAAATCTTGGAGTTTTCTTCTTCGATTCTTTTTCTCTAAACATGAAAAAGATGTCTAGTTTCACCTCTGTCAGACTCGTAAAACTTAAAAGATGCAGGAATTGTGGCCATGAAGAGATCAAGTTCCTCCTTCCTAGGGCTCGTAAAAATTACTAGGATGGATTCATCCAAAGGGTGAACTTATATGGAAAGCATATGCTATCCCCTTCAATCTTTCGATAAAAAATATATGGGGTACTCGCCAGAAATGGTCTAGGAAAAATTGAAAGTGTTCATCTTTTATATCCTGTAAAGGCAGCATGTCTCTCTTGAACATGACACTCATCTATTAATCATGACTCATTTGGGATATCCTCACTTGGTCACTTGCCTTCCTGGGTTTAGGGAATCCATTTTTCCTCTCATCTTATTATACCATTCCATCATCATGACTTCTGATCCTATGTCGAGTAAAATGCTACCAAATTCTAAAATCGTGTCACTGATATGTTCAAGAGAAGTCCTATCTGCTAGATTTGCCTATACACTGTCTGACTTTCTACGATAGTCCTGGATCACACTTATCTACTCTACTACATTCCTTTTGTTTCATGTCGATGATGTGGGATTCATTATGGCCCTCCTTCGATGGATCACTTCCTGTTGACTTCAACTCATTATCCAGGAAGATGATCTAGAAACTCCCTTCCAGTACCTTAGAGCTTGCATGCCTCAATGGCAAGTTCTTCGCATTCGATGACAGGTTTACATCATTGAACTTCAATCAGATGATTCCATGGGTGTTTGCCTTCAGTTCCACTATTCATAGTCGTGGATTGTGTTGATTGTACATTGACATCCATTGTCATTATTGGTGGTTTCTCTCGTGTCTGTTAATGATTTACATCATTGACCAGTAATCAGGTGGTTTTCTATCATGTTCAACTTCAATACATCTATTCACATGTTAGAATTTTTACATTCATTAGGTTGAGACAAAGCGCAAGACCTTGGATTTTGTCTGATAGAATCCAAGTTGCATGGAGTTATGAGTCATTCATGATTGTACACATGTTTCCTTTGGATGGATGGCTACGACCATACTGTGAGTCCATATTCATGATCCTTTCTATTCGGATGTTTGTGTCCATACCGAGGATCTTTGCACATGATCCCTTTTATATGGATGGCTACGTCAATACCACAAAATGATGTATTATTAGATGCCTATTTATGTATCGTTAGGCACCATCATCAGAGTTTTAGATATGTATATGTATATGCTTCATTTGCAAGTCTCCTGACGATGTTGTTCTCATCCTTGCACTGACTTGTAAAGCATCCCAACCATCACTCCTTGTTCTGCCTTCATGCTTTAGGGGGCACCTATTACACAATATTTTGTCATATCTCCTGTTCACTTCCCGTGCCATATCCCGAAGTGCCGAAACATTGGCTACTGTGCGGCATATCCATCATGATATACATATCATAGCCTCCTTGAAGAATCAAAATAAAACTGCCCTAAATCCATTCTGGAGAAGGTTGCCTAAAAACCTAATTTTTGGCATTAGCGTGTTTTGCTCCATTGTCTACCCATGCTGATGACAGGTTGCTTAGTTATACACTTGCGCTGCCAGCGAGAGTTTTCATAAGAAAACTCGCTTTGAACCTCTTATGGCAGGCTTTCCCAAACTTGAGGAGAAGCTTCGCTTACTAGAACCTTCGGGAACAACGAGCTAGATATTTCTTGTTGATATGGTCGAGCTCCCTTCCTATAAATTCATTCTCTTCCATCCCCAAATGGTTGGTCATTGATTGTTGCATCCCTATGCTGAGATTATGCTTACATGCTACCCACTCTAGCTTGGAGAAGGAGTGCTTGAAGGGTCTTTGATTGGACTTGGACATCCACCAAAAATAGGGCTCCAACATCAAGGCATAGGTTGCATGATTCCCTTTTTAGTTTCTTAATATATACATCTGATGTTCACTTTACATAATTGTGTAAATGTTTATGCTATTAGCTTAATGTTCCTTGATCTGTTAAGTAGTTAATGTTTGATGTATGTTATATATTCTCTTGTATCTTGTATAATACTTTGATCTTCCTTGTAGGTTTCCTGACATGAAGAACAACTAAGGAACAAGGCCTGGAGTGAAAGATTCAAAGCCATCTCTAAAGATCGAGCGATTAGCATAAAAAAGAGGTAGGTTCCTCCTTCTTCCTACATTTGTCAAGCATACGCTAAGAAAGTGTGTATTAGATTGTTTGGTTTGTTGCTAGACCAACTCATTGGGCTAGAGGGACCGCCTCTGTCCGCAGAGGGGATTTGCCTTCACAACAAGACTGGAGATTGGTACTTGTACGAAAACTACACAAAGATAAGAGTATATGGATGTGATCTTCCTGCATATAAACTTCCTATGTTTGTACCAATTAGAATTTTTGCACTTGAATATGTTAGGCAGATGACGAACATGGATGACCTGCACTTTGTGTCAGCTATGAAGAAATCTCAGTTTAAATTAAAAGCTCATATTGGACCCTTTATTTGTAATATTAGAGCAGCAACAAAAGAAGCATACCTCCTTTTGAAACAAATGAAATTTAAATTAAGTTTTACTTAGTCTTATGATCCCTTGGGGATTATTTCTAAGCTACGGGTAGAACACTCCTTTTGCACACACTCCTAGACCAGAGATTGAACAATACATGTACCAAGAGCAATGGCAGGAGAACATATTACGGGAAGAAAAGGAGCAAATTTTTATTTCTACAATTGCACAGACTCCAACACCACAGGAAAAACATGCTAAAAGGACAAGGGAAAGTATATCCCCTCTTATTTCGTAAATTCAACAGTTAGAATTCATGATGTATAAAAAGAAGAAAAATAACCCTGTTGAAGAGCCATCTCAGGAAGAGAGTTCACAGGAACAAACCACATTAATTTTAATAGGTCCATATGCTACAAGATTCCCAAGAGTTGAAGAAATTTTTTCAAGCTCTCTTGTATCTTCAGTCACTCAGGATCCATTAGAATTAGTTCAGACAGGACAACTAACCTAGAACACTACAGAACAAAGTATATTTGCTAGGTACAGGGAAATTAAGAAGAAAAATGAATCACTCAAGGCCACTACTTATTCAGAATTCTGGAAGCAAACTTCAGCGTCCCAGCACAGGCTTCTCACAACATTAGATACTAATATGTAATATCCCTCCCCTTAATAACAAATAATAAATAATAAAAATAATAAATAATAAATAATACAAAAATAATAATTAATAATAAAAATAATGAATAATAATAAATAAATTACTTAATAATAAATAATAAAAATAATAAATCATAAATGTTAAATAATAAATGATATTAAAAATATATACAAAGAAATAAATAAAATAAAAAAATAGTAATAACCATATTAAAGCTCTAAATAAGAATAAATAGAAATAAAACAAGAAAACTATCAAAAAGAAGGAAATAAAACAAGAAAGCTAAAAATCAAAAGAAAAGTAAAGAAATAAAACAAAACAAAAAAAGTCGCATGCAGACACATGGAGTGTGTGCATGTGGTTCCCCTTCCAATGTTTGTTCTATTTAATAGATGGTGAGGAGGATGGGAGGTATTTTATCATTTCGAGATTCTATCTTTCATTCTCTTGGGAGAACGGTATACTAAGACTTAGGAGTCACTGGCAGTAGTACGTTGATTGAGGGCTCGAGGGTGGCCAGTTGTAGCAGAATCCTTGCACAATTGGGCCTACGGTTGGGTGACGAGTCGTCCCCAAAACCTTGTTGTCATCTAGCAAACCTTGGTCATGTAATAAAGATATAAAATTATTTGTCAGCATTTTTTTTTAATTAAGAAATTAATTTATTTTTTTACTGTTACATATGGTATCAGAGTTAAGTTTAACCGTTAGGGCCTATGGGCATCCGAAAAATTTATTTTGTTGGAATTTTTAACTTGACTTGTTTTAAAGTTACAGGATGATTACTTCCAGGAGGCCGCATATTTTTCTACAAACCTTCTCTATGCACGTAAATTTTCTTTATTCAATGCATACTTACTGCATAGTTATATTTTGATTGGTTTTTGGTTTTTGGTGATTCTTCAATACAAATGGAATACTATAACATGTTGATCGCACCTTTTAGAATACCGTGATTTTTCCTCAATTGTTGTGGAGATTTTGATTGATAGCAATTGTAGAGCCATAAAAGATATTGCAAAGATTAAAATGAATCATGCAACGAACGTTAGCTGAAGTGAGTCACTGGCCATTAAGGTGATTACTAATAGGCTACCATATTCCCATTTTCTGTAAAGTTGCTGATCACCTCTTTTAAAGGTTTTGCCTTTCAATACCGGAATTGATTTATTTGAAAATATCTAGGACAATTTACTTGGATATTTAACTATTAAAAATGGTAGGTAAGTTTTGGAATACCCTAGGTTATCTTATCTGAATACATTCGCAGCGAAAAGTTCTGTGTAAATAACATAAATATAACCGAGAATTTTTGCCATCTTGCTTATTTCGTAAAATACATGATCATCTCTTTAACGATTCTGCATTTACTTCATAGCAGCAAATTCTATTCAAATAAATTAAATAGAACTACTGATTTTTGGTATTTTCTAAAAGCATCTGATCACCTTCTTTAAAGATTCCGCAATTCAACAATGGTCGTCGACTGAAGAACAGATCCAAACTTTGCCTTTAGTCCTGTTAATGCTTTTCTTAATTCTATATCAAATATGCACAGAAACTTGTACTATGTTTCCTTCAATATATGGTGGGTCTATAGGACTTTGTCATTCCGAGCTTATGCCCTGTTTAATATTTCGAGCTTTTTCCCTGTTTTATATTCTCACATTGGATAGCAAGGTGAACATATTATTTCATGTTGTGGACTGAGATCCTATGATCCTATGTGCCGAATTATTCCGAAATTGCTCTGGTTATTAAAATGATATTCGTGTCATGATAATTTTATTACCTCCGCCTCTTGAGCGATATCCGACCATGAATTCTGAAACGAATCCTCCCACTATTCATTTCAACTTCATCTCTGTTTCCCTGAGTTAACTCTGAAGCCAGGCGCCCATAAATCGAGAAACCATCGTGCTCTTGGTGACCGGAATATGTTACCATTTGTTGGAAGGCTTCTATTGTATTTGTGCGTGATGACTCCTTCTGGACTGAACTCGTGACCACTCTCTGGCAAATATTATTTCTAATGACCATTTACCAAGTGCATTTAATTGAAACAGGAACCATAGTAGGATGCTCAAATGAAGAAAGTAGTCTGTCTGAGAAGAAATGGATTAGGATAAATGTGGGACTGATGTTTTTTGCATGGAGGATCATAAAAATAAAAAATAAAAAAAAATCTGCCTCTCTCTTGCACCGATGTTGATAAAGCAATAACCATGTTGACTGATGGTTCTTTGTCCAAGAAATCTGACAGTTGTACAAGCCCTGCAAATTTCAAAAAAATCACCAGTTTGGAATGCATGTATCAATTTAATTGAAAATTGTGGTTTTATTGAACTGTCGTAGTCCAACAAAATTACTGCTAGTAGTGTAACTAACTCACTTTTAGACTAATGTTTCATCGCGTAATATGTTTGTGTTATTTCCTTCCGTTGGTCAACATCGTCAACGTCGTGCAAATTGGCATCCTGTCAAAAGAAGCAAGGAAACTACAGCATTTAGAAATCATAAAATGCCATAGGAACTTATATTTTCACTTTGCAGTTTCAAACAAATTGATGCAGTATGTCATGCTTCATATGTTCCATAGCCCGGTTCACAAAGCGGCTGTGTCTTTGACGAGAGAGATTGAAGTCATACAACCGCGGCTCTCTGCAGATCCATATTGTCATTATTGATAGAACCATTGGCGTTGCCCGCACTAGAAGATGAATAAGCCAATTGCACATCTTGCCTTGCGCTTCCGTAGGACGATTGTTTCATCCCTTCGTATTTATTTTCGTTTCTGTTTCCATTGTTGGAACCATGAGAAGGAGAATTTTGTGGTGACTGATACATTTTGAGTTGAGTTGATCACAGAGATTAATTTACAGTGACCAGTTTTGGCGACCTTATCAATCGTTCTGAGTCTGATGCAATAGGGAGAGGTATTTAGATTTGTAAATTGAATTCGGATTAACTATTGATGTTTACTCTGCCCTTGCCAGTCTCTCCTTAAAACTCTTGATGATGTTTACTCGCCCTTCAAACTGTTGTCCTAATAACGGTTCTGGACAGAGGAATGAAGCCAACATCATGGGTAATAGATAGGAGCGGGATGTTCGTTTTTGTCCTTGCAGAGCAATCTCAACGAATGTTTCAAATCACAATGTGAGGTTGATCAGTTGATCTTATAGTATGGGCAGATTTCTCGACATTATTGTCGAAAGGAATAATGGAATTTGCAGGAACACGCATAGCCATGGCCACAAGTTTACAATCTTTTGCCTTATGCAGGAAATTCTATGGCTAAATGTATTGTAATTTAAGGGATTCAAAATGGTGTTGCCTTCGCGGGTGCGCTTGCAGGCACACCATATAATTAATAAAATGGTTTTTTTTTTGTTGGGGAAGAATAACCTTCCCAGTCATCCGATCCAGTGTCGGGTGGCAGTGTCTCTTCTTCATGGTGTGGATATATATATATATATATATATATATATATATTTTATGCGTGATTCATACATTTTCTTACACGTATTTTAAAACAATCCATTTATTTTTCTACATAAGTAATGATTGCATAAACAGATACTTAAAGTCATGAATCTGCAGAATTAATATTATTGTGACATATAATGCTTTACTCATTCGAATTTTGTTTTATTTTACATGGATCCAATTCTCTAAGGTTTATGGCTTATACTACAAAATTGTGATTATTGATGAACTCATAAACTCCATGTTTTTTTATATACTTCGAAATTTGTGATAAATTATGGTTTAAGTATTATACTTCAATTGAGTAACTAAATGTATATTTTAAATTCAAACATATTCTAAATTTGTTGTAGCTTTTGGCATAAAGGTAATGTATAAATCCACTGAATATTACAGGGTAGATCATGGCTCCTAAACGTCGAAGACAAACCTGAAACAACCTTGGAGTAGAAACACCACCTCCCGCCACTTCAGAGATAGGAACCCCAGCTGAGCAAGCTATATTACATTCCCTTGGAGAAATGACCAATATCTTTAAGGACTGGGTCTCAAGCCAAGGACAAGATCAAGGAAATGTGCAAAAGGAATTGGAACAAAAACAGAGACAAGATCTAAATTCTCAACTCAATGTCAAAGATGGACAAGCAACACTTGATATTATGAAAGAAGTCCAAAAATCCAAATTACCAGAGTTTACGGGTCTAGAAGGGGGTTCAAAAGCGGAAGCATGGGTAATGGTTGTCAAAAGAGCACTTAGTTTTAAGGCATACACTTCTAGGGAAAAAGCCCAGATATCAATGAGTCTACTAAAAGGAGATGCCTTATTATGGTGGGTAAATGAAGAAACGAAGATGCAAGTCACCCTAGTACAAGTTACTTGGGAAATGTTTGAGGAAGCCTTCCGAACTAGGTACCTATCAGAGGAGTACAAACACCAACAAGTAGGAGCTTTCCATGAAGTACGACAGAATGGTAGATCTATCGAGGACTATGAAGCTGAATTTTATTCGTTGGTCCATCACGTGGACTATATCACTGATGATAGACGTCAAGCTGAAAGATTCTTACATGGACTCGACCCCTTAGTCCGAGCAAAAGTCGCCATGTGGAAACCCACCACTATGGCAACAACCACTAGTTTAGCCAAACAAGTCTTGAGGAAAATCAATATGAAGAAACAAATGGTAGTTGATGAAAGTTCAGGAAAGGAGCATTCCACAATGAGGCTAAATAAACCAGGGGGGCAGCCATATAGATTTCAGGGAAGACAAAACATTGTTTCTCGGATCGCTAGCGCAACTTCTCGACCGCCTCCAAGAGGACGTAAGGGTCAACCCTACTTGATTAATGGGAGGAGTAGAAGATTTGGTGACCAAGGACAAGTACAACGTGAGAAGCAGGCACAAGTAGAATGTTGGCAATGTAAAGGTCCACATTATAGAAAAGATTGTCCAAGCTATCAAACAAGGATTAAACAATAGGAATACAAAGCAAAAGGAGAAAGACCACAAAACCCACATCGAATTCATGCAGCTACAAACCATCGCCAGGCTGAGCACCAAGCCACTGTAGTAGAATCTGTAGGTATGATCAATAACATCCCTCTATCTGTGTTAATTGATCCAGGTGCTACTGATAGTTTTATTTCACCTTCAACAATACTTAGATGTGGATTGACAGCTCATGAGCAAAGTAACTTTAGAATGGTAGAAATGGCGTCAGGCTCTCAGCAATCAGTAGGGTCAATGGTAAGAGATTGTAGTGTTAACATTGGGGGGTGTGATACCAAGATGAATCTATATGGTACAACTCTCGGAACATATGACTTAATCGTGGGAATGGATTGGCTTGAATCCCATCAAGCTACACTGGATTGTTATAATAAGACAGTCCTCATAAAAAATGACCAAGGAGAAACCAAAGTAATGAAAGGGATTAGACGAGGTGTTACGTTGCGCCTCATATCAGCCAAGAAAGTTAATAAGTGTATGAGGAAAGGGTGCAAAATTTATGTGGTAGAAATGGTTCCTACCAATGAGAAGTCCTCGGATAAATTGCACCCACTACTTTCCGAATTTATAGATGTATTTCCTCCAGAGCTACCAGGTTTGCCTCCAGTTCGAGAAATTGATTTCTCCATAACTTTGAAGGCTGGCAGTTTGCATATATAACTTTCTGTGTGGACCTGCCGTAACGACTCTTCACCCAACCGTAGGCCCAATTGTGCAAGGATTCTGCTACAACTGGCCACCCCCGAGCCCTCAATCAACGTACTACTGCCAGTGATTCCTAAGTCTTAGTATACCATTCTCCCAAGAGAATGAAAGATAGAATCTCGGAATGATAGAATACCTCCCATCCTCCTCACCATCTATTAAATAGAACAAACATTGGAAGGGGAACCACATGCACACACTCCATGTGTCTGCATGCAACTTTTTTTTTTGTTTTATTTCTTTACTTTTCTTTTGATTTTTAGCTTTCTTGTTTTATTTCCTTCTTTTTTATAGTTTTCTTGTTTTATTTCTATTTATTCTTATTTAGAGCTTTAATATGGTTATTACTATTTTTTATTTTATTTTTATTATTTTTTATTTATTTCTTTGTATATATTTTTAATATCATTTATTATTTAACATTTATGATTTATTATTTTTATTATTTATTATTAAGTGATTTATTTATTATTATTCATTATTTTTATTATTAATTATTATTTTTGTATTATTTTTATTATTTATTATTATTTATTATTTATTATTAAGGGGAGGGATATTACATACTCTCCCACTTTAAGGAACTTCGTCCCGAAGTTAAGTTTTATTATTTATTATTTATTATTTTATTTGCTTCATGTTGCCAACACCCTCTGTTGAACTAGTATAACCAGCAGGCATCGAAAGTCCCCAACACCCCAGGAAATCTCAAGGAATCTCTGTCCTTTTTCCCACTTTCGGAACCAGGCATAAGCCTGACCCAATCTGTATCCTAGTCCAAGGCTGGCCCCAAGGCTCGCGCCTGACTCAAACCTCATCTGCCCCAAGGCAGGCATCCGGTCCAGTACTCAATGACCCCGGGCATCTCGCAAGGCTGGCCCACTCCCTCCACAACTACTAAGGCGCACAGCCCCAGGCATCGAAGTCCTTTACATCCCTTCCAGACTTCGGCATCCCAATCCAATACTAGGCACCTAGGCACCTAGCCTAGAACATCAGGCACGTGGCCTCCTCAAGATGGTCTCATAGCTCTTCTAGAGCTATCCATCAAGAGCTATACACAAGACAAAGGAACCACTGGCATATGTAGTGTTGATTGAGTTTGTCCCCAACCCATATGATGTTAATTATTCTCCCTTGGGCGTATGGGCTCACACGAGATCATTAAATAAACCGGCCCTCTCGGCCCATTGTGGAGTCCTGTCAATCATCATACCTCAACATGCAACCAATGCATTAGCTATACCATCATAGTATCATAGAAATTAGTCCATATGCCAAATCTTGCATGTCATCATGAGAACATTCATCATAGTTAATCGCAACATTATGAATAATACATGCTTCACCTCATGAAATACCATCATAAGTTATAACATCAACATTAAATACCTATCATCATGTAGTAAATGAATATGTCAATATACCTCGACATAACATCATAATCATAAGGATACATCATCGCTATAAGAACCACATGTGCATCATTATCCCCTTACCATTATACTCAACATCTTAACAGTTAATTAAACTAAACGGAAATCATAGTGTATGTATCATAAGGTTTAAACAATAAAACATGATTTAGATTCTCCATAATTGTTGACACCTAATCTTCATGATTGGGGGAATTTGTATAAATAAATAAATTAGGAATGTGAACAGTCATCGGGAGATGAACTGAACAATCACTCCTATTGTATATAATAATAGCCTACCTATGGAATAATAGACGAATCAGTTTTACTGCCTTTGGAGAGTTACTGCCTGGCCTGACATGGTATCAGAGCCAGCTCCTTTTTAACTCTTGTTCCTTGTAACTCCCTCCTGCATATTCTACTCATATTCTGCCCATGTTCTGCAGGCTGACATGTCTGTCATATCCCTGCGAAATCCCAGTCATTGTTTAATATATTCATTGTGTGTGTGTTCCATTTTGCTATGCGTTATACGCATGGATTCATTGTGAGTTTCAACCCAAGCCTGCGCCTGACATATTCTCTGACCACTGACCATCTGTTTGAATGCGTTGAGTTACTGTGTGGTGTTCCAAAGAATCTACCTGCGGTTCAAATCCTTGGACGGGTTCTCCTATTTGTACATTTCCGAGCTAGTTCTTTTGGAATGTAGAGGTAGATTTTCGGTTTTGATGAAGTGTTACTGCATGAGCAGGCAGCCAGCCCTGAGCAATCAGTGGATGTAATGCAGCTTGGACGAGATTAACGCTAAGGTATAACACCGGTATTATAACACTACTGGACTTAACGCTGCTGCTCTTAACTTCGGTATTATAACACAGTTTGGCATTGTATATAATGTTGTTTTGGCATATAAAGCTGGTTTCAACGATTTGTGAAGATTGTTTTGGCATTGTATTTGCTAGTTGACATATAAAGTTGAACTGTACATTGAAGTTTTTTTTTAAATGCCACATGTTTTTGCTGGTTTGCTGATATAGAGAAAAACGATTGGGTTGTCGAAACTATTCTGCCCACAAAATTGTGTGAATCTAGGTGCACTGCAGAGTGGCGCGGTGTTATTTTTTTTCTTCATTCAACGATGTAACCGTTTTAATCGCAGGTATTAAAACCGTCATCTGAGAGAAAGGGCCGAGCATAAAATGAAATCTTAGGGCCGCTACCACACCTGCATAAAATTTGCCTGGTGATTTCAATAGATTTTGAGTTGATGGTTAGTGTTTGGCTGCGGTATTTTTCCTGTGGATATTCGTTGGGCGTTCCTTTTTGGTGTTAAAATATTAAACTATGACTGTATATCACTTCAAATGCGTATTATTTTTTTCCATATTGCCTTTATATGATGGACATGGCATATCATGGATTAAAAAAAAGTTATATGCGGTGAAGATTTTTATGATAGTGATAGCATGGTTATCAGCATTCCTTTCAATGGTCAATGATATATAAATGGCGTAGCAGAATTCTATCCCTGCTCAGATTTTGGATGGTTTTGAATACACTTTCATATCAGAATCATTTTTTTTAGCAGCAGAAGTTTTTTTTCTCCAGAAGAGCACATTTTTTTGCCATCAGAAGTATTATTCTATTAGCATAAGTTTTTTTTACAGAATGCATTCAATCATCTCTATGGTAGGAATAGTTCTCACTGGCAAGGAGAACTATCCTGAATGGTCCCGGATGATAAAACACACCCTCATCTTCAATGAGTTGTGGAAAGGAGTGTGTGTCGAAGAAGGAGACAAAGACCCAGTACAGCCTACCTCAGACAAAGAGCTTGTCATTTGGGAAAAAAAGAACAGCAAAGCTTATGCATTAATCGTAGCATCTGTAAATGAAGAGGTGAGTCGCCATTTCGTCATATTCAACTGCCTTTGAAGCCTTACAAAAGCTGAAAGAACTCTATGACTCACATTCTGCACTTGAAGTTGTTCAGCTCATGATTAAACTCTTCACTCTTGAACTGAAAAATAATGATCCTCTTGCTCTTGCATCTGAAGTAAAGTCTATAATGCATGATATCAATTCCAGTAAGGTTGAGTTGGATATCCCTCTTATTGCTTTTCTCAAGGCACTCTATCCTAATTACTCCAATTATCTTGAGTCTTTGCAAGCAAATGGAAATCTCAAAGATATAACCTTTGACTCTCTTGTGAAAAAGTTTGCTGAAAGAGAGAAAGCTTTTGGAAAGAAGACAGCCCCTGAATCGTCTGAAGAAACTGTGTGCCTTGCTCATAAAGAAAAGCATTTTGCTCAAGATTCTACAAGAGGAAGAGGTGGACGAAGAGGAAGAGGAAGATACTTCAGAGGCAGGGGGGGCAGACATTCTCAAGGAGAAAAGGTAGACTTACACTGCATTCGCTGCAAAAGAAATGGATCACATGATGCTTCTACATGCAAGCTACCATGGGACAAAATTGAGCAGAAAAGAAACCAACAGAAAGGTAGAACTGATGATACAGACAAAGGTAAAGCACATGAATCCGCTCACTATATTGAGGCACAATGTAACATTGGAGTAAATGAAGATTTGTTTAATGCTTCACTTGCTTCTTCGAAAAATGATTGGTTGCTTGATTCAGGAGCAACCTATCATATGACTCATAGAAAATATTTTTTTGAAGATTTCACTGACAATGTTGATGGAGCAGTATACTTTGCATATCAGTCAAAAATCAAGCCATCAGGGCTTGGCACAATCAGGCTTAAACTGCCTGGTCTTCCAAACTTTCTTCTAGATCATGTTCTATATCTCCCACAGCTCAAAAGAAACTTGATGTCCTTGGTTCACATCCGCCAGCAAGGTCACTCCATTCATATGTTTGATGGCAAGCTTGAGGTAAGAAAAGCATCTGACCACTCACTTGTCATGAGGGGAATAGAAGAAGAAAGGCTTCTCAAACTGCAAGGAACCTCTGCTCATGCACAACATTTCTCATATATTTCTCATCATGAAGAATGTACACTTCCATTAAGTTTATTATGGCATGCTAGATTTGGACATTTAAACTATGACAGTCTCCGCTTATTGAAGAAAGATGATGTTGTTGGTTTGCCTACAATTCCTAGGAAACATAAGCAATGTGATGCTTGCATTCTAGGAAAGCATAACAAACAGTCTTTTCATGATTCACATTCAATAGCACATAGAAAGCTTGAACTCATTCATTCAGATTTATGTGGTCCAATGCATGTTCCTTCTGCAAATGGAAATAAATATATCATGGCATTTATTGATGATTACACCAGAATGTGTTGGGTTTATTTATTGAAGAACAAATCTGATGCCTTTCAAACATTCAAGAATTTTCATAAATGGATTGAAAATGATGCACAATCTTATATTGGGTCTATTCGCACTGATAATGGAAAAGAATATATCAAATGAGTTTGAAAACTATCTTCGCCAACATGGGATCAAACATCAAACAACTGTGCCTTATAATCCCCAACAGAATGGTGTAGCTGAAAGAATGAATAGAACAATCTTGAATATGGTACGATCCATGCTTTTCTTCAAAAATGTAAAGATAATGTTTTGGGTTGATGTTGTTCTATGTGTTGCATATATAAAGAATAGATGTCCATCTAATGCTATAAGAAACAAGACTCCTTATGAATTGTGGTATGGACATGTTCCTTCGGTAAAACATCTCAGGATGTTTGGTTCCACCTGTTGTGCTTTGATACCAAAGGTACATAGAAACAAACTTGGTGCTAGAAGTCATAACTGTATCTTCCTGGGGTATTCAAACACCTCCAAAGCATACCGCCTCTATGATGAAGTAAATAAAAAGTTTGTTGTATCTAGAGATGTAATTTTTCTTGAACCATCCAAATCTGACAATGTTGTTGAGCGGCAACTTGATCGCTTGGATAGATTCGCAAAAACGAAATCATTTCAAGAATTTGATAATCAGATTCCACATCTTGAAGGGGGGATTCCTATACTAGATCAACATGTGGAATCTTCTTCTGAAGAACACTCTCCCCCGAATGAAACTCCAACAACGGATGATGCTTTAAGACAGAGAAGCCTGGACCATCTCAAAAAGGTCCCCCAAAGTGGCTGACAAAGACACTTGAAAGTGTTCATCCTGATGAAATTGGAAAAACAGGAACCAGAAATTCAAATCGACAAAATGGAGGTGATGTAGATGACTCTAATTCACCTGTTGATATGGATGTTACTTATGATTGTGAATTGAACTTGTCTACAGATTTTGAACCAACTTCCTTCAAAGAAGCTGCTTCTCATGATGAATGGAAAGAAGCGATGCAAAAGGAGTATGATGCCCTCATAAAGAATGGCACCTGGAAGCTGGTTGATCCTCCATTTGGAACCAAACCAATTGGCTGCAAGTGGGTCTACAAGAACAAGTACAAAGCTGATGGCTCACTTGACAAGCACAAAGCTAGGCTTGTGGCAAAAGGTTTTGCACAGAAGGAAGGGGTCGATTATGAGGAAACTTTTGCCCCCACAACAAAATGGGCCACCATCCGGACACTCTTTGCACTAGCAGCTCAAAACGGTTGGAAAGTCCATCAAATGGATGTAAAAACTGCCTTCTTGAATGGAGATCTAAAAGAGAATGTTTTTATGTCCCAGCGTGAAGGATTTGCTGTGAAAGGACATGAACATAAAAGTATGCAAACTTGTGAAGTCCTTGTATGGCCTCAAACAAGCACCGCGAGCCTGGTATGAAAAACTAACTGAGCATCTTCTGAAACTCAACTTCAATCATTTTGATCTTGATGATGCAACTTTATTTGTCAAGAAAGTTGGCAAAACAGTTGTATATCTTGTGGTATATGTAGATGATCTTTTAATGACAGGGAACAATGAAAGATACATTGCATCCAAAAGAAGGAATTGGGAAAAAGTTTTGAAATCACTGATTTGGGCTATGTTCATTACTATCTTGGCATTGAAGTAACCCAACACCCAAAATCCATATTTCTTTCTCAAAAGAAATACATTGGATATTTTTTAAACAGATTTGGCATGACAGAGTGCAATCCTCTTTCTACTCCAATGGAACAAAACTTAAAGCTCACAACTATTGAAGGAAAAGAATTTGAGGATGTAACAAAGTATAGACAGTTTGTAGGAAGTCTCATCTACCTCACTACTACAAGACCAGACATTTCATTTGCTGTTGGAATCCTCTCCAGGTTTATGCAAAAGCCTTGTGAGGGACATTGGTCTGCTGCAAAAAGAGTTCTAAGGTACTTGAAGGGAACTCAAGACCTTGGAATCAAGTATACACAGGTGGACGACTTCAGCTTGATTGGATACTCTGATTCAGACTTCGATGGAGACAAAGAAACTGGGGTATCTACTTCAGGATATGCTATGAGTCTTGGATCAGGAGCTGTCTCCTGGAGATCACGCAAACAATCAGTTCCAGCAGATTCCACAACAGAAGCAGAATACATGGCAGCAGTTGAAGCAACGAAAGAAATTGTGTGGCTCATGAAAATTCTTGAAGATTTGTAGGTAAAACAAGTACAATCAACTCCACTCATGATTGACAACACCTCTGCAATAAAGTTGGCCAAGAACCCAAAGTTCCATGATCGAACAAAGCATATCAATACTAAATATCATCTGATTCGACATCATGTTGAGGCCAAAACAATCCATCTCCGTCATTGTTCCACAAATGAGCAAATTGCAAACATCTTCACCAAAGCACTTGGAAAGGAAAAGCTTGAACGATTCAGAATGATGCTTGGACTCACCAACATCCCTTCAGATTAAGGGGGGGAATGTTGACACCTAATCTTCATGATTGGGGGAATTTGTGTAAATAAATAAATTAGGAATGTGAACAGTCATCGGGAGATGAACTGAACAATCACTCCTATTGTATATAACAATTGCCTACCTATGGAATAATAGACGAATCAGTTTTACTACCTTTGGAGAGTTACTTCCTGCCCTGACAATAACCTTGAAACTAGAAGTGGAACCCATATCCAAAGCACCTTATCGAATGACTGTTCCAGAGCTTAATGAATTGAGTATACAGATCAAAGAACTTCTTGATCAAGGTTTTATAAGACCCAGTGTGTCACCTTGGGGTGCACCAGTAATTTTTGTAAAGAAGAAGGATGGAACTCTTAGGTTATGTATTGATTACCGAGATCTAAACAAGGCCACCATTCGAAATAGGTACCCCATGCCTCGAATCGATGACCTCTTTGACCAACTAAAAGGAGCTTCAATATTCTCCAAGATAGACTTACGGTCAGGTTATCATCAGCTAAGAATCAAGGAGGAAGACATACCTAAAACGGAATTCAGAACGCGCTATGGACACTATGAGTTTATTGTTATGACATTTGGTTTAACTAATGCCCCAGCGACCTTCATGAACTTGATGAATAGTGTCTTCCGAAAATATCTGGACTGCTTTGTCCAAGTTTTCTTGGATGACATCCTCATTTACTCTCATAATGAGAAAGAGCATCTAGAACACTTGAGGTTGGTACTACAATGCCTTAGGGAACATAAGCTATATGGAAAACTTTCTAAATGTTCCTTCTTTGAGAAAGAAATTCAATATATAGGCCATACCATTAGTGGCAAAGGCATTGCAGTTGATTACAGTAAGATTGAAACTATAATGACTTGGCCATCTCCCCGGAATGTCAAGGAAGTACGTAGCTTTATGGGATTGGCAGGCTACTATAAATAATAAAAATAATAAATGATATTAAAAATATATACAAAGAAATAAATAATAAATAATAAAAATAAAATAAAAAAAATAGTAATAACCATATTAAATCTCTAAATAAGAATAAATAGAAATAAAACAAGAAAACTATCAAAAAGAAGGAAATAAAACAAGAAAGCTAAAAATCAAAAGAAAAGTAAAGAAATAAAACAAAACAAAAAAGTTGCATGCAGACACATGGAGTGTGTGCATGTGGTTCCCCTTCCAATGTTTGTTCTATTTAACAGATGGTGAGGAGGATGGGAGGTATTCTATCATTCCGAAATTCTATCTTTCATTCTCTTGGGAGAATGGTATACTAAGACTTAGGAGTCACTGGCAGTAGTACGTTGATTGAGGGCTCGGGGGTGGCCAGTTGTAGCAGAATCCTTGCACAATTGGGCCTACGGTTGGGTGGAGAGTCGTCCCCAAAACCTTGTTGTCATCTGGCAAACCTTGGTCACAGGTAATATAGATATAAAATTATTTGTTAGCATATTTTTTTTTTAATTAAGAAATTAATTTATTTTTTTACTGTTACATAATATCCAACTCATTAACTAGGTTCGGTCTTCATAAATGTACATTTGATATTTGTGTTTATTCAAGAAAAGAAATATTATTTTTATAGTATATGTCAATGAGTTTCTTGCTCATTGAAATAGGTCTAGCACTAGTTTAAGTATTATAGGTAGGTCAAATAGTCAAAAGGAAATGTTGAAGGCCTTAAGGGCATGTTACACCATGTATAAATATGTATTAAAGACAAAGGGAAAACCTCCAAGAAAAGTCAAGTCTACTCCTATGCAATGGCACCATCAAGAAGCTCATTCAAGCATGCTACACCACCATGAAGTCTGCTCAACAAATCAGCCTCCAAACAACCCTCAAAGTCAGCCTACAAACAACATGACTAGTCAGCCTTCTAGTCGGCCTACAAACAAGATGACTAGTCAGCCTAAATGGAGGGACAATCCTCTATTTATAGAGGATGTCCACTCCAATACAATGCATTCATTCAACTCTGAAATCCGCAAAGGAAAGGAAGAAAAAGAGGAACGAAGGAAGCCGAAGAAAAGTGTCTACTAGGGCAGCGAAGTAAGGAGGAAGAACAATGAAGTTTGAAGGACTGTTTCTAGGGAAAACCACAGTCACACGTGCGAGAAAAGGAGGGCTTTCTGTGGACATATCAGCAACAATATAACAATACCATACTTCTCATTTTTTGGGCTTGAAACTTAGGCCTATAAGGCCTCTCATTAAAGCGAAGAAGAGACTGTCACATACGAAGGAGAAAGGAACAAATAACACCATGAAACATCTCTCACGTGTGAGAATTTAGGGTTGAGTACTGCCACATCAAGTCTGCCATCTTACATGAAGAAGACGCTTGATTGGTGAAGAGAAGAAAGGCATTATACTATGTGAGAGGGTTCACGTAGGATCAAAGGGAAACATCTCTTCTAGAGCTAGCATAAGAGAACTTATCATCAAGGAGTAGGAGAACAAAGAGTCGGAAGGAGGACAAAGTGTCGGGAGAAGGGCCAGGGTATAAGGTGTAGAAAGGAGGAAATACTTGACTTGTGCTTGGAGGATATTCTAGTCAGGGGTCTAGGGTTTGGCATTGATCAATACAAGATTCAATACGAGAAATTCATGAAAGGGTTTTCCTCTCAAGAGAAGAGAGGTTTTGGCCCTGGCAGAGAACCAACATCTTGTGTTCCTGTTTTTATGTTTTGGTAGCAGTTTGATGAAGTACACACACATGCATTAAAAATAATAATACGAATATTAAGCTAACAAGACAAGTAAAAAAAAAACTCCACAAATTGTTATCAAGTAACGAAGAATCACACTACACCACTTTGCCCTAGATTCTTCAACAAATTCTGGGCATGATAACATTGAATTTGAATTTATATGAAAGCCCCTACGAAGTTATTATTAATTAAAAAGATTAGTTAATTAGACTTTCTATTTCAATTAACTCCTCTACATCTTTACATTTTCATTTCCCCTTAAGTTTTAAATGTATTTTATTTGGCTGTAAAATCATTTTACACACATCATATGTATATGACTAAGTTAAATAATCTGTTTAAAGATTTAATTAATCATATATTTTCCAAAGTTCAACCCTACACATCTCTTCAAAGCTAAATTTTGCCAGAGGTGAAGAGTCAACCCTTCTAATACATCATAAGTAATTACGAAATTGCACATGTTTAACACTTTAGAGCATTGGTCATCTAAAAATTCAAAACAAACAAAACATTTTAGATGCTCTGGCATAATTCCTTAAACTAGAATTATCTACACAGGTACAACATACACTTTGATAATCTTATCAAGATCAACAAGAAGGAAGTTTAAGGGATATGCATGAAATTACAAAGTCTTCAAATACTATGTGCAAGTAATGTCAACATGGAAAACAAACAAGAGTTGAGTTCAAAACTAAGGAACATTCCATGACAAAACCACTAGAACTTGTACATATTGATTTATGTGGGCCAACAAGAACAAAGGACTAGATGGCAAACAATACTTCATGTTTCTTGTTGATGACTACACAAAGATGACATGGATTTGTTTTCTTAAAAAGAAGTTAGAATCTTTGGGAAATTTTAGAATATTCAAGGAACTTATTGAAAATGAAACTAATTTGAAAATCAAATGCATGAAATCTGATAATGGAGGATAATTTACTTCAAATGAATTCAATGACTATTGTGAAGAAGATGGAATAAGAATACACTTCTCGACAACTACAACTCAATAAAATGAAGTGGTTGAAGAAACGAAAAGAACTATGGTAGAGATGGCTAGAACTTTGTTACATGAATCCAAGCTAAGTAATAATAATCTTCTGGGTCTAAGCAATACATACAATTGTTCACATTTTGAATAGAGTATTGCTTAGAAGCAAAAATGACAAAACTCCTTATGAATTGCGGAACGGAAGATCAACTAGTGTCAAGCATTTCAAAATATTTAGAAGCAAATGCTACATAAAGAGGGATGACTGGAAGTTAGGAAAGTTTGACTCTCGGACAAATGAAGGCATATTTGTTGGGCATGTTAGACTCTGTCTTATATCAGAGATTGATTCTTCTTCAAAACAGGGTTTTGAAGAAGAAATCATTAATGTGTGGATTTAAATTATGTAATTTATCTTCAGCTTTCAAAAGACGGCAGTGATTTCAAGCTCCTATCCCTGCAAAAACACAAACATTTCATATTGACTTCTGATTATGAGGATTGGATGGCGGGAAGCAATTGTCCAGGCATCAGTTCTTTCTGTCGATCTACATGGTCTAGCTTCCCAACTTGCGAAATTGGATCTCTGCAAAAGGCTTTTCATTGAAGATGACAAATTACCGGCAGAGCTGCGTTCAAGTGGTTCTCAGTCTACAACACACCAGCCTGTGGAAGGAAAAGAGCAGGTGGATTCGAATGAAAATGATAGGGGAGTGCTGAAAGTACAATCTAATAGAGAACTTGAGCTTCCACCAATCAAGTTTCCGGTTATTGATAAATCCACTGAAGAAGTAAACCTTAAAGATGATTATGAAATTCAGAAACGTGCTTCTACTCGAGAGTGTATGCTAGGAATGGAAAAGGAAGTAACTATCCCTGAATCTGTTGGTCGTGGTATAGTTCGTAGCAGTGGAAAAGCAGTAAGCATTAATTTCCCAGCATATTTGGAAAGCCAATCAAGAGTTGGTGCAGTATCATACAAAGCAGAATCAATTACTCCTTTTGATAAGACGAGCAGCATTAATTCTAAGAAGTCCTGCATGATCCACCTGGAAAATAACCAGAAACCAAGTGAAGTCAGAATACATGATGTCATAACAGAGGAGGTTCGCTTAAGGTACCGTTACCTTGATCTACGGTGTCAACAAATCAATCTAAGGCTCCGACACAAAGTTTCTAAGGTTATAAGGCGATACTTAGAAGATGTCCATGGTTTTGTGGAGATTGAAACACCAATTTTGTCAAAGTCTACACCTGAAGGTGCCCGTGATTATCTTGTTCCATCTCGGATTCAGCCAGGGGAATTTTATGCTTTGCCACAAAGTCCTCAGCTGTTCAAGCAGATGTTGATGGTGTCAGGATTTGATAGATATTATCAAATAGCAAGGCGTTTTCGAGATGAAGACTTGAGAGCAGATAGGTAACCTGAATTTACACAACTAGATATGGAGCTGGCTTTCACACCATTGGATGACATGCTAAAACTCAACGAGGATATGATAAGACATGTTTTCCACGAGATTCAAGGAATTGAACTTCCTGTTCATTTTCCAAGGTTAACATATGCTGATGCCGTGGATCGCTATGGATCTGACAGACCAGATCTCCGCTTCGAGATGGAGTTGGTAAATGTTTCTGAAGTCTTTAGTGGAACAGATTTTCAAATTTTTATGAATACATTACAATCTGCTGGAGTCATCAAGGCTTTGGTTGTGCCTCTGGGATCAAGCAAATATTCAAATACAAGTCTGAAGAAAGGAGATATCTATAAGGAAGCAATCAAATCTGGTGCAAAGGGTCTGCCTTTTCTCAAGGTTCTAGAGAATGGTGGGATTGAAGGCATTCCAGCTTTGACATCAACTTTGGAGAATGGAAAAAGCGAGGTTGCGTGAAGGAATAACCATTCTAGTTGCTACTCCTGGCCATGAGCTCTGAGCGAGGTGATAAGGCATTGGTTTTCAGCCAAAGCTTGAGTACATTAGATCCTATTGAGTCATTCTTGACTAAATTACCTCGGCGTGGAAAGAAAGATGAATACTGGAGGCAAGGTAAAGAATGGTACATGCTTGATGGACGCACTAGTGGCGCCCAAAGACAAAAACTAGTGGAGAAGTTTAATAATCCTTTAAATAAAAAGGTCCAGTGTGTATTGTACAGATGATGGGAAGGGATATTGTCTATGATCGTTGGTCATGTGATTTGATTTGTGCTGTTTCTTCACCAGATTTATATCGCATCAACTTGGAACAGGGTCGTTTTTTTTTGCGTCTTTAAACACTCACTCTCCAGCAGTCAATGTAATTTGCCGAAGCCCAGTTCATGGATTGTTGGCTTGTGGTGGAGAAGATGGTGCCTTAGAATGTTTTGATTTGAGAGAAAAAGCTTCGGTAGGAAGAATTGATGTAGCTACACATGCAGGAGATACTGATCAGGAGGTCACTGCGATACGATTCGAGGAAACTGAAAGCTTTCAGATAGCAGTTGGAAATAGTTCTGGACAGGTGCTAATATATGATCTGCGTTCTTCAAGGCCTTTTCGAGTTAAAGATCACATGTATGGTGGTCCTATTTTGGATATCAAGTGGCATTCAACTCTAAATGCTTCGAGGCCGAGAATGATCACTGCTGATAATCGAGTAGTCAGAATTTGGGATCCAGAGACGAGAGAAGGTATGACTAGCATTGAACCAGCAGCGTTGGAGTATGGATGAAGCAACACGCCTTGATGTACTTCGTTTGGCTATAGAATTGGATGCCGACTATGTTGATGTGGAGCTCCAGGTGGCATACGATGCTGTTTACACACCAAAGTTACTAGACTCTTACAAGAAACAGAAGAGTGCCAAGGGTAAACGTGTAATGCCACCGCTATTCAAACGGTGCCAGAACAACAAGATAGGATTCGATTCCTATTTCCCAGATTTTAATTAATATTGCAAACTAGATATGCGCTCCAGTTTTGGTCAATCATCAACAGAATTCAGTGGAAAGAGCGCCATTCTCCCTTCAGGAAAGCGCTGATTATTTTTAGTTTATTTTGTTAATAAGGATAATAAAACAAATCCCTCATCTTGGGGTCGACTTGTTTTTCCCCAGCTATAGTTTGTTTGATATTTTTGTGAGGTTCGTTAAAACAGCGCCCTTTTTTTGGGCAGTAGTTTGACTTATTGTATTAAAAAATTCATTTGTAAGTAGAGAGTGAGAGGAGGGAGAGTTTTTTCTGAGCGCTGGGAGCTGCTGGAGAAGCAGAGAGCTTTTTATTGTACAGTTTTATGACAGAGAATTTAATGGAATTTCACAGCTCTGTTTGCTGAGATTCATGTGGTATGTTGATTTAGCATAAGTTTTTCCCTTTGTCTCATATGTAATCAGTTATGTTCCATTTCATTTCATGACCCTTTCAAGCTGAACAAATGAAGTGATTAGGTAGGAATTCATAGTATTATATGCTCCTCCTATAAGTTTGTTCGCATTCGATGTTTTCTACTGTTTAAGGAGGATTCAGAGTTATTGTCTGCCCTCCTTAGCTCCTCACCAGTCTTGCCATCCCGTTTGAAACTAGATTTGGTGTTAAATTGCATGCCTACCTTGCCTCAGTTGATAACCTATGTAGTCATTATATTTCTCTGTTTGAAGCTGTGATTTTGCCCATGCAGCCCAGAAAAGCCCCGTCATTCCATTAAAAAACCAAAAATCTTTAAATCAACCCCCTTATCAATTTACTAGCCTAAAATCTTTATTATTAATTGGTCAGCCTAATCATATTGAAAGATCTATCAAATCTGACCCGAGAGAGCCTTCTCATACCTCGTAGGGCTAGCTACGAGGTGAAATGGTTTGATGTAGCCTTGAGAGTTTGTCTATCTCAGCCTAGGTGAATTCCAAGCGCTAACATATTGGCGACCATACTGGGGAGAACATATTAATCGTTTGCTCATTGATGTGTTTGTTTCATAAGTCTTAGACGGAGCCTAAAGTTACGCCAGAAGCCTTCGAAAACGCTCTTGTTTTACATCAGCGCAAGTAGATAAACGCTGCTTCAGTCTATCTCCGTGGGATTTGTGAACATAGCGCTTCATTGACACTTTACCCCAGTACATATATCAAGTTCAGATCTGATTGTTGATAGTGGACAACGATCAGACACTTGAAAGGCTGAATCATTCACCTGGCGACTCCAACTCGATCCAGACATTCCAGTGCCTGTTGATATGTTCATGCAATGGTAGGGTATGTGGCAGACCCTGCACTTTGTGAAGCTCTAGATGGCATTAGAAAGTTGTTAGCGGATATTACAATTAATGAAGAATTTTTCAGTATTTTCTTTCAATGTGTGAAATCTCCGAAGCTTCATCTTGAAGGCAAAACTAGATTTTATGAGTTAGTTGTTGAAAGAGTTGAAAATGAGATTCAGTATCTCGATGAGCAGATCCACTCTTATGATTTCCAAGACCCTAAAAAGTTTTTGGAAATCCTTCCTCCATCGAAACAAGCAATAACAGATTTGCCTATAGAAGTACACATCGACAATGTGCAGCTGGAAATATGCATTGAAGAGTTGGGGCAGCCAACAGAGGCCGGTGTCCGTGATCCTATTGCGGCCTACATGGACACATTTTTCAGCTTGATTGACCGATCGGGTTGTCTTCTCGGTGACCAGGATCATTATGAGCATGAAGGGCTGCCAGCAACTGCATCTGTGACTTCGTGGCAGCATTCTCAAGCGGCTTCATTTCCAGGTTTACTAGCATGGTTAATTTGGCATTATCGCATTACCTGATCTATTGTTTGTACAGCAGATTAGAATAGGTTTTGTACATAAATAAGCAGCTATAAGGGCAGCATCTTGTTTCAGTTGGCTTTTAGTTTGTTTGAGTTCAGTTTCAGTTTGAAAATAAGTCTTCAGCTGTGTTGATTTGTTGATGATGACTCCATTGCCCAATGGTGGAGGCACGGTCTGCTCTCCCAAAGTTCTGCGGTTCTTGGCACCTCCAGGAAGCTGCAGCTGCCATCCCAAATGGAGCCGATGTTAGACTCTGTCTTATATCAGAGATTGATTCTTCTTCAAAACAGGTTTTTGAAGAAGAAATCATTAATGTGTGGATTTAAATTATGTAATTTATCTTCAGCTTTCAAAAGACGGCAGTGATTTCAAGCTCCTATCCCTGCAAAAACACAAACATTTCATATTGACTTCTGATTATGAGGATTGGATGGCGGGAAGCAATTGTCCAGGCATCAGTTCTTTCTGTCGATCTACATGGTCTAGCTTCCCAACTTGCGAAATTGGATCTCTAAAAGGCTTTTCATTGAAGATGACAAATTACCGGCAGAGCTGCGTTCAAGTGGTTCTCAGTCTACAACACACCAGCCTGTGGAAGGAAAAGAGCAGGTGGATTCGAATGAAAATGATAGGGGAGTGCTGAAAGTACAATCTGATAGAGAACTTGAGCTTCCACCAATCAAGTTTCCGGTTATTGATAAATCCACTGAAGAAGTAAACCTTAAAGATGATTATGAAATTCAGAAACGTGCTTCTACTCGAGAGTGTATGCTAGGAATGGAAAAGGAAGTAACTATCCCTGAATCTGTTGGTCGTGGTATAGTTCGTAGCAGTGGAAAAGCAGTAAGCATTAATTTCCCAGCATATTTGGAAAGCCAATCAAGAGTTGGTGCAGTATCATACAAAGCAGAATCAATTACTCCTTTTGATAAGACGAGCAGCATTAATTCTAAGAAGTCCTGCATGATCCACCTGGAAAATAACCAGAAACCAAGTGAAGTCAGAATACATGATGTCATAACAGAGGAGGTTCGCTTAAGGTACCGCTACCTTGATCTACGGTGTCAACAAATCAATCTAAGGCTCCGACACAAAGTTTCTAAGGTTATAAGGCGATACTTAGAAGATGTCCATGGTTTTGTGGAGATTGAAACACCAATTTTGTCAAAGTCTACACCTGAAGGTGCCCGTGATTATCTTGTTCCATCTCGGATTCAGCCAGGGGAATTTTATGCTTTGCCACAAAGTCCTCAGCTGTTCAAGCAGATGTTGATGGTGTCAGGATTTGATAGATATTATCAAATAGCAAGGCGTTTTCGAGATGAAGACTTGAGAGCAGATAGGTAACCTGAATTTACACAACTAGATATGGAGCTGGCTTTCACACCATTGGATGACATGCTAAAACTCAACGAGGATATGATAAGACATGTTTTCCACGAGATTCAAGGAATTGAACTTCCTGTTCATTTTCCAAGGTTAACATAGGCTGATGCCGTGGATCGCTATGGATCTGACAGACCAGATCTCCGCTTCGAGATGGAGTTGGTAAATGTTTCTGAAGTCTTTAGTGGAACAGATTTTCAAATTTTTATGAATACATTACAATCTGCTGGAGTCATCAAGGCTTTGGTTGTGCCTCTGGGATCAAGCAAATATTCAAATACAAGTCTGAAGAAAGGAGATATCTATAAGGAAGCAATCAAATCTGGTGCAAAGGGTCTGCCTTTTCTCAAGGTTCTAGAGAATGGTGGGATTGAAGGCATTCCAGCTTTGACATCAACTTTGGAGAATGGAAAAAGCGAGGTTGCGTGAAGGAATAACCATTCTAGTTGCTACTCCTGGCCATGAGCTCTGAGCGAGGTGATAAGGCATTGGTTTTCAGCCAAAGCTTGAGTACATTAGATCCTATTGAGTCATTCTTGACTAAATTACCTCGGCGTGGAAAGAAAGATGAATACTGGAGGCAAGGTAAAGAATGGTACATGCTTGATGGACGCACTAGTGGCGCCCAAAGACAAAAACTAGTGGAGAAGTTTAATAATCCTTTAAATAAAAAGGTCCAGTGTGTATTGTACAGATGATGGGAAGGGATATTGTCTATGATCGTTGGTCATGTGATTTGATTTGTGCTGTTTCTTCACCAGATTTATATCGCATCAACTTGGAACAGGGTCGTTTTTTTTTGCATCTTTAAACACTCACTCTCCAGCAGTCAATGTAATTTGCCGAAGCCCAGTTCATGGATTGTTGGCTTGTGGTGGAGAAGATGGTGCCTTAGAATGTTTTGATTTGAGAGAAAAAGCTTCGGTAGGAAGAATTGATGTAGCTACACATGCAGGAGATACTGATCAGGAGGTCACTGCGATACGATTCGAGGAAACTGAAAGCTTTCAGATAGCAGTTGGAAATAGTTCTGGACAGGTGCTAATATATGATCTGCGTTCTTCAAGGCCTTTTCGAGTTAAAGATCACATGTATGGTGGTCCTATTTTGGATATCAAGTGGCATTCAACTCTAAATGCTTCGAGGCCGAGAATGATCACTGCTGATAATCGAGTAGTCAGAATTTGGGATCCAGAGACGGGAGAAGGTATGACTAGCATTGAACCAGCAGCGTTGGAGTATGGATGAAGCAACACGCCTTGATGTACTTCGTTTGGCTATAGAATTGGATGCCGACTATGTTGATGTGGAGCTCCAGGTGGCATACGATGCTGTTTACACACCAAAGTTACTAGACTCTTACAAGAAATAGAAGAGTGCCAAGGGTAAACGTGTAATGCCACCGCTATTCAAACGGTGCCAGAACAACAAGATAGGATTCGATTCCTATTTCCCAGATTTTAATTAATATTGCAAACTAGATATGCGCTCCAGTTTTGGTCAATCATCAACAGAATTCAGTGGAAAGAGCGCCATTCTCCCTTCAAGAAAGCGCTGATTATTTTTAGTTTATTTTGTTAATAAGGATAATAAAACAAATCCCTCATCTTGGGGTCGACTTGTTTTTCCCCAGTTATAGTTTGTTTGATATTTTTGTGAGGTTCGTTAAAACAGCGCCCTTTTTTTGGGCAGTAGTTTGACTTATTGTATTAAAAAATTCATTTGTAAGTAGAGAGTGAGAGGAGGGAGAGTTTTTTCTGAGCGCTGGGAGCTGCTGGAGAAGCAGAGAGCTTTTTATTGTACAGTTTTATGACAGAGAATTTAATGGAATTTCACAGCTCTGTTTGCTGAGATTCATGTGGTATGTTGATTTAGCATAAGTTTTTCCCTTTGTCTCATATGTAATCAGTTATGTTCCATTTCATTTCATGACCCTTTCAAGCTGAACAAATGAAGTGATTAGGTAGGAATTCATAGTATTATATGCTCCTCCTATAAGTTTGTTCGCATTCGATGTTTTCTACTATTTAAGGAGGATTCAGAGTTATTGTCTGCCCTCCTTAGCTCCTCACCAGTCTTGCCATCCCGTTTGAAACCAGATTTGGTGTTAAATTGCATGCCTACCTTGCCTCAGTTGATAACCTATGTAGTCATTATATTTCTCTGTTTGAAGCTGTGATTTTGCCCATGCAGCCCAGAAAAGCCCCGTCATTCCATTAAAAAACCAAAAATCTTTAAATCAACCCCCTTATCAATTTACTAGCCTAAAATCTTTATTATTAATTGGTCAGCCTAATCATATTGAAAGATCTATCAAATCTGACCCGAGAGAGCCTTCTCATACCTCGTAGGGCTAGCTACGAGGTGAAATGGTTTGATGTAGCCTTGAGAGTTTGTCTATCTCAGCCTAGGTGAATTCCAAGCGCTAACAGGGCACTCATGTAAAAGCAAAGCATACAAGTGCTACAATCTTAAACTCAACAAGATAGTAGAAAACATCAATGTAAAAAATGGTGAAACAAATTTTCTGAAGACAAAGAAGGAAAGAAAAAATCCACACATCTTTGAAGAACGGGAGGAGGAAGTACCAAAGCAAGAGGAAGAAAAAGAAGATGAGGAACACCAAGAGGAGAAGTAGCTAGAGGCAGAACAAGAAGAAATAGATAATTAACAAAATTTTCAAACACCTAAATGTTGGTACCAAAAGAATCATCCACTAGAACAAATCATTGAGGAGAAGAGTGCAAGAGTAGAAACCAGAAAGAAGAAAACAAGCACAAACACGGAAGTTAGGGCATATATCACTATTGTACATAATTGAACTAACTTTAAGGAAGCTAGAGACGGTGAACGTCAAATCAAGGCCATGGAAGAAGAACCAAATCAAATTGAGAACAATGAAACATGGGAACTTGTTCTAAGGCCCAAGAACAAAGATGTGATTGGTACAAAATAGGTCTTCAGAAGCAAAGTAATTGAGGATGGAAATGTGACTAGAAACAAAGTAAGGTTAGTATGCAAAGGATATGCCCAATTTGAAGTGATAGACTTTCACAAAAATTCTGTTCTAGATTGATCCAGGTCTGGGTGTGAAGAAAGACCCTTCCAAGACCTTTTACTTTCGTGATGTGTTAAATTTCATTTTAAAAGAACATTAATGAATACATCTGCATGCGGAAAATAAGAGGAACGTAACAATCATCAGCACATAAAAGCATAAGTCGTTGATAACGGAGTTCATCCAGAAGGGACTACGTCTCTAAGCCCTGGTGTCAAGATGGTGCAGGTTGCTGCATTAAGTGTTTTCAATAAAGGTGATGTACACAAGAGATGATGTCGCGATCATACAATGAAAAATGCCCTCACACAGGAGTGGCTCTAAGAGATGTTCCATAACTGGAACTCTCAATCAAAAGACTCCTATCATTATATCACAAAAACATGCATGATGAGCATCCCACCAACATGGCACAAAAGGGATGTCAAAACAAAACATGCATGATGACAACAAGAGTATGCCAACAACATACAACACGGGATATCAAAACATAACATGATGAATTATGACAACAAGTACATCACATAGAAGATTTCGCATCACATCAAGCAAGGAATCATGACAACAAGATCTTGCATCAACATCAATCAAGGATCTGTGCAACAAAATGCATAAAGAAGAAGTACATGAACACATCATATACCTCACAACCAAGGGCCATCTAAAGAAGTGGATGTCACACTACTGAAGTTGCTCGAACCATCGATCTCAAGGCATCGATCGTATGAAGATGGTTGCTTGCACAAGAATGTGGACATCTGCACTGGCACTTAGAAAAGTGACTAGAAGAAGAAATGAGAGAATAAGAAATCTCAAGACACCATCAGATTTGTGGCATTGAGTAGCGCTAAATCGACTGTCCAAAATCCAAATTCTGAGAAGTTGAGAATTCTGGGCTCAAGGAATCTTTTATATTCCCCAGGGTTCCTCAAAGATTTTGTTCCATGGATGGACTGGAAATCTTCAAATCAGATGGCGAATCTGATCTTGCCATTGCGATCCTTGCGGAAAACCATGAAAAACAAGTATAAACTTGACTATATTCTGACATGGCAAAATTTTACCTCCTTGGGGAAATTTCAAGGCTCATGGTTCCGCTCATTGTTTCTGCTGACATCATGATTCCACGTGCATTCTGAAAATGACCAAAAAATGCAAACCTTTGATGGAAAAACGGATAGCACCATTGCACTCATGGCGATGAGAGGTGTAGAATCCATATAAAATTTATCAATTTCTGACAAAGTGAAAATTTTGCCCTCTTGCAAAATTCATGGTTCCTGCATTAAAATATTAATTAACTACGTCGAAATCCATGCCCACCTTCTGCCTCCTCGATCTTTGTGCATTGGTAAAAATGCTGAGTTTATATAAAAAACCCTGGGCAGATATAGCAATGTGATTGTTATGGTGCATTGGTAAATAATAGGAGTTGTTGAGGAGAGGTAGGGGGATCAAATCCCGCCCCTCATTTTAGTTTCATTATAACCAAAATGTATTTGAAATGGGGGTCGGGTCTACATTGGGCGACCCGCCCCTTAAACCCCGCACTAACAACATTATCGGTGTATCAAATATCGGCGATCGACCTTCACGATTGGCACTTAATACGATCGTTGGCACATTTTATCAGTGCGATTTAAGGGGTTTCACCGATATATATGATCGATGCATATATCGGCATCCAGATTCGGCGATCGGCGATTGTATCATCGCATTAATCGACGCATGTTAAATGGGTGCTTTATATTGTGATGTCGGCATGGTATCGCAATCGGCAGTTACAATTGACGATATATATGGGTTGGGGCAATAGGGTGTGGGCTGGGTCCACCGTCGGTGGCTCGTCCACCCCAATATACATGGAATATATATATGCGGAGGGTTCGGCGGGGGTTATGGCCGCTGATCCCGAATATATTATTGTTGCTATTTGGTTGTTTAAAGGGTTCGGTAGGGGTTATCGCTGCCGATCCCGAAGCCATATATTTTGACTTTGATTGTGATTTGCGATTTGTTTTATGACCATTTAATAACCATGATATTTTATATGGTTATAAACATATTTTAATAATTTTAAAAATGGTTTTATTTTTAAATGGATTTTGTTTTTGGGTATTTAATATTATATTTTTGTCTTTTGCAGGGTAAGGAGCCAATGACCAGGGACCAAGTGTTAATGGCTGATGGGTTGCCATGTAGGTCCCCCGTTCTTACTAAGATGCCATGTGGCACATTGTGGGCCCCTCTTTTTCCCTGTCATGTCAAACTTTTAAGAGCTCTATCTTTCGCATACGAGATCGGTTTGATGAATCGTTTGCACCTTCGCGATCAGGACGATGAGATCTATGCTCTGGTCCTGGGTCGAAGTCATTCTGAGCACTTTGATTTTTGAACCCTCTTTTTCCTGTGTGTCTCTCTAGAGCCACCTAGATCAATCCTCCCCACTGAGGAGCTTTTGGTCCTCCAAAAGCATGAAAAATAATATGCAACTTTCTATGTACCCTGTCTACATCACAAGCGTCCTCAAAAGGTCTCGCTTCCATCTCCTTCACCTTTGTTCTTTGGAGCCTTAAGCTACCTTTGCACCCTGCAGTACATTGTCTCGCAAATTACATGCTTGGATGACATGACCAACTAATGACCCAAACGTCCCATACTTGCCACGAATTTATAACACATACTCGGTGGTCAAGTTTATAACAAGATGGACGTAATACCCCAGCTATGACAACAAGGCCAAACTATCATTGTTGCTTCAAAAAGTGATGGAAAACACATCATCACTGCAACACATGATTTACATACATAAGGCGAGACACTATTGTTTTGACAAGTGATGGAAACATAACATCACTTTTCAGAGTGTAAAATACGACTTAAAACATGACCAAACATCATTTTTTCTAAACAAGTAATGGAAAACACATCATCATGTTTACACTTTAAAATGCAACAAATGATTTACAAAAGAATGACCATGAAATGACAACATGTCTAGAAACCAATTTTCACTTATCAATGTGAATGGGTCACTTCCTTGAGGCGATTTTGCTTGTCGAACAACTGCGCTTCCTAGTTAACACACCAATGCTTTGTCTTTAAGGCGTTGTTCTAGATGGAGACTCCAACAAGTGGCTCTTTGATGGCCATTTCTATCCCAATTACTGCAGTAGGTTTTCTTCCTCCATATCTGCTTAACCTATTTATTTTCATGCTGTTGAAAGGGTCTTTCACGCCTCATGAGTGCTGCCATTCTTTTCCAACACTTAGAAAAGGTATGGTTAGGTAAACCACAAAAGGTGCATGTTTTCCAATGCCTTGATCTTCGTTCATTATTAACAACATGATCATAATCAAAATGAACATTCGAAGATCGAAAATGGTTTTACCTTCCCTTACTATTTCTGATGTCAGTATGGCGATGAGAGCTTGCCTCAGCTCTCTCCCTGCAATGGGCACTGTTGTGGGATGATGGAGATGTGTTCCCATCATTCTCTTTCCTCGACGATTTCAACGATGTCTTGGATGACTCTGACACCTTCGAGCACTCTTCTTTGGTGTATCTTGAGCTTGCAAATCGATGTTCACGCACAACCTCCAAAGGTTGAGTTATGCCTTGGTATTAACACCAAGTTCTTCTTTCTCCTCGTGCCTCATCCTTGTAAGGAGCCTCGTGTTTGTCCCTGTAATAGGGATCGCCAAATCTCCAACAAACATTATACTGTGAGAAGATGAAACCGAAAGGAAACAATATCTTTTACCTCCTCTTTTGATTTGGAAAGAACTGATGAGGGCTACTCATCATCCGTTGTTAGTGGTTCGCTAACTGTCGTGGCACATTCCTCAACTTCTTTCCGGACATACCCAAGTCCTACCTGATGGGGTAATTCCTCTACTTTGATGGAATTGACAATGCCTTGGCCATTAATGCCCAAGCCTTTTCCTTCATACCCCATTCTCTTCAATAGTTTGGAGCCAATTCTTGTGGTATGATTTTCGAAAACAATGAAATCATTATCAGGAAATATACATGAAGATGGAGAACTACTTTTTACCTCGCATGGGTCACGCTGCAGCTTTTCCAAGGCCTCGTCCTTTGCTTGCAGCTGTCGTAGCAAACTCTGTTTTTCCTCTTTCTCTTCATGTAGATGCATCTTCAATTCATCATTCTCTGTTTGAAGATTATGTTTGTTTTGCTTCAGTTCTTCCATGGCCTCCTCTGTGGCTTGCAACTGAAGCTGCAATCGCTCCTTTTCCTTTGTCTCTTTCTGTAGAGTTTCATACATGATTTCCACTCTTTTGGAAATGTTGAGCATGGTCTCGTACATCGCTCTTTCATCCTCTATCGCTGCACGTTCCATTGTTCACGCTGCAATTCACATCAACGTAATGACTGCTCTGACACCACTTTATCCAGGTCCGGGTGTGAAGAAGGAACCTTCCAAGACCTTTTACTTTCGTGATGTGTTAAATTGCATTTTAAAAGAACACTAATGAATACATCTGCATGCGGAAAAAAAGAGGAACATAACAATCATCAGCACATAAAAATATAAGTCGTTGATAACAGAGTCTCCAGGCCCCGGTGTCAAGATGGTGCGGGCCGCTGCATTAAGTGTTGTCAATAAAGGTGTTGTACACAAGAGATAATGTCGCGATCATACAAGGAAAAATGCCCTCACACAGGAGTGGCTCTAAGAGATGTTCCAAAACTGGAACTCTCAATCAAAAGACTCCTATCAGTATGACACAAAAACATGCATGATGAGCATCCCGCCAACATGGCACAAAAGGGATGTCAAAACAAAACATGCATGACGACAACAAGAGTATCCCAACAACAAACAACAAGGGATCTCAAAACATAACATGATGAGTTATGACAAAAAGTACATCACGTAGAAGATTCTGCATCTCATCAAGCAAGGAATCATGACAACAAGATCCTGCATCAACATCAATCAAGGATCTGTGCAGCACAATGCATAAAGAAGAAGTACATGAACACATCATATACCTCGCAACCAAGGGTCATCTGAAAAAGTGGATGTCACGTTGTTGAAGCTGCTTGGACCATCGATCTCAAGGCATTGATCGTATGAAGATGGTTTCTCGCACAAGAATGTGGACATCTGCACTGGCACTTAGAAAAGTGACTAGAAGAAGAAATGAGAGAAAAAGAAATCTAAAGACACCATGAGATTTGTGGCGTCGAGTAGTGCTAAATCGACTGTCCAAAATCCAAATTATGAGAAGTTGAGAATTCTGGGCTCAGGGAATATTTTAGATTCCCTCGGGATTCCTCAAAGATTTTGTTCCATTCATGGACTAGAAATCTGCAACTCATATGGCGAATCTAATCTCGCCATTTCTATCCCTGCAGAAAACAATGAAAAACAAGTATAAACTTGACTATATTCTGACATGGCAAAATTTTACCTCCTTGGGGAAATTTCAAGGCTCATGGTTCCGCTCTCTGTTTTTGCTGAAATCATGAATCCACGTGCATTCTGAAAATGACCGAAAAGTGCAGACCTCTGATGGAAAAATGGGCAACACCGTTGCGCTCGTGGCAATGAGAGGTGTAGAATCCATATAAAATTTGTCAATTTCTGGCAAAGTGAAAAGTTTGCCCTCCTGCAAAATTCATGGTTCCTGCATTAAAATATTAATTAACTGCCTCCTCGAACTCTGTGCACTGGTAAAAACGCTGATTTTATATAAAAAACCCTAGGCGAATATACCAATGTGATTGTCATGGTGCATTGGTAAATAATAGCAGTTATTGAGGAGAGGTCGGGAGATCAAATCCCGCCCCTCATTTTAGTTTCATTATAACCAAATGTATTTGAAATGGGGGTCGGGCTTGTATTGGGTGGCCCACCCCTTAAACCCCATACTAACAACATTATCGACATATCAAATATCGACGATCGGGGTTCACGATCGACACTTAGTATGGTTGTTGGCACATTTTATCAGCGCGATTTAAGGGGTTTCACCGATATATATGATTGGCGCATATATCGGCATCCAGATTCGGCAATCGACAATTGTATCATTGCATTAATTGGCACATGTTAAATCAATGCTTTATATTGTGCTGTCAGTATGGTATCGCAATCGGCAATATATATGGGTCGGGGCGATAGGGTATGGGCCAAGTCCATCGTCGGTGGCCCGCCCACCCCGATATACATGGAATATATATATGCGGACGGTTCGGCAGGGTTATGGCCACCGATCCCAAAACCATATATTCGACTTTGATTGCGATTTTCGATTTGTTTTATGACCATTTAATAACCATGAAATTTTATATGGTTATAACCATATTTTAATAATTTTAAAAATGGTTTTACTTTTAAATGGATTTTGTTTTTGGGTATTTAATATTATATTTTTGTCTTTTGCAGGGCAAGAAGTCAATGACTAGGGACCAAATGTTAATCGCTGCTGGCTGCCATGTGGGTCCCCCCTGCTCACTGGAGTGCCATGTGGCACACTGTGGGCCCCTCTTTTCCCCTGTCATGTCAAACTTTGAAGAGCTCTATCTTTCACATGTGAACTCAGTTTGATGAACCGTTCACACCTCCGCAATCAGGACGACGAGATCTACGCTCTGGTCCTAGGTCGAAGTCATTCTGAGCACTTTGATTTTTTGAGCCCTCTTTGCCCTGTGTATCTCTCCGGAGCCACCTAGATCATAGATCGAAGAAAGCCTTATATGGACTTAAGCAAGCTCGTAGAGCTTGGTACTCAAGATGAGACAAATATTTGTAGCAATAAGGATTCAGAAAGGGAAATGCAGACAATAATATCTGCATAAAGGAAGATCAAGACAATATGATCATCATTAAGTATACGTTGATGACATCATTTTTTGAAGTGATGATAGACTAAGTCAGAACTTTGCAAAATATATGCAGAATGAATTTGAAATGTTTTTGTTTGGGAGTTGACTTTCTTTTTGGGACTCAATATCTCAGTTAGATGGAAGCATTTTCATCACTCAAACCAAGTAGATCAAAGAAATGTTGAAGAAGTCCAAAATGGAAGATTGCAAACCTATGAGCACTTCTATGGTCACCAGATCAAGTTGAGTAAAGAAGATGAATCCAAGGAAGTGGATCAAAGACTTTGTAGATTAATGATTAGTAGGCTACTCTATGTGGCAGTGTCAAGACTAGATGTAATGTAAGAAATTGGACATGTTGCAAGATTTCAAACAACGCAATTCTAATTGTTTGACCGCTGAGTTTAGGTGCATTAAAGTCCAAGTTTCTGTCTTGATTTGGGGCTTGTTGAATCCGAGTTCTGCTAATAAGGAGGTTGAGTTCAAAAAAAAAAATTTGATGGAATATCTATTTTTGAGGAGGTCATGTTTGGGAAACCAAGTGCTTGTGTGAAGGACAAAGGGGCAGTAGCTAAAGGGAAAACATTCTTCAACTAATATTGACTAGTACAAGCTTTTGTGTTGATAAATCAAGGAATTGTTGCCTCCTTTCAGTTGGTGCTAATAAAACATGGAGTTGGCACTACCTTTCAGCAAGTGTTGATAAACCAAAGAGTTGTTGCTTCCTTTCCATTGGTGCTAATAAATTTTAATGTATTCTTTATATATATAAAGAAAAGCATTGTGTGGTTTTCTCCCAATTTGGGCTTCCACGTAAAAATATCTATGCTATGTATATTTATGTGCTTTGTTTTTATATCTACAAATACATTTACAAGTTTTTATTGTTAATGCTAATTCACCCCCTCTCAGTATTGCTAAATATTCCAATAGTGTAAAACTACACTTTTTGTGAAGCATTTGGCCTAATAAAAAAATGCAGATAATGTGTTATGTATAGCAACAAGACTTCTAAATAATGTGAAAGTGTAAACTTGATTTTTGGAGCACATATCAAGGAGAAATACAACTACCCAGATAGTGTGTTATGTATAGCAACAAGAATTCTAAATAATGTGAAATAGTGTAAGCTTGATTTTTGGAGCACATATCAAGGAGAAATACAACTCATATTGATTGGCAAATCATCTTTTCATCTTCCATGCAAAAAACATCTAACCTAATCTCATAACATGGCATGATTAGTAGAGAATACTAAAACTTTGGCTTATTGTTATTATTATGCATCTCAAATATATTGTTTGATTGCTAAAGTTGTAAAGCAAACCCTCCCTAATTTAAAAACCTTAGATTATACAAGGCATATAGTGAGAGGCCCAAGATAAAGTCTTTTAAAATACAATAAATCTACATGAGATGATAAATAAAGGAAATAAAAAAAATGTCTTGTGAATCATAGCAGCAACATACGAAGTCCTTAATGTTTTTGCTACCACCATCACGGGATCTCTGAAGCTTGAATAAGTTACCTAAACCAAGATTGAAGCCAGACAAGAAGAATGCCTAGGACTAATCAATTACTCTTTTTTTTTTTTCCAAGCATTTCCCATCTCAAGTTCGCGGGAGCCCCATCCCTCTTCATAGAGAGTGAATGCATTTCATTTTAGTCTATGTATCCATCGCTAAGATCTTGTTGAGGCTGTTTCACCCTCTCGTTTCAGACAATTTTAAAGCTTGTAAAATCTGGGGTACTTATTTTATTTTTGCACAAGGAATATTTAAGTTGCTATTTAGCTTTGATGAATTCTATACTTGGTTCAACCAAATGGAATCTTAAGCATGAATAAGTTATTTAAACCAAGATTGAAGCCCGAGGAGGGGTTCAATGCCTAGAATTGCTTTAAAAAAAAATTGAGTTAGCCTTCTGCATCTCCACCCTCCACTATTCTTTTCACTGTTTGCTTGTTTTTTTTTCAATTAGGTTTTTCTAGTCTTTTTGACAACAAGAATGCCTAGGACTTATCAATTACTCTTTTCTTCCAAGCATTTCCTATCTCATTTCAGGTTCGTGGGAGCCCCATCCCTGTTCATAGAGAGTGCATGCATTTCATTTTAGTTTCTGTGTCCATTGCTAAGATCTTGTCGAGGCTGTTTCACCCTCTCGTTTCAGACAATTTTAAAGCTTGTCAAATCTGGGGTACTTATTTATTTTTTCTCCACAACGAACTATTCAAGTTGCTATTTAGCTTTGATGAATTCTATACTTGGTTCAACCAAATAGAATCTTAAGCAGTGGGCTATTTTTTGGTTCATTTGATCTCAAACGCAATATTCCTTTAAATTCTTTGATGGTCTGTCCACATTTTCTTTTCTTTCATCTTTTAAAGTCATAGTTGATTCCAACCTTACATTATTTTGAAAGAAAGAAAAAATGTGTTGTGGGCAAACACTGATGATTAAACCTTGCAATTATCATTATTTTCTTTCTTTGCTTTTAATTATTGACATTGCATAGTCCTTTCTCAGGAAATTCTGTGCTTAAAGATATTAATCTTCTATTTTAGATCTTTATACGAGTTGAAAGATTGTGCTGGGGTTTGTCGCTTAGGGTTCATCCATTACATTCATCAAAAGATATTAAAAAAACATGAACCTAAAGAGAAGTGTCCCCTCTTTAAAAATGATGAGGGAGTTATAGGATCTTTTTCATGACCCCTCCAATGTTGGTCCTTTTTCCTTTGACAAGGAAAATATATTAACATCTCTTTGCTAAAATCAAATTCTCGATACTAGTCTAGTCCTCCGCTTTTATAGAGGATTATGCTTCACAGAATTCCATACTTCAATACCTCTTGTCAGAGGGTTAGGTTCATTCTAGCATTCATAACATCATAAGAAAAATTGGAAGAGAGTTTCTCCCAAACAATTCATATCATTTCATATATCAGTGCGCTGAAACTGGCCTTATCAACTCAACCCCCAAAGGGCCTAGAACGCATCACATTTCAACACACACTGTTAACATCTCTTTCTAGGTTGCAGCACGTTTCGAGGAAGCTTAATCTTCTATTCTTACTTCATTTAACATTATCTCCCCACATTTAGTTACTGCACAACCTAGAAAGAGATGTTGTTTAAGTCACAGATTAAGAAACCAAAATTTACAGTTATCACATACCTTTAAGAAATTAAGCCAAACACAGTCCAAAAAGGTTTATAGAAGCTCCTGTATTTGGAAGGCAAACTCATCATGATTAAAAGAAAAGTAATGGTCCATATTGTTTCTGAACTAACGAGTCAAAACTCTTGAATCCCTTTTTTCAGCAGTATACAATCCCAAATAATAAATATACAGTTGGTAAAAATTGGGAGGATGACTCGAAAGAATAAATAGATTTTTTTAATTTACAGTTGCTGCTATACTGACATCCAAGACAATCTACTGCACTTCAAGAAGCTATCCACCTCAAAATAAGCTATCAATGTCAACAAATCCAGCATCTGCAAACAGAAGATATATGTCAGCAAAGAAAACAATGGAATCTAGCATGCGGTATAGAAATGAGTATCCTTGACAAAACAATGACATTAAGTTACACAAAGGAATCAAAGCTATAATCAGTAAAACTGTATACTTAAAATAAAACAATTGACTTGAAAGTATAGTGAGTTGAGCACTTTACCTTAATCTTTTCTGTCAAAGGAAAACAAACAGCAGATAGTATATCAAGGGAAAAAGCATGTTCTTGATACGTGTATCCCTTACGAGAGTGACGAATCCATGCCATGTATGGGTTACATGGATGGAGATTTTACCAATGGCTTCAGAGAATCCATAATGCATGAAAATGACAGCCGCTGTCTTGGGTCACTGTAATAAATTCACAATGTCGTAAACTTGTTCTATTCAACCCCAGCAATATGATATATTACATTTTGTTCAAACAAGAGAACCAGCTTGCAAATGCCCCAATGTTCAAATAATTAAAACAATATAACACAAGTAGAATAGTAAATGACAAACATACTTAGCCCAACAAGACTCTATTATAGAAGCTATTGCAGGATTCATATCCTCCGGAATTGGAAGCCTCCTGTTTTGAAAACCAACAGCTCCAACAACCTGACCCAATCCATAAAGTCAAATTGCATATCACTAATTGTACAACGAACTAAATAATCAGATGTCACATATATTGATCACATGAGGAATTAAATAAACAGAAATCGTATATATTAAATTTTAACGCAACCAAAAATCTTGCCAACATAGTAGGGTAAAGTCCTATAATCCAGTTTGCATAGTTCTAGCAAAGTGAAAATGAAGTTGAAACCAAAAGTATCATTACCAACTTTTCACCAAGTCAGAGGAATTCAATTAAAATTGAATAAACTATATAGAGCATCTTAGTAGGATGAAACCTAAATCCACAGAAGACGAGCAGAACTTAAAATGAACTGAAAACACTTTGTTTGAAAATATTGAACATAGGTCGAGGTTGTTCCAATGAACCTGTGCTGGACTTAACCCACTCCAAGGTTGTTGCAGAGTGACAAGCTCCCACAGAATTACACCAAAACTATAGACATCAGATTTCTCATTTGATGGCTCATCACGGAGTACTTCAGGAGCCATCCATTCAGGCTGAAAGTAACATAAAAATAAATATTGAAAATACAGTTTGATCTATCTAACATTATATTGTCAAGAACACTGCATAACTACAGTATCTTACCGTTCCAGCTGCAGACTTGGAGGAAATGAATGTGTTTGCCTTTAACCGTGATAAGCCAAAATCACAAACCTGCATTCACCTGTAATATTTAATGGCCATTGCATGTATAAAGAAAAGAATCCTAAAAGGACTTGCATCTTGATTACTTGGATTGCTGCTAAACCAGGAGCTACCTTTCCTAGCTAAAAAAATACCAAATTGGATCTATAAGTTGACCTTCACTGTCCATGTCTTGTCAACCAGCAGATTAGGAGACTTGAGGTCTCGATGAACAATGGGAGGGTTAAGCCGATGCAAGTAATTTATTCCCTTGGCCTGGACACAAAATAATGAAATCGTTCAATAATTCTGCTAAATGAACTTTTTGGAGGCACATAATGTTAATTATTATTATCGCCAAACAAAACACTTTATTGAGACAAATAGCTGCCTGTGGACGGGACACTGTATGGAGATAAAACACTGCATGAGGCCAAACAAATACTATTTAACAATCTCAAAATCAATATCAGAACAAAAGAAATAAAATGCTTAGATACCAACCACATCAAGTGCCATACGTAAGCGACGTCTTTCATCCAGCAACTCCCTTGCACCTGCTCTATGAATAATACGGTACAAGCTACCCCTGATCCAGACACACGGTGACATTTAATCAGGATAATACTAGGTTAAATAATGCAGTCTTATGTAATGAAATCACAATAAAGAGAATCGCAATGTCACAGTACCTTGGTAAATACTCAGTCACTATTGACAAATTTGGATGCTTTGTTACAGCGCCCATGAAAAGAACAATATTTGGATGTCGCAAACGTTTCATGATAGCAACCTAAAATATTTTCCACAAATAAGTCATTACTAGCTAACATTTATCTTCATTTTGAAAATGAGCATAAAGCATTTGAAGGGGCGAAAAAAAAGAGTGAACACGCCCCAATTCAGATTAATGGCTGATTTGTATATTGTTGTGAACTCTAATGACAACATTTTAGGTTGAAGATAAAACCTGAATCAAATCAATGCCCTAAATTGTTCATGCACAGTAGGACTACACATAGCCCTCATATTCCCCAGGTTGATAGTACTAGAAGTCACAGCACTATACACCCATTCCTTATAGTAATTGGAGCCTTGTGATCACTCCTTGCAAACTTCTTGCACTATACTTCTCCAACCATCACATGATTTATAATCTTGACTGTCCTCTCTTTCAGACCTTATTTTTTTGAGAATTAAATGTAAACCCCCAATAAGACTAATAAGAATGTTGAGATATGGTAGCTTAGGAGGTCTTCTTCCATGTTTTGATGTCTATCATCGGGGGGCATTAAAGTTGTCCCTCTAAGAAATGAACTTTTTAATAAAAATTGATTTTATATTATAAAAGTGAGTTTTTGTACTTTATATCATAGAAAATGACTTTTGTAATTAATGACTTAAAAGTGCATTTAAAGAGAAAATTAAAATTATATGAAGTGTATTTTATGTGAAATTAAATGCTATCCCTAGATCTAATTTAATCTGAGCCATTGCAAAGGTGGTTAGAGAAGATAGGGTTAGGTCATTGAGATGAAAAGTATAAAAAAGGCTTTTAAGGGAGAAAGACCTCAGTGTGAGAGATTCACGAGTTCATTGAATGAAGAGAGAGGAGCTGAGAGGAAGAGAAGGTTAGCAAAGAAGGGCACAAACTTTGAGGAAAGCACACATCTCAAGGCAGAATCGTACAGCAGGAGGCCATAGAACAGCAGATCATACAACAACATTTAGGCACATTTTCCAAGAAAAATTTGTACACCATTAATTGTTGTACTAGACGGTACCTAAGTTACCAGAAATGCCTGAAGAAATTGTCGGAAATGTGGATCCCCATTTCCGAAATGGAAACGGATACGATCCTTGTCCGAAACGCCGTAAAAACGTTTTTGTGCCATTTCAAAAAATCGAAAACTTCGGATTCAGAATTGGATACGTTTCCAAGGGTTTTTAATTTTTTTTGGACCTATTTCCAGTTTTAAATCGTGATCGGAATCCACCCTTACAATGTTAAAACACATGAAAATTTGTTCAAAATTTTATACAAACAGAAAAAGATAGATGTTCAAAAATACAAACAGAAGGGTTTGATTAATGTCTTCATAAAGAGATTTATTTGAGCGATAATTTTCAGTTTGGTTAAGGTCTTGTTAATTGTCATTGATTTTGCTCTTGATTTCGTAGATCCCTCCAATATATTAAGTCATCTCTAGCCAATCTTTTGCCTGCATATAGTCAAGAGACCAAGTTGACATTGAGAAGATTGAAATGTTCAAATAGGTCTTGACAGAATATCCCAATGATCCCATGGACCTTTTAATTGTCATGCAAGGAAGGTAGATACCATCTGCCATGCATGACACATTCTTTGAAGGAGTTGGACCCAAAAGCACAAAGGTTGTAGCATTTCTAATTACATTACTAATGATGATGATAATATGTTGAATGTTATAATAAACACTAATGATGATGACAATGTTTATGCTGAATTGATGATGATGATTTGTTTATGTTGAATTCATGATGATGATTATGTATTTTTAGAGATAGACTCTAGATTCTAAAATATGAATGGTAATATATATATATATATATATATATATATATATATATATATATATATATATATGTCGTTTCATTGCTATATCGTATCCAGATTTTTTGAAAATTTGTCGTATCCGTTTCAAACCCCGTATCCATTTCAGTGCAACTTAGGACAGTACTTTTCAAGCACAAAAATCTTGGATTTTAGGCATAGAAAAAGGGAGGGTTGTGTTGACCATGCGTGTCAACGACTGCAAGATGCAGAGTACATGTCAACAGTCGAAAATTTGTCAAAGTCATCATCATCATACAACTTCCAGATTTATTTTAATCCCAAGTTTTGCAACCCTATGGGTCATCATTGTAAAAATTATTCTAGTATGTCTATGAAGCGATGTAAAAATATCTAGGCAAGCCTTTGATTCTTAGCAAAGAGTTTCACTCTAGGGAGTTTTTTTCCTCAACTAATTATTTGTGTTTTTTTACGCTTATAATTAGTAGAGTTTTTCTCCCACACATACCCCAAAGCTAGAGTAGGGCTTGATGGTAAAGTCTTGGGTGAGTCCTAGTGCTATTTACTAGATCATTTGTCAAGTGTCACAGAATTTGGTTATGTCTAAAGTTTATTTTCAATGTGTCAAATTTCCCCTTCTGATGGGCTATCTATGTAATATTTGATGTAAAAAGTGTTGTCTATAGAAGTTATAGGGGGTATGAGTACTTGATTTTACACCTCAGCTCCTAAACTTTCTATCTAGAGACACTTTGAAGGTGGAAAAATATGTTTAAATTGCAAAAATAATTTGCCAGAAAATTAATTAAAAAAAATGAGGATAAATTCTCTCCAAATGGAAAAATTATGGGAAAATTATTAGAAATTGATAAGGACCTTTTCCCAAAAAGGAATCAAGTCAAAAGATGAGAAAGGTCACACTTCCAAGGCAAAAAAGTCCCACAAAAAATTTGATGGTCTCCAAATGGAAAAATTATGGGAAAATTATTAGAAATTGATAAGGACCTTTTCCCAAAAAGGAATCAAGTCAAAAGATGAGAAAGGTCACACTTCCAAGGCAAAAAAGTCCCACAAAAAATTTGATGGGCTCGAAAGAATTATTTCCTCGAGAGAAATCAAACTTTTTGTTCTAGGTGGATATTTTGAATAAGGGTATTTCAAGAATTCTATTTTTTGAAGATTCTCCAGTGGTCCAAAGCCACCCAGAAGTCAAAGATTGGTCCATCTAGCTCAACAATCGAGGAATTCAATCTTCCGGAGATTTGTGCAGCAGTAGTCAAGGGATCAAATTATTTTGACAAGGATCAAGCCATGGATCAAGGGAACTAGCCGTTTTTCCACTTGGAGGGGCCTCATGCTCTCATTTTTTCTATATAAGCAAGTTATTTGCTCCTCATTGTATAATAATGAAATTATCAAAAGATCATTTGTATCTGTCAGGCCACGAGGTAACTCCTCAAATGGACTATGTTTATTCATTTAGATTATTCATAGTTATATACATGAGAGAGTGACTATTGGGTTTCACCTTCTGATGGCTCTTCCTTTTCCATTATTTACTATTTACATTATTTACAAATGTTCACCCAATGCACATGATTAGGTGTCAACATTCCCCCCCTTAATCTGAAGGAATGTTGGTGAGTCCAAACATTGTTCTGAATCTTTCAAGCTTTTCTCTTCCAAGCGCTTTGGTGAAGATGTCTGCAATTTTCTCATTAGTGGAACAAGGGTGTAGATAGATTGTCTTGGCCTCAACATGATGTCGAATCAAATGGTATTTTGTATTGATGTGCTTCGTTCGATCATGGAACTTTGGGTTCTTGGCCAACTTTATTGCAGAGGTGTTGTCAATCATGAGTGGAGTTGAATGTACTTGTTTTCCCTGCAAATCTCCCAAAAAATTTTTGAGCCACACAATTTCTTTTGTTGCTTCAGCTGCTGCCACATATTCTACCTCTGTTGTGGAATTTGCTGGCACTGATTGATTGCGTGATCTCCAGGAGACATCTCCTGATCCAAGACTCATAGCATAACCAGAAGTAGATACCCCAGTTTCTTTGTCTCCATCGAAGTCTGAATCAAAGTATCCAATCAAGCTGAAGTCGCCCCCCTGTGTATACTTGAGTCCAAAGTCTTGAGTTCCCTTCAAGTACTTCTTTTTTTGCAGCAAACCAATGTCCCTCACAAGGCTTTTGCATAAATCTAGAGAGGATTCCAACAACAAACGAAATGTTTGGTCTAGTATTAGTCAAGTAGTTGAGACTTCCTACAAGCTATCTATACTTTGTTGCCTCCTCAAATTATTTTCCTTCAATGGATGTGAGCTTTAAGTTTTGTTCCATTGGAGTAGTTAGAGGATTGCACTCAGCCATACCAAACCTGTTCAATAGATCTCCAATGCACTTCTTTTGAGAAAGGAATATAAACTTCGGATGTTGAGTTACTTCAATACCAAAATAGTAATGAACATAGCCCAAATTAGTCATTTCAAAACCTTTCCTCAATTCCTTCTTTATGGATGCAATGTAGCTCTCATTGTTCCCTGTCATCAAAAGATCATCTACATATACCACAAGATATACAAATGTTTTTCCTGTTAAAATTTGGGTACCAGAGAACAAGTGGTTCCTAAGGATCTTTGGCCTAGGGAAAAGTGTCCAAATTTATTTTTTACTTTTCTCCTAAAATGACTTTATAAGTGGTAAAGTCAATTTAATTTAAAAGTGACTTTATAAGTGGTAAAGTTACATTCTAATTTAAAGGTGACTTTATTAAACTCAATGAAGAATTAGAAAGTGAAAAAGTGACTATGGAAATAAAAGGCTAAGTGGGTCTTTATTTAAGTGGGTGAGTTAAAAAATAGAAAGTGAAAATTAAATGCACATTTATTCTCATCCATAGATCTAAATGAATTTTAGCGATTAGATCTCAGGGTAACCCAAAAGGTCATTTAGAGAATAAAAGGAGAAGAGAAAAAGATCAATTCATTCTTTCATGGGCATTTAAGAGAAAGAGAAGAAAGCGCAAGAAGAAAATTTCTTAGCAATGAGGAAGTGAAGGAGAGCAACAAGAAGACATTTCGGCAAATCTGGGCAACATTTATTGGCAAACATCCCAAGGCAAAACCATTCAGTAGGAGAAAAGCACAGATATAGAGGAGAGGGACAACAGCAAGGGCACGAATTTCAAGGCAGATTTGGGCACAAATTTCAAGGCAGTCGTACTGTTGAAATCCATATAGTCCATACAGCAAGTTCTAGGCACATTTTTCGAGGTTGATCGTACAACATTTAATGTTGTTTTATTGCTAGAAAATTTCTGTTTTGGCTGTTCGCTGATTGGCATGATTTTCAAGGCAGATTTCAAGCACGAAAATCGAGATAAGTTGTAATTTGTGGTTGCTAGAATTTTTATTGTGTATTTCAGTTTCTCTATAAAAGCATTTTCAAAAGTAAAGAAGAGCTCTCAAACTAGTTTTCCCGAAGAGTTGTAGGGGGTTTTTCCAGGGTCACATTGACCAAAAATCAGTGTTATTTTCTGTGTCGCTATCATAATTTCGTTGTGTTCTATTTCTACAATTTCAGCAGTTGTGAAATCTCTAAATTTGTGTTTTCAGAAAAATTTTGTCATTTCCAGATTTTAGAATTTTTATCATGCTTGGATTTAAAACTAAATGCATGGAGTGATAAGGAAAGCTGATAACCAAAGTGGGGGTTGAAATTTCTTCATGGTATCAGAGCTTAGTTGGTTGAAAAATGCAGTTTGGAATAGCAAAGTGAAAATTACAGCAAGCTGATTTTTACACAGAAAACAAAAACCTTTACTACAGATTTGAAAATTTCAGTTTGGTAAGAAAGTGAAACATGTCTTTGGGTTTGAGAGTTGAAGACAGGTTGGATGGGCAGAACAACTACAATGCATGGAAGGAGAGAATATAGAGCATCTTTGAGGAAGTAGAAGTATGGGGCATTATGGTAAATACCACACAGAACCCAGTAGTAGTACCTGCTGAGCCTGTACAGTTGGCAGCTGATTGAGAGAGGCAAAAATATTGATGCTAGAAGGAATCCAAGACCATGCAATTCCTCAAGTGAGAGGAAAGACTTATGCACATGAGATGTGGACAGCCTTGAGCAGTCTTTACCAGAACTCAAATGAAAACAAAAAAATGGTCCTAAAGAAGAAACTGAAGGCCATTAAAATGGCTAAGATTGACAGTGCTACAACATACCTCACAAAGATCACTTCAGTGAGAGATGAGTTGGCAGTCGTAGGTGAGATCATTGCACCCACTGAGTTGGTGAGGATTGCTTTGAATGGTCTTCTCAAGACTTGGGAGAATTTTGTGGATGGCATTGTTGGACGGGAAAACCTTCCCGATTGGGAGAGGCTGTGGGATGATTGCATTTAGAATGAGATCATAAAGAACCATCTTGAGGCAGCCAAATAGGTGGAGGAGGATGACAATGTGGCATTGTTAGCAAGAGGCAAGAAGGGCAGAGCAAAGAAGCAAGCTTCTAATAGTGGAGGCAAAGGCAAAGGTAAAGGCAAAGAACAAAACAAAGAGAATGACTATTCCAAAGTCAGATGTTGGAATTATCAAAAGTTGGGACACTATGCTGTTGTGTGTCCAAAGAAGAAGAACAAGAAAGGCAAAGACAAACCCATGGCAGCTTCTGCAGAGATAGAGAGCTTCTTAGAGAGCTTTGATTAGGGGTTTGGGTTCATAGCTTGTGAGGCCACTAGTGTAGGATCACCTGTCATACAGGTTCAGAGGGAGTGTGCATTCCTCGCTACTAGCAGAGCATCTTCTAGCATTTGGTATGTTGACAGTGGCGCTTCCTGCCACATGACAGGAGTGGGAGAGTATTTCTCAAAGCTTTCAGAGGGTGATACTGATATGGAGGTAGTACTTGGTGATGACAGCATTGTTAGAGCAATCGGTGTGGGGACATTGACATTTGATAGGGGACCCAAACCTCCCTTGAAAGTGTCGGATGTTCTATATGTGTCTGGAACGAAGAAGAACCTGATATCCATCTTCGCACTTGAGGACAGAGGGTATGATGTGTTGTTCAAGAGAGGGCAAGTGCTTATATATCCTAGGTGAACTCCAACTTCTTTAGCTAGAGAGATTGGTGTGCACCATGCCAAGGTGTACAAGTTCTCATTCCTGCCCTTGATGGCATTGAGTAGCAGCACCTGAGACAGGACAGACAATAGATCTAGTAGTTCAGAGTTGTGTGAGATTTGGCATCGCAGGATGGGGCACATGTATCATGGGGCCTTGAGTACATTGCAGGAGATCACCACTGGTGTGCCAGATTTCAGTTCTGATCACCTTGATGTAGGCAGAGGATGTGCTATGGGGAAGTTTGACAGATCCCCTTTTCCCAGTAGTGACAGTAGAGTGACCAGGATCCTTGACTTGATTCATACTGATGTGAGTGGTCGGATGTCTCATGTATCCTTGAGTGGCTATGAGTACTATGTTTTATTCATTGATGACCACTCCAGGAAGACCTGGATTTATTTCTTGAAGACTAAGAGTGAGGTCTTCAAGCGGTTTCAAGAGTTCAAAGCTCTTGTGGAGACCTAGACAGGTAGGAAGATCAAGGTCCTCAAGTCAGACAATGGAGGGGAGTATACCCTTGGTGAGTTTGTTGATTTTTGTGCTGAGGCAGGCATTAGAAGGGAGTTCACAGTTCCTTACAACCCCCAGCAAAATGGGGTTGCAGAGAGGAAGAACAGATCCATTGCAGGGGCTGCCAAAGCCATGCTTCATGATCAGGGGTTACCTTTATTTTTGTGGGCAGAGGCCTGCAACACTGCTGTGTACTTGCAGAACAAGATTCCACATTGTGCCTTGGGGAATGTGACTCCGGAGAAGACTTTTTCTGGGAAGAAGCCTGATGTTGGGCACTTTCGTATCTTTGGGTGCCTTACATATTTCTATGTCCCCAAGGAGAACAAGACCAAGTTAGAGCCCATTGTAGACAAGGGAATCTTTGTGGGTTATAGCGAGACCTCAAAAGCTCATTGGATTTATATTCCTGCGCAGAGGAAAGTGGTTGTGAGGCGGGATGTGAAGTTCGAGGAGGAGAGAGCTTTCAGGAGGTCACGGGAGTTAGAGTATCCAAAGTCACCAGACCCTCAAGAGCAGCTGAGTTAGTCACAGGGATCCAATGGTCAGGGATCAGGAGGTACATCGATTACAGTGTTAGGTCCATCAGTGAGCAGTGGCTCTTAGAGTCAGGTGGATGGTTCTTCAAGCAGCATGCAGGGCAATCCACAGAGCAGTTCACAGGGTAGTCCACTAATGGACAGTTCATACGGTACTTCAACATCTACATGCACAGATTTAGACATGAGGTCAGTTGGCAGGCCTTCAGGAGTTCATTGTTCTGATGATGATGAGGATTCTTTCACTCCGGTGGGAGAAGTATGCTCAGGGAAGAAGAAGCCCAAGTGGCTTCAAGATACCTTGCACGAGGTCACATCAGTTGTTGGGCCAAAGAGACAAGTTAGAGAGAGTAAACCACCTGAGCGGTTCTGTAGTTACATGGCATTGTTGACTCTGAGCCTTCTAGTTATGAGGAGGCAGCCAACCAATAAGTCTGGAGATAGGCCATGATGGAGGAGTATTCTTCTATTATGAAGAACGATGTTTGGAAAGTAGTGTCGAGGCCTGAAGGTAAACTAGTTGTTAATTCTAGATGGCTCTACAAGATAAAGCATGTTGCAGATGGCAGCGTTAAGAAGTTCATGGCTTGATTTGTGGTGAGAGGGTTCTCACAGGTAGAGGGACTTGACTATGAGGAGACCTTCGCTCCCGTAGCTCGGTATACATCTATTCGCTCCATTATATCGATTATAGCAGAGATGGTTTGGAAGATCCACCAGATGGATGTGAAGACCGCATTTCTCAATGGCTTCATTCAGGAGGAGGTTGATATTGAGCAGTCACAGGGCTTTGAGGTGCATGGGAAGGATTCCCATGTATGCAGATTCAAAAAGGCACTCTATGGCCTAAAGCAAGCTCCTAGAGCTTGGTACTCGAGGATTGATACATACTTGCAGCAGTTGGGTTTCACAAAGAGTGAGGCCGATCCAAACCTATACTTCATTGTGGTAGGTGAGGAACCTCTCATTTTGGTGTTGTATGTTGATGACTTGATCATCATTGGTGCAGAGAGACTCATTGAGGGTTGCAAGAGAGATCTTGCTTCAGAGTTTGAGATGAAGGATATCGGCTTGATGCATTATTTTCTGGAAATGGAGGTGTGGCAGGAGGAGGGGCATTTCTTCCTGGGACAAGGGAAGTACATTGTGGATATTCTTAGCAGATTTCACATGGAGGATTGCAAACCCATGTCTACACCTATGATCACTAATTGGAAGAAGCTTCACGGTTCTGATTCCGAGTTGGTGGATCCTACTCTATACAGACAGTTGATTGGTTGTTTTATGTATTTGGTCAACACTCGACTAGATATATGTTTTGCAGTTAACACTATGAGTCATTTCATGTGTGAGCCCGGGAGAGTGCATTGGGTGGCTGCAAAACACATTCTTCGTTACTTGCAGGGGACTGTGGATTTTGGTCTGGATTATAGACAAGGTGATGGAGTGAGACTGGCAAGGTACGCAGATTCAGATTGGGCAGGTTGTAATTCAGATAGGAAGAGTACTTTCGGGGGTTGTTTTGGGTTGGGTTCAACAATTGTGTCGTGGATCAACCGAAAGCAACAGTCAGTTGCATTGAGCTCAGCTGAGGCAGAGGATATGGCTGCTAGTTTGGCGAGTTGTGAGGCCATATGGCTTCGCAAGATGTTGTTTGGTCTATTTGGTCAGGCATTGAGACCTTCAGTAATTTATTGTGATAATCAGAGTTGCATAAAACTCATGGAGAATCCCGTTTTTCATGACAAGTCAAAGCATATTGAGATCAAGTATCACTTCATTAGAGACTATGTCCAAAAGGGAGCTGTCAAGCTTGAATACATTTCACAAATGAGCAAGTAGCGGACATTTTCACCAAAGCCTTACCACAGGGCAAGCATGTCTACTTCAGAGACAAGAGGGGAGTGGTGAGAAACACTTTACTCGGTAAGAGGGACTGTTAAAATTTGGGTACTAGAGGACAAGTGGTTCCCTAAGGCTTTTGATATTTGGCCTAGGGAAAAGTGTTCAAATTTATTTTTAACTTTTCTCCTAAAATGACTTTATAAGTGGTAAAGTCAATTTAATTTAAAAGTGACTTTATAGGTGGTAAAGTCACATTCTAATTTAAAAGTAACTTTATAAGTGGTAAAGTTACGTTCTAATTTAAAAGTGACTTTATTAAACTCAATGAAGAATTGGAAAATGAAAAAGTGACTATGGAAATAAAAGGGTATATGGGTCTTTATTTAAGTGGGTGAGTTAAAAAATAGAAAGTGAAAATTAAATGCACATTTATCTTATCCCTAGATCTAAATGAATCTCAGCCATTAGATTTTAAGGTAACCCAAAAGGTCATTTAGAGAATAAAAGGAGAAGAGAAGAGGAAAAGATCAATTCATTCTTTCATGAGCATTTTAGAGAAAGAGAAGAGAGAGCAAGGAGAAAATTTCTCAGCAATAAGGAAGTGAAGGAGAGCAGCAAAAAGACATTTTAGCAAATTTGGGCAACAATATTTATTGACACGCATCCCAAGGCAAAATTGTACAGTAGCAGAGGCACAAATATCGAGGAAGAGGGGCAACAAAAAATCAAGGAAGAGGGACAGCAGCAAGGGCACGAATTTCAAGGCAGATTTGGGCACAAATTTCGAGGCAATCGTATTGCTGAAATCCATACAGTCCGTACAGTCCATACAACAAGTTATGGGCATGTTTTTCGAGGCTGGCGGTCCAACATTTAATGTTGTTTTCTTACTGGAAAATTTATGTTTTGGCTGTTCACTGATTGGCACGATTTTCGATGCGGAGTTCAAGCACAAAAATCGAGATAAGTTGTAATTTGTGGTTGCTGGAATTTTTACTGTGTATTTCAGTTTCTCTGCAAAAGCATTTTCATAAATAAAGAAGAGTTCTCAAATTAGTTTCCTCCAAGAGTTGTAGGGGGTTTTTCCAGGGTCACATTGACAAAAAATCACTGTGTTATTTTCTGTGTGTGGCTGTCATAATTTTGTTGTGTTTTATTTCTGCAATTTCAACAATTGTGAAATCTCTAAATTTGTGTTTTCAAAAAAATTGTCATTTCAATATTTTAGAGTTTTTATCATGCATGGATTTAAAACTAAATGCATGGAGTGATAAGGAAAACTGATAACCAAAGTGAGGGTTGAAATTTCTTCATTTCCAACTTTCTTGACAAACAAAGTTGCATCATCAAGATCATAATGTTTGAAGTTGAGTTTCAGAAGATGCTCAGTTAACTTTTCATACCACGCTCGCGGTGTTTGCTTGAGGCCATACAAGGATTTCACAAGTTTGCATACTTTATGTTCATGTCCTTTCACAACAAGTCCTTCAGGCTGGGACATCAAAACATTCTTTTAGATCTCCATTCAAGAAAATAGTTTTTACATCCACTTGATGGACTTTCCAACCGTTCTGAGCTGCTAGGGCAAAGACTGTACGGATAGTAGCCCATTTTGCTATGGGGAAAAAATCTCCTCATAGTCGACCCCTTCCTTCTGTGCAAAACCTTTTGCCGCAAGCCTAGCTTTGTGCTTGTAAAGTGAGCTATCAGTTTTATACTTGTTCTTGTAGACCCACTTGCAGCCAATTGGTTTGGTTCCCAATGGAGGATCAACTAGCTTCCAAGTGTCATTCTTTATCAAGGCATCATACTCCTTTTGCATCGCTTCTTTGCATTCATCATGAGAAGCAACTTCTTTGAAGGAAGTTCGTTCAAAATCTGTAGACAAATTCAGTTCACAATCATAAAAAACATCCATATCAACAGGTGAATCAGAATCATCTACATCACCTCCATTTTGCCTGGTTGAATTTCCTGTTCTTGTCTTTCCAACTTCATCAGGATGAACACTTTCAAGTGTCTTTGTCCTCCACTTTGGGGGACCTTTTTGAGATGGTCCAGGCTGCTCAATTGAATGAGTTGGGACTAAATCAAGATTGACTCTCCCAATTTTGTCAATCACATCACTCAAAGTATCATCAGTGGTTGGAGTTTCAAGTGGGGTAGAGAGTGCTTCAGAAGAAGATTCCACAGATTGATCCAGTATAGGAATCCCCCCTTCAAGATGTGGACTTTGATTATCAAATTCTTGAAATGATTTTGCATTTGCGAATCTATCCAAGCAATCAAGTTGCCGCTCAACAACATTGTCAGCTTTGGAAGATTCAAAAAAGATTACATCTCTAGATACAACAAAAATTTTATTAACTTCATCATAGAGATGGTATGCTTTGGAAGTGTTTGAATACCCCAAGAAGATACATTTACGACTCCTTGCACCAAGTTTGTTTCTATGTACTTTTGGTATCAAAGCATAGCAGGTGGAACCAAAGACCCTGAGATGCTTTACCGAAGGAATGTAGCCATACCACATTTCATAAGGAGTCTTGTTTCTAATAGCATTAGATGGACATCTATTCTTTACATATATGGCACATAGAACTGCATCAACCCAAAACATCAATTTTACAATCTTGAAAAACATCATGGAACGTACCATATTTAAAATTGTCTTATTCATTTTTTCAGCTACTCCGTTTTGTTGGGGGTTATAAGGCACAATTGTTTTATGTTTGATCCCATGTTGGCGAAGATAGTTTTCAAATTCTTTTGAAGTGTATTCTTTTCCATTATTAGTGCGAATAGAGCCAATATGAGATTGTGCATCATTTTCAATCCATGTATAAAAGTTCTTGAATGTTTGAAAGGCATTAGATTTGTTCTTCAATAAATAAACCCAACACATTCTGTGTAGTCATCAATAAATGTCATCATATATTTATTTCCATTTGCAAAAGGAACAGGCATTGGACTGCATAAATCTGAATGAATGAGTTCAAGTTTTCTATGTGCTCTAGAATGTGAATCATGAAAAGACTGTTTGCTATGCTTTCCTAGAATGCAAGCATCACATTGCTTAAGTTTCCTAGGAATTGTAGGCAAACCAGTAACACCATTTTTCTTCAACAAGCGAAGGTTGTCATAGTTCAAGTGTCCAAATCTAGCATGCCATAATAGACTTGATGGAAATGTACCTTCATCATAATGAGAATTGTATGAGAAATTTTGTGCACGAGCAGAGGTACCTTGCAGCTTGAGAAGCCTTTCTTCTTCTATCCCTATCATGACAAGTGAGTGATCTGATGCTTTTCTCACCTCAACCTTGCCATCAAATATATGAATGGAGTGTCCTTGTTGGCGGATGTGGACCAAGGATAGCAAGTTTTTCCTCAGTTGTGGGAGATATAAAACATGATGCAAAAGAAAGTCTGGAAGACCAGGCAATTTGAGCCTGATTGTGCCAAACCCTGATGGCTTGAGTTTTGATTTGTCTGCAAAGTATACTGCTCCATCAACATTGTCAGTAAATTCTTCAAAAAAATCTCTTCTAAAAGTCGTGGCAGGTTGCTCCTGAATCAAGCAACCAATCATTTTTCCAAGAAGCAAGTGAAGCATTAAACAAGTCTTCATTTACTCCAATATTACAATGTGCCACAACATAGTGAGTGGATTCATGTGCTTTACCTTTCTCTTTGTCATTGGTTTTACCTTTGGGTTGATTTCTTTCCAGCTCAATTCTATCCCAAGGAAACTTGCATGTGGATGCATCATGTGATCCAATGCGAATCAGACTTTTCTCCTTGAGAGAGTCTACCCCCTGCCTCTGAAATTTATTCTTCCTCTTCCGCTTTGACCACCTCTTCCTCTTCCTCTTTGAGCACCTCTTCCTCTGGAAGAATCTTGAGCATGATTCTTCTCTCTATGTGCAAGACATACAACTTCAAAAGATTGAGGAGCTGTCTTTTTCCCAAAAGCTTTCTCTCTCCCAGCAAATTTATTTACAAGGGAGTCAAAGGTAATTTCTTTGAGGTTTCCATTTGCTTGCAATGACTCAAGATAATTTGAATAAGTGGGATAAAATGCCTTGACAAAAGCCATCAAAGGAATGTCTAGTTCAAAATTAGTGATTTTGATATCATGCATAATAGATTTTACTTTTGATGCAAGAGCAAGAGGATCATCATTTTGTAATTCAAGACTGAACAATTCAATCATCAATTGGACAACTTCAAGCGCAGAGTGTGAGTAATAGAGTTCCTTCAATTTTTGTAAGGCTTCAAAAGCATTCGAAAATGGTGAAATATGGCTTCTCACCTCTTCATTTACAGAGGTTGCAATCAAAGCACAAGCCTCATTGTTCTTGTTTTCCCAAATGGTGAATTCCTTATCTGAGGTAGGCTTTGTTGGTTTATTGTCTCCTTCTCCAACACAAACTCCTTTCCACAACTCATTAAAAATGGGAGTGTGTTTAATCTTCCGCGACCATTCTAGATAGTTCTCCTTCCCAGTAAGAACCACTCCCACAATAGATATCAATGGATGCATTGTAAAATCTGTGTACTATAAAAAAATACTTTTGCTGCCAATAAAATATAAGAAATTGCACTTCTGGTTGTAATTTTGTAAAAAAAAATTACAATTCTGATATATATATATATATATATATATATAATGTAGAGGTTTATATGGGGGAGGGTTATATGAGGGAGGTTTATATGGGTGAGGTTTTATATGGGAGAGGGTTATATGAGTGGGGTTTTAATGGGGGAGGGTGTATCTATCACGCCTTCTGGGATACAGTCAACACCGCCATGATTAATAATGTGAGTGCTCGGCCTAGTGAGTTTGAGACCCAGCGACTCCATTATATGAAAAGGTCATATGAGCAGACGTCGCCTTTCTCATGCCACTCCAATGGAATTCAATGCATCGATTCCACCGTTAATTATGACGTCATGCTCCATCAAACAAAGCCAGGTCATTTCGCTATGATACCATTCCGCAGCGCCACTTTGATACCATGCATCATACCACAATGTTAACACACCAACACTCTAGAGCTCATGTTTGAGCGACGCCACCACCAGAACGAGGTCTCGGTTTCCACACGACCACGCAGGGGCTTGACAAGTCTCGGCGCTCGACGGTGAAGTGGTATGGGGAGACAAGTCGTTTACCCAACAATGTTCAGGCATGGAATAGAAAATGCATATGACAGTGTATGGAAGATGGGTTCAGGCCTCAGGAGCATGTCAGAGGTGTCAGTTCTGCAAAATAAGCAGAACATAGGCAGGAGGGAGTTACAAGGGCATAAAGGGAAGCTAAAAATGGTGTTGCCTCTGATACCATGTCAAGCCAGGAGGTAACTCCTCAAATGAACTATGTTTATTCATTTAAATTGTTCATAGTTATATACATGAGGGAGTGACTCTTGGGTTTCACCTCCCGATCACTCTTCCTTTTCCATTATTTATTATTTACATTATTTACAAATGTTCACCCAATCCCCATGAGTAGGTGCCAACAGTATCGAGCTCTAAGTCAAGCTTTATTGTTGTAATATTTTTCTGGAAATAATAAAGAAGTCTTTGGGGTTTATACATGGTGGTGTTCCTCTTCTGCTTCTTGTGGGTAATATTTTTTTAAATCGTGTTCTAAATGCTCCATTGAATTAAATTTTATAAGTTATTATTTCATTAGCCAGTTGTTGGATTCACTATTTGCACAAGTATCTTCCATTAGTTATTGGGTGTAAAAAAGCATTCTAATTCAATTGATCTAGCAGGTATTTCTAGATTTTCAAATTTATTGTGTTATCTAACCCCTATTAATTTAATAACTTGATCTTAAGTGTGTAGAGATCTTTTATGTTGAGATATTGGACCAGCCAACTCCCAAGACAAGAAAGCTTAAGAGCCCATTTTGTTAAATTTCAAAGACTTATCTAATTATTTGTTTTGCAGAGATCTTGGCTATGGCCCATTTATAAAAATTATTTCACTCATTTATCTCTATTTACTTGTGCGTTAAATGAATAAATCTGCTAATAACGACCATCAATCATTGTAAATTTTGTAAATAATTTTTGTAGATATTTCTTTAACCCTTGCGTATATTTTCTATCTATATCCATTGGGGTTTAGCTTGATTTTCTTGCAGATATGAAGAAGACATCTAGGGTTTCTCATTTGATTTGGTTTGCAAGTGGATCTATCTCAAGATCAAAGGGAAATCAATTTATTGAAGGATCTAGCCTCCACCTAGCATAGACGGTTAGGGTTTCTAGCTCAACGTTTCATCTTTTGGAGGGTTATCTAGCTTTTTGACCTCCTTCTTCAGGGTTGCAAGAATCTGGGCCTCTCTTCTAGGCCTCCAAGAGGATTCGATTCACCATTTTGTGGCTCCAATCTTCAAAAGAAATTTCTCTAAGGGAGCCGCAATAGTTTGAAGTCCTCCTATCACTTTAGAATTTGATTTTTGGGAAGGATATTAATTTTAAAATTTAGTAAATAAATTTTACTAACTATTTCTAACTATTTCTCCATTTTCTCATTGAAGATCTAACATGTGTTTGATTTTGATTGATAGACACATTTTTGTGGCTCAAGTTCTTATTATAAGTCTTATTTTGGCTAGCTGCTAACCTTTTGGCTCATTTCTAGCCTAGCCATAGCCCCTTGGAGCCTGTTTACCCTAGTCACATGCCTCCAAGGGATTTTAAAATTTGTCTCTGATTTTGAATACTAACCCTTGATGTTTTTGCAAGCATATATTTGCATTTTAAAAGGGTTTTATCTCTTTTTTTTGGGCTTAGGATTAGCCTCTTGGAGCTGTCACTTAAGACAAAGTTTTGAGGGGTAGCCACTAAGCCTTGAGGCTTCTTTCATCCTAACCGTGACGTTTTGAGAGGGCCACATACCTTCGGATATAAAGCGATTCTATTTGGAGGGTTTTCACATTAATTTGATGAGTTAAAAGGCTTAGAAACACATAATTTGTCACATAAATTTAATAAAAATTTCTAGCCCTTTTCCTTGGTAGGTCGTGGGCTTTGAGGTTTGATCCATCAAGGGCATGGGGTTTCTTGAGGTCTAGTGCAAGGGATTTTATCATTGAAGCTTATTATCTATCATCTCTCATCTTTGACATTTGGTGACTTTGGAAGTAGTTGTTTGTTGTAGAAGTGCTCCTCATATTTGTAATCTCCTCAAGGTTTTGGAAGAGCCTTTCTCATTGTCTAAAAGGGATTCCTCTTCATTGTGAAGTTAATAATAAAATTGCTCATCTTGCTTGAAGTGAGCATGGGATTCAATCCCATGGTATCCCCCTCTGTTGGAAAATGTAACTAGGTTCGGTCTTCATTAATGTATTTGAGTCATCATGAAATGTACTTGTCAAAAGAATAAAGAATATAATTTTTATTATTGTAACAATGACTTATTAAAGCATGGGTTTCGTGCTTGCGTCATCATTATATTAGACAAAGTCCCCATTGTGGACTCCCAGGATTAATATTGAGTTTATAGAGTCATTGTATATTCAAAGAAACCCTTCTTGGGCTTTTGAATCATGTAAAAAGGTTTAGTATTGAGTCAAATATAATTTATGTATCCTCCACACCAAGTCGGCTTAGAAGAGATCAAGTCGGCCTAAAGACACTAATTCGACCTCACTTGGAGCCTATAAATAGAAGCAAGTCGAATTCTTTTGGAACATCTCATCTCAAGCTAATTCGATATCTCAAGAGAAGCTAGATAAGTGCGAAGTAGGTCGAAGTGGGTCTAAGGAAGCTAAAGAAAGTGCGAATTAGGTGGAGTATAAGGAGAAGAAGAAAATCAGGCTAGAAACACTCCCAATGCTGAAGCTCCCTCTGTCACTGACAAGTGCTCCCTCTCTGACCTCTGCGCTGCTGCAACAACTCTGTGCATCTCGCACTGTTGCCTCACGTTGTCCTGGGACTCTTACACTGTAGCTCCCTCTGTCGCTCCATCCGCGTCCGTCTCTACCGACATCCGCCAGTCTTGCTACTCCTCTTTGGGGCTCTCGTAGCAAGGTATAATCCAATAGGTTGGGTACCTCGAGGATCCTGCCCCTCATCACCTGTAGTCCATCTGACTATAGCTCGATGTCTCCCCACTTCCGCTCAAGTGGCGTGTGAGCACTCATGGCACAGTCATCATCTGTCTCCAATTCCTTCTCCGCCCTTGTTGGCACAACCTTAGTCTCAGAAGCCTCTCCTTTGCTCTTCTTTCTCAGACACTGGCTCGCATAGTGACCCAGTTCCCCACAGTTGAAGCATTTGACCTTGGAGAGGTCCTTCTTCCATTTCTCTTGCTTTCCCTCAGATGCTAGAGCAGCATCCTCCTCTTCCTCCTTGACTTTGATGCCCTTGCCGTTGCTTCCCGCCTTGCTTAGCCTTCTGATTTCTTCTTGGCGAAAAGCCACCCACATTTCCTCCCAATCGAGAAGGGTTGCCCTACCCAGTATGCTCTGGAGAAACACCTCCCAGTCTTCTGAGACTGCATTTAGGGATGTTCTCACCATCAATTCTTGATCTGACGTGGCCCCTATGGAAGTTATCGAATCCCGAATCTCCTTCAATCGACCGAAGAAGGTGTCGATCTGTTCTCCCTTCTGCATCTGGTATGACCACAACTGATTTTCTAGTAGGATCTTCCTCTGCACGGAAGTACGCTGATACAACTTCCTCAGGGCCTCCCACATCTCATTTGTCATATTCTTCTCGACAATGTGTGGTACTACATGGTCCTTGAACCCGTCAAGGATGATGCTCTTGGCCCTCACCATTGCATCCTCGTACTTATCATTATCAGTCGAGTCAACTGGGACCGCTATTGTCCTCAAGGCAAATTGCTTGAGACGATTGTTGTTTAGAATGGATAAGATTCTAGCCTTCCAGACTACGAAGTTTGAGGCTCCGTCCAGTTTGTCCTGGCCTGTTCACTACCACCTCGCTGCTCCTCTACTTCCCTCCTGGAAGTTCTCAGTGTGACTCCCTCTGAGCCTCAATTTCCCTCCTGGAAATCCCTCTGCCAATGTCGAGATGCCCCCACTTCGATCCTTAGTGCAGCTGCACCACTGATCCAAATTTCTTGGCTAGAAATCCTCGGTAGCAACTCCCTCCTCCTTGGTCTTTCCCTGTTAGGTATTGTTCTGACTACAGTACCCACCAACTTCACTCTGCAACTTACCCACAGCCTCCTAAGCCCCGACATACTGAAGGTTATAGATTCTAGGCTCTGCGCAATCCCGACACCAGCAAAATTCGCAGCTCCTGGCCACGGGCATCAATCCTTCCTGAATGAGAAAGATGACCGGGCATTTCGTACGTCGAGTCTACTCCCCTCTACCACTGCGCTGATCCTCTTCTTGGCTCAAACTTGATGAAGTAGGCACTGCGTCACCCCTTCCTTACTGCTTCTTTGCTAGGAACAACTTCTATCACTTGGGACAACTATTTTCTGTTGTTGTTGCTCTGCTCGGCTGATGTCCTCAGTTCTCCTGTGATCTGCAACCACGCTCCGATACCATGTTCCAATTTCTAAGTCTAACTGTTAGAAACCCTTCATGTACTTTTCTGATTTATTTCTGCCTACTTGTTCTAATTAATTAACAAGTTATTTACCATGTAAATACTAAAAATAAATACAAGTACATGCTCAACACATTACAGATCATCAACTGAAGGAACAAAACAAGCACACAAGTGACACCGTTGTTTTTGGACCAATGTCCCTGAAAAAACCCAATGCGGTAAAAACCGGTGCAACTATCTGAGGGTTTTATTATTATGCAGTTTCTGAACACAGTATGGGTGCCAAAACCAGCTCACCCAATAGAGAATAATCTCGGCAGTAGTACCTCTCTACTTGGAAGCAGATATTCCGGCTAAAACCACAAATAAACACTCTGACAACTCCCAGCTCCAATCTGCCCCATGGAAACCCCAGCGTCAGCCTCTAGGGATTGCATCAGCCCTTTCTGGCCTAGCGTCTGCCTAGCATCACCCTAGCTTGCCCTACGTCAGCCTCTGGAGGCACTACATCAGCCCTTAGAGCCTTTGTGTCACCCATGTTGGCTCTTTGAGGCACTGCACAGCTCCTGGCTGGCTCTGTGTGAGTCCTTGCTAGCTCTGCGTCCCTCTCTCCCGGCTTCTTCATTGATCCTCCTGGTACTATCACTGCCTCTCTGCTTCTGTATTCACTGCCCCTGCGCTGCAACTTTGATCACTCTTTCGACTTCCTCAGCAAACCCTGCCCTAGAAAATCGAAATCTTGATCAACTCGGTGTGTTCTCCAAGTGACCCTCAAGCCTCCTTTTATACTTTTCTCGTTGACAATTCAATGGCCGAGATTAAGTCCCTAATCAACGACTAAGATTAACTCTGGTTTGATCCATGACTTTTGGACCCTTCTAACACAGTTTTATATTAATTCACATTAGTATTTTATTTTCCCTAAGTTTAGACTTAGGGACTCCATTAAAAATATTAATTATTTTAATATCTCCCAAACTGTTTAGAATTTGCCCAAACCATTTTTGGGTATTGGAGATCTCATGTGCTTTAGCCTCTCCACCAATTTTCGTGGCTAAAGCACATCCAATGCTACCCCAAATCAACACCGTAGAGGCTGACGCTGGGCTTCAAAGGCAGTGCTAGGGAGATTTTGTGGGGCAGACTAAGAGCAACTCAACCAGGAGAGGTTGACGCAGTTCCAGAGCAGTGCTTGTAGCAGCTTTCGCTGTCTATCACAAGGAACAGTTAGAGTCACTGTGAGGTTGATCATCTGATTGCTGATTTGTCGGAATATCTGTCTCCGGATAGAGGTACTACTGCCGAGGACATTCTCTGTTGGATGAGCCAATTCCGGCACCCTAGTTGTATTCATGAAATCTGCTTAATAATAAAAACCCTCATATATGCTGCACCGGTTTTGCCCCATTAGGTTTCTCCGAAGATGATTGTCCAAAAATAACGGTGTCCCTTGTGTTATTGTTTCTGCTTACTTGAGTGCAAGATCTGTATATCTGTGAAGGTTGCATTTGTGTTTACTTCGATGTTTATGCAATTAAATAACTTGTTAATGTAAAGAACAAGTAGGAGATAGTAAACCAGAAATTGCAATAGCGGTTTCTAATGTGTTAAATTCAAAAATCTTCACATGGTATCAGAGGCGACTGAAAACACCAGCGGAAAAAATCTGAGAATTTGCAGCAGAGAAGCAGTTGTCCCGAGAGACAACGTTGTTCCAAAGCTGAAGAGGTGAGAGGAGGAGTGACGCAGTGTAGAGAGTGTAACGCAGAGGCTCACACAGTGCTTGCGTCAGCATTCTGAGTCGAGAAAGGAAGACACAATAGCTGGGAGGAGCCCACGCGGTAGCTGCATTAGCTGTCCAGGCTAGCGCAGAGGCAGAGGGAGCCAGATCAAGCTTACACAGTGCCAAGTCATCTTTCTGAGCCAGGAAGGATTGACACAGTGGCTAGGAGGAACTGATCCAGCTCTCACTGTGATTGCGTAGAGCCAGAAGGGCTCGGATTCTTCAGTTGTCGGGGCTAAGGGAGCTAAGCAGATTTTGTTTTGTGGAGCTAGTACGATGCTATTTCTGTGAGTGCAGAACAGTGTCTATGAGACTGAACCAAGGTAGAGGGAAACACTACCTCGACAGATTTCTAGCCAAGAAATCTAGATCCAGGTTGCAGTGACAAAGGAGGATTGAAGAGGAGTGATTCGACAGTTGGTCAGAGGATTTCCGAGAGGGAAATTTAGGACTGAGAGGGAGTCTAGAGAAGAGGAGCAAAGATGGCAGTAAACGGATTGAGGGATCAGGACAGATTGGACGGGGCTTCCAATTTTGTCATCTGGAAGGCCAGGATCCTGGCAATCCTGGATAAACATTGCATCAAGGACTATGCCTTGAAAACTGTAGTTGTCCCGGAAGACCCTAAAGTAAATAAGAAGTATGAGGAGGCCGAGGCGAAAGCGAAATGCATGATCCTAGACGGGGTCAAGGATTGAACTGATATTCATCCTATGAGTGGCATCAGTTAAATATTTATTGTTTAAAGGTATTACAGACTCGTGTGCTGGTGTGTGTTCAGTGCTATTGAAGCAACGGATCGATCAGATTGCAAATACATAGACAATAAAATGAAAAGAAAACAAAGAAATACAATAAGCAAACACAAAGACACAAGAAATTAATAAGGAGTTCACCCTATTCTCCGGGGCTACATCTCCGGTCCAGCTTTCAGTGATGGCCTTGTTTTATTGTGCCTTTAAGCAGAGAATTACAATACAGGGACTCAATGGGAGTTCTCCTAAAGCAAGTTTTGCTTGGCAGGGTGGTTCTTGGATTCCCCAAGCCACTAGAGTGCACAGACTCTTCTTCTTCCTACCAGCTCTATGACCTTCTGGTCTACAATGGAAAGAGCCGAATGTGGTGCTTAGTCCAAACAGATTCCTCTATGGGATGGCTTGAATCTTCAAGCTCGTTGATGCTCGACACTGCCTCTGGTCAACTCGGCCCTATGTCCTCTTTCTACTTTGTTTTACTGCCTCCATCTCTGTTTTTGTCTCTCTGTGTTCAGTCCTCCTCTCTGGGTTCACTGTTCCACTTCTTTGTCTCTTGACTGACTTGACCATGTCTTCTGCCTCTGTTCATGGCTTTTGGCCATCCATTCCAAGACCATTCGGTTCCTCTTCCACCTCTGTCGATTCACCTTTTGCAGCTGCGCTTGGAGTTCCCTGTTCGGCGTCATCATCAGCGCTCAGGGAGTGGCCACATGTCCTCCTCTAAACGGCGCCAGCCTGCTTCGTCAGTTCGTTTCTTCAGTTACGTCGTGGATGAGTCTTTCCTCCACCGTGGCGGTCAACCGTATTCCAAATCCTACTAAAACGCAACGTATTCCCTTGTCGATTCTGCTTACTCCATCAGGCGCAATCTCAGCCGTCTGATCTGGGTCCCCCGGATCCAACGTCGTACGCACATTTCGCGCGGTTGACTTGCTCGACCTTTAGCGCGCGATCAACGGCGGTTTTCTCTCACCTCCGCTTGCCAGGCGTCCAATGGAATCGCTCCGCTCTCATCCAAAACCTCTTACCGTTTAAGGGCGCCAAGATCAATACTGCCGGTTTTCCCAAAGCGCAGGTCCCGCCTTTGTCCTTTAGCGCTTTTGCCTTTTCTGCCCGCGGTTCTCTGGTTCCCCCACACGACCGAGTGCTCGGGCTTTCTCCATTATGGCCCTGTTCCCCAGCGATGCGCTAATCGCGCATCAAAAACATCCTTATTTTCCTGATCCGGGGCTCCCAGGGGCTACTTTGACGTCCTGCGCAGTCTCCATGGGCCTCGGTCAGCGCACTTTGACCGATGTCCTCATTGTTCCACGCTGGCTGCCATTGCCACTGGTTCAGGGCGTTTTTTATCGTTGTTTTGGATTCTTTAGAGATTTGTTCCGGCCTGATACAGTCATGGTTCTTTGACAGTCTTCTATGGATCCAATTCAGATCAAGGATCATGTCATATTGCTGAGAAGAACACAACAAGGAAGATGTGGCAGACATTGACGACCTTATACCAGGGCTCTTCCGTGCAGCGGAAGATGTTATTGGAAAATCAGCGGAGGTCATATCAGATACAGAAAGGAGAGGAGATAGATCTATTCCTTCTTCAGTTGCAAGGAATTCGCGACCATCTTACTTCTGTGGGGTCTGCAACGGATCTAGAGTTCATGGTCAGGATTGCTCTAAATGCAGTCTCCAAGGATTGGGAGACATTTGTCCAAAGCATTTTGGGCAGAGCGACTCTCCCCAGTAGGGAGGAGATGTGGGCAGCTCTTCGACAGGAAGAGATTAGGAGATTGACTAAGGCGAGGAGTGGCGGTAAGGGAGTTTGAATCAAGAAAGAGGAGGAGGATGCAGTTCTAGCATCTGTGGGACAACAAGGGGTTCAGAAGAGGAAGAAGAAAGATATCACCAAGGTCAAGTGCTTCAGTTGTGGGGAGCTAGGACATTATGCCTTTCAGTGCCCCAAGAAGAAATGCAAGGGAGAAGCTTTCGACTCAAAGGTTGCTCCAGCAAAGGTGGAGAAGGATGTCGAGACTGATGACAATTGTGCCATGAGTGTTCATGTAGGTGGGGTGTTAAATTTTAGGTATGCTCTATGCTTAAGAGCAATTTACGTCAATTTTCTTGTTAGCCCAATATCAATGTCCAGTTTAGCAATCACATTAGCATGATAGTAAAATGTAGATAGAACATAAACATAAGCAGTAGAAGACAAGCTAAGACAAGAGGACACAAGATGTGGCACCAACCAGGGACAAATCCCAATGTGGGGAAACCCTTGATCAAATCTTCTTATATTCTTCAATAGTTCAGTAGAGAGAGAGAGAGTACAAATGATTTAAAGTCAATACTGACTTGCCAAATAAGAGATCAGACATCATAGGTATTCACCATGAAGATGACACAATGAGGTTGCAATTCTGACACCAAGGACTGAAGATTTCTATACAGCAAATGATAGCCCTAGAATAGCTCAACCAATCATCCAAAGTATGGCGGCTTTCCTTCCATAAGATCATTGCATCACTGATTATGACAAAGCTGTTAATCAGGCACCTTTTACATGCTTCAAGGACTGGTGCTTTTCTTAGCAAACTTGGTCACTGGTTAGCGCACAAACTTTGTCTGCTACAGTACCCTAAACACACCCAACAGACCACCTATTGACTGCGGCTTCCATTCACACAGTCCCCCCAACTATATGCTGCCTTATAGGGTTGTTATCCTCCCGGAACGCAGCTCCTAAAGGCCTCCAACTGCTGGTTATGGCCTATATATATATATATATATATATATATATTTCATATCTCTTTGTTGAAATGAAGATCTCAATGAGTATTCAGCAGTAAGGATCTCGGTGGTACAGCAGTGATAATCTCGATGTTGCAGCAGTGATGGAGATCTTGATGATGCAATAGTGATGGCCTCAATGGTACAACAATGATGATGATCTCAGCAGTGACAAAGAAGAGGATTGGTGTCTTGGTCTTGGAGTGGCCTAGTAGGTCAAGGGTCATGGTCTTGGTGTTCGTCAATTGGAATCTCTATAAGAAGAATTATGTGCAGGTTTTCCTCTCCAAGAGGGAGAGGTTTTGGCCCTGGCAGAATGCCAACTTCTTGAGTTCTTGTCTCTTTGTTTTTGGTAGTAGTTTGATGAAGTAAACACACACACTAATAATAAGAAGAAGATCAAGCTAAGATAAATTGTAAAAGCACTTCACAAATTGTTATCAAGTCTAGAAGAATCTTACTAATGCTAACTGCCCTAGATTCTTCAATAGTTTGATTCCCCATGTGATTTAACAGATTGTTTTATGAGATAAATACATAGTGTTTGCGGGTACTTCAGTCATTGGCCTCCAAGTTCACAAACTTGGGCAAGAATCATTGTTGCTTGGATATCTAATTTTTATATGGTGGATTAAATCTTCGGTTGGGCTATAGTGAATTATTAAATTTCTGAAGCATTTTAGTCATTCTTTCGAGTAAAAAATATTGAAAATTTTATTTTCTCAAAATCCATTTAAAAACCCATGTATATTTTCTAAATTTAAATTGTAATTTATTTTTTCTAGCTTGGGTTAAGGGTTTTAGATTTATTTTGTATATATTTGGGGTTTGGGTGTTTCTACTCTTATTTTTGCATGTTAGATCAAGGAGTTAAGTGGAAGAAGAGCTAGATCTAGGTTTCCCACGACAAAATTTTCAGAAAATCAAAGAGTTGAAGCATACAAAAATTTCAGAGGAAGGGTTTTCATCTTTTGGCTTTTCCAGGGCCAGATCTACCCCCTCCAAGCCCAATGTCTCTCTCTCTTGGCTTGCATCAGCCATCCTTGCCCTCTGCATCATCTTTTCAACCCTCCTAGGCTAGTCGTTAGCCCTTCCTAGGCCTGCACAAGCCTCTCTTCCCTATTTAACCCTCCTTCCAGCCTTCTCTTCCTCCTCCTCTCCCTCTCCTTTCTCCCCTCAGCCCTCCTCCCTCGGTCTCCTCTCCTCTTACCCTAAGTCGCAACCCTTTAAGGGCTTGCGACCCTCCTTTTTGTGGCCTTTAGGCCCTAGGCCTTAGGCCTTAGCCCTAGCCCCATAACCCTATTTTCCTAAATGCTAGCCTTTCTGGGCAAAGCGTTGACCCTTCTTGGCCATTTCCAGCCTCCTTGTGGCCCGATTTATCATCCTAGCCCACTTATCCCCGCAAATTTGCTTCCCTTGTCCTAGTTCTCCAAATTTTAGCCTCTTTTGCCCCATAATTGACCTGAAACCCTAATATGAAGATTTAAAGCTAAATACTTGTCGGTTTTGCAGGATTAAGGTCTTAAAATTCATATCTAGCAAGCGGCAAGATAATCGCGAAGTTTCAACAATTTTCAATGGTGGGATCTTCAAGGCCTTGGACATAGGGTTTGACCTCCAAACTCTCATTTTGCTTCAGTTTCATTACAACAGTTAAATCATTAATTTCTAGGCCTTAAAATCATATTTTAATTGGTCAAAATCAATTAAAATTGCAAAATCTATTTTTTCACAAGTTTTGGCCACTTGGGCATCTCTATTTTGACCTAGATCTAACATTTTAGCTTGCTGGAAATTACTGCATAACTGTGAAATTCAAGTTTGAAATATTTCTAAAGCATATACTTAATTAAGACTAAAATTTTGAATTTCCAGTTCCCCAGCAAAAACTTACTATTTTTAAACATTTGGGGTAGTTTATTCAGTATTTTTAGTTTTCTGATCTGTAACTAACTTACAGTTGTAATTAGTTTATCAGTTCTGAATTTTCTGAATCATATTGTCTAAAACTCAAAAAATTAATATTTCCAATTTTAGTAAAAAAATATATTTTTAGAAAGTATTGTGCTACTATTTTTTGGCTAGTAAATTTGTTGATCTATGGTAAATTCACTGTTATAATAATCATATCAGCTCTAAAAATTACTAAGACAAACTCACCTAGAGCCCTAAATTTGAAATTCTCAAGTTTTGGTGCCTCTTGATATTTTTAAGCATGTTGGATATCTTGTTTGGGAAGTTTTTATCTTGTTGATCTATCTTTACTTACTACTGCAATCTTAAAGATCTGAAATAAAAAGGCTAATTTACATTGCTAGTTAATTTGGAAATTTTATGCTTCAATGTGCTAAGTAATTTTCATTATTTGGAGTGGTTTATGCATTGTTGTTATACATTGGTAAATCTGAATTTTCTTTAGTAGTTTTGATATAAACTGTCATCAGCATTTGGATTAACTCTTGTTATCATTTGGCATCTTGGGTTATTTGATATCTTGTGAAATTTGCATTGATATCTGTAAGCAATTTATCTTGTTTAATATTTGCATTTTGCTATTGTTAAAGTACCATTAAAATGTCTCTAATCAAAGTACTCAAAAAACTTAAGGGAATCTTAACTCAAGATAAACCTCACTCACAATCTCTTGCATAAGCATCTCACATAGGTTAGTCAATCATTCGAGCAGCGGGTGTCCATCTGGTCACTGGGTTCCAATTCATAAGAAGCAAGAATTTGTGATTCCATTAAAGCAATGGTCTCATAATAGAAAATCTATTTTAATCATAATCTTGTTTGATTTCAACCAAGTGGCTAGGCCATTCATCCATATCTCCCAAGTAAGTTGATTCTCAACTTGCTTTCCTTTACCTCATTCCATAGGGACTACGCCCCATAGCTTGTTGTTGGGAGACAACTAGAACAGAATGGGTGGTGATTAGAGTGACAACCCCTGTCTTGAGCATTATTGTGGTGCTTGTACAATTCGAGCGACAATAGGTCCCATTCAGAAATGCAGTCTTCACATCCATTTGATGGATATTTCAATCAGTGTATTCAAAACCAGCCGAGCTAACTGGATACCGGTCTAACTGACAAGTTAGCAGGCCCACCGGTTGGAACCGATCAAAAAACCCGGTCAAACACCCTGTTTGACCAAAAATTGGAGCTAACCGGTCCTTACCGGCAGAATCTAACCAGTTTGGAAGATATTAAAATAATTAATATTTTTAATGGAGTCCCTAAGTCTAAACTTAGGGAAGTTAAAAAATTAATGTCAATTAATATAAAACTGTGTTAGAAGGGTCCAAAAGTCATGGATCAAGCCAGAGTTAATCTTAGACGTTGATTAGGAACTTAATCTCGGCCGTTGAATTGTCAACGAGAAAAGTATAAAAGGAGGCTTGAGGGTCACTTGGAGAACACATTGAGTGGATCAAGATTTGGATTTTCTGGGGCAGGGTTTGCTGAGGAAGTCGAAAGAGTGATCAGAGTTGCAGCTGAGGGGCAGTGAATACAGAAGCACAGAGGCAAAGATAGTACCAGGAGGATTAGCGAAGAAGCAGGGAGAGAGGGACGTAGAGCCAGCCAGAGGCTCATGCAAAGCGAGCAAGGGCTCATGCAAAGGCAGCCAAGAGCTACACAGTGCCTCAGAGAGCCAGTGTGGGTGACATAGAGGCTCTAAGGGCTGACGCAAGGCAAGCCAGGGTGACACTGGGCAGATGCTGGGCCAGAAAGGGCTGACGCAGTCCCTAGAGGCTGACATTGGGGTTTTCATGGGGTAGATTGGAGCTAGGAGCTGTCAGAATGTTTATCGGGGGTTTCAGCCGGAATATCTGCTTTCGAGTAGAGAGGTACTACTGCCGAGATTATTCTCTGTTGGGTGAGCCGCTTTTGGCACCTAGATTGTATTTAGAAATTGCATAATAATAAAACCCTAAGATAGTTGCACTGGTTTTCCTGTATTGGGTTTTTCCGGGGACATTGGTCCAAAAACAACGATATCACTTGTGTGCTTGTTTTGTTTCCTTCAATTGATGATCTGTAATGTGTTGAACATGTACTTGTATTTATTTTCAGTATTTACATCTTAAATAACTTGTTAATTAATCAAAACAAGTAGGCAGAAATAAATTAGAAAAGTACATGAAGGGTTTCTAACAGTTAGACTTAGAAATTCCAACATACGGGCCTTTGCACTACTTGTGTTAGCCTCTACGGCCTTCTGCGTCCTCTATGTTAGCCTCTACGGCCTTCTGCGTCCTCTATGTCAGCCCTTCTGGGGCCTACGCTGTCTCTCTTGGACTGCGTTACCTCTCTGCTATGTATTCTTCAACCTTGGATGAAAATCCCTTGCTGAACTGCCCCTCGCTGAAACTAATCACTAATTCGATTTCCTCAGCAAACCTCGCCCCAAAAAATCGAATTCTTGATCTCTCTTGGTGTCCCTCCAACTGACCCTCAAGCCTCCTCATATACTTTTCCTGTTGACGATTCGACGGCCAAGATTAAGTCCCTAATCAATGGCTAATATTAGAACTGGTTTGATCCTCGTCACTTAGAACTTTCTCACCCATATTATATTAATACACATTAAGATTTTTATTTTCCTAATTTTAGACTTAGGAACTCATTAAAAATATTAATTGTTTTAATATCTCTTCATCTAGGTGGAATTTCTCCAAACGATATTTGGGTCTTAGAGATCCCATGTGCCTTAGCCCCTCACCAAATTTCAAGGCTAGAGCACATCCGATGCTACCCAAAATCAACACAAAGTAGGGAAGGTGGTGTGGGTCGTAGAGTTTTGACCATGGATACACACCTAGGTCCCTGGGTTGGTGGTTAGCAAGTAAGCCTAACGATACCTAGAGAGGCTAAAAGCTTGAGTCCACCTTATTCCCACTTGGATAGATTGCCCTGGTTGCCTAAAATGTTCAGAGACCAATGGATAGATTACCCTGGTCAAGAATCTAGTCCATGGCATTGCAGTGCCTAAAGTTCTTCATTGTTCATATAGTTTGAGATCTTCCATTGTATTTGTATATTATGAATACCTCCCTAGTTAATAGGGAGTGTTGGCAAATGTAACTAGGTTTGGTTTTCATTAATATATTTGAGTCATCATGAAATGTACTTGTCAAAAGAATAAAGAAAATATTTTTTATTATTGTAACAATGACTTATTAAAGCATGGGTTTCATGCTTGGGTCATCATTATATTAGTCATAATCCCCATTGTGGGCTCCTAGGATTAATATTGAGTTTATAGAGTCGTTGTATATTCAAAGAGACCCTTCTTGGGCTTTTGAATCATGTAAAAAGGTTTAGTATTGAGTCAAATATAATTTATGTATCCTCCACACCAAGTCAGCCTAGAAGAGATCAAGTCGGCCTAAAGACACTAATTCGACCTCACTTCGAGCTTATAAATAGAAGCAAGTCGAATTCATATGGAGCACCTCATCTCAAGCTAATTCGATATCTCAAGAGAAGCTGGAGAAGTGCGATGTAGGTCGAAATGGGTCTAAGGAAGCTAAAGGAAGTGCGAGTTAGGTGGAGTCCAGGGAGAAGAATAAAATCAAACTTCTTGTGCCTCTCTCTCTGTTCATGCCCTAGTTTGGGAGATCGAAGTCTTCCAAGTTTCGCTGATGCCAGAAGTTGCGTGATGTTGAAAGCTGTTGCATAGTCAAAGTTGTTGGAAAAGAGGTCGAAGATCTGGGAGGTTGATTTGGTGTGGAGGGAAGGTTTGGTCTTCGTCTAGAGTGAAGTCTCAAAGAATATTGTTGAAAGGAAGAATTGGACTTATGCTTGGAGGATATTCTCGTCAAGGGTCTAGGGTTTGGCATTGATCAATAAGAAGCTTCAATAAGAGAAACTTACTAAAGGGTTTTCCTCTTAAGAGAAGAGAGGTTTTGGCCCTAGCAGAGAGCCAACATCTTGTGTTGTTGTTCTTATGTTTTTGATAGCAGTTTGATGAAGTACACACACATGCATTAATAAGAAGAAGAAGAAGATTAAGCTAACAAGAGAAAAGTAAAAAGACTCCACAAATTATTATCAAGTCAAGAAGAATCACATTACATAGAATTTCCCTAGATTTTTCAACAGTTTTTGGGCTAGACGAAATTCTAAAGCTGCATCAAAGTTGTGAAGCTGCAAGGTCGTAGTTGTGAAGCTACAAGGTCGAAGTTGTGAAGTTGCCTCTTAATCAAAGTTGTGAAGTTGTTAAGTCGAAGCTTCTGAAGCTGCATTAAGGTCGAAGTTGTGAAGCTGCTAGGTTGAAGTTGTTGAAGCTGCTAGGTCGAAGTTGCACGGTAGAAGTTGTTGGAGAAGTTGCTGGAAGGTCGAAGTTTGTTACTAGAAGTTGTGTAAGGAAAGCTCATCAAGAAGGAAGGATGATTTGGCCTTAGAGGTTCTTGTTCAAGGGTCATAGGTCTTGAAATTACAATTGAAGTTCTATAAGAAGAGAAGGATTCTGGTGGGTTTTCCTCTCAATTGGAGAGGCTTTGGCCCTGGTTGATCACCTATATCTTGTGTCCTATTGTCTCATTGTTCTTTATGATTTGGTAGTTGTTTGATGAAAGAGAACACTGATAATAATAAAGGAAAGAAGAAGTTAATCAGGTAAAGTAAAAATACATCACAAGCAATTATCAATGTAAGAGAAATCACCTACACTTGTTTCCCCCTAAATTTCTCAACATGGTATCAAAGCTAAGGTGACTACATCAAGGAAGGGAAACACGAAGAAGGATACTCTCGGGCTGAAGTCTAAAGTGATTATCTTGAAAACATCAAGAGCATCAATCGTCAAGAAGGACTAACCCTCTCATCATATTGAAAAGGAATAATTAAGAGCATCAAAGAAGACCTCAAAACCCTAGCTCATCCAAAGAAGGGTTCCACAATTGAAGCATTCTTGGAAACTCACACATTCTACAATCATTATCACGAGGAAGGAAGAGCAAAGTACTTCTGGCTCTGTTTTACTGGGTTATATTCTCCACACCTGCGAAGTATTAAGTCATCCTTTTGTAGCAGCAAGTATCAAATTGTAGCCACAATCAAGGATCAAGTTTTGTGCCAAGAAGGTCCCCTTTGCAAGCCGAAATAACAAGAAAAAGAAATCAAGTCAAGTGAAGTAGAAAGGAGGCAAATTTGTAAATCTTCTAGCCACATGTGCGATCTAGGGTTATTGTAGAAAAGGCTGAAATTGCATAACTCCTACAACAAGTTGAAATTCTAAAGAAGGGCCAAAATTTGGGGTTTTGAAACAAGTTTAACTAGCGTTGTATTAAAGGAAGAAAAGCAAGAAAAAGCATTGTCATCATCATCAAGGAATCAATGTGATCTCTTTTTAAGCCAATGATCACTTTTGAAGAAAGACATCTTCTCCAAGAAGACATCATCATCAAAATCAAGAAGGCATCAAGTTGAAGATTTCATCATCTAGGAGTATCTTCACTTGACAAGCAAGTATTTTTATATCTATATTTGAATATGTCAAAATGACTTGATATTGCAAGGAGAGCAACAAATTGGTTGGGTCGTCAAACTTTCTTGCATGGAAAAAGAGGATAGATTTGATCCTCAAAAAATGAAGTCGATAGTCATGTTAAGGGTTTAATTGTCGAACTACCAAAAGAAGAAGCTCAAGCTCTACAAGATGAAGATATCAAAAAAAGAAGGAATAGTCTCATACTTTATGAGGGTGCCAAAAATAAGAGACCAACTCCAAGAGTTGGGAGAAATAATGTTTGACAAGGAAATGACTACCATAGTGCTCAATGCACTACCAAAGGAATGGGGCAACTTCACATCGAACATCTATGGGAAGAAGGACGTTGCTCCATTCAATGAACTGTGGTCATTGTGCAAAATCGAGGAAACCAAGTTGAAGGCAAAAATCGATGTAGGATCAAGCAAGGAAGCTCAAGCATTTGCTGCCATGTTTATAAGAAATGGGAAGTTTGGGAAGCTTGGTCCTCAAAAAGAGAAGAAGAAGGTGTCGAAGGTTCAATGCTATGGTTGTCATGAATATGGGCACTACAAGAGAGATTGTTCAAAGCTCAAGAAGGACAACCACAAAAGAGGAAGGGAAGAAACCCATATCACTGAAGAAGTGGAAGAAGCTGAAAAGAAGAAATCCAAAAAGTAAAAGTAGACTATGATTGAGATAGTCCTCCTCACCTGGTTCTTTTCAAGTTTTTTGTTGTAAAGTATAACTGTCATGGTAGGAATCATTAGAAGCATGATAGAATGCATCATGTTAGGAGATGGTTGTGAAAATTCTATCACTACAACAACTGATTTATTTTACCTACTTATTTCCCAATAAGTTATTTACGAAAACCCTTCAGTAAACATTAGAATAAATTTTGCTACAGATCACTTCATAATACAGAAACAAACACATGCACAAGAATCAGCACATCAACACAGATATTTTGGACAATTGTCCCCGGAAAAACCCAATGTGGGAAAACCGGTGCAGCAGAGAAGGATTTTATTATTCAGCAATTCTTCAGTACAACTGGGTGCCAAACAAGCTTACCCAACAGAGAAAAATTCTCCAGCACTTCTCCCAGTCTCTGCATCAGGTTTGCTGGCGTCTGCGTCAACACTAGGCCTCTCTGCGTCACCCACGCAGGCCCTTCAGTGACTGCGCAGTATGTTGCCTCTGTGTTTGCCTCTCCAACCTCTGCGCTGGTCTTCTGGTGTTGTTCACAACTCTCTGTTCCGTACCTGCTGCCTCTTGCTGCTTTCCAAACCACTAGTTCGAATTTCTCAGTTAACCCCGCTCCAGAAATAGAATTGATTAGTCTCCCTCAATGTGTTCTCCAACTGACCCTCAAGCCCCTTCTTATACTTTTCCTGTTGGTCCTTCAACGATCGAGATTAAATCTTTAATCAACGACAATGATTAGATGTGGCTTGATCTATGACTTTAGGAACCTTCTAACCCAGTTTTATATTAATACCCCTTAATATTTTATTTCTCCTGAGCTTAGACTTAGGAACTCCATTAAAAATATTAATTATTTTAATATCTCCCAAACCGGTTAGAATCTGCCCAAAATATTTCTGGGTCTTGGAGATCTCATGTGCTTTAGCCTCTCCATCAATTTTCATGGCTAGAGCACATTCGATGTTACCCCAAATCAACACTCCCTCTTAGCGAGGACTATGCTCTAGTAATACTCTTCACTGAGCATCACACTGATTATCCGGCACTGGTACCTGTGCTGATGCTAAGCCTCCCCGCCCAACATCCTCTGCACTACTGCATCCTGTACTACTGCCCATGGCTCCGCCACTACCACTGTTGCATCCGTATGACAGCTCCCTCTGCATCCGTGCTGTTGCTGGTCCTTTCTCCCAACACTGCAACTCCCTCTGCATCCGTGTTGTTGCTGGTCCTTTCCCCAACGCTACATCTGCATTGCATCCTCTTCTCATCATGCTGCATCGTGCTACTGCTGACCGCTAATGCACTGCAACATCATACCCATTTCGGCTACTGAAATGGATTCTTTATCATCCCCATCTTCTCCCTGAAATAATTAAACTTCGTTCTTCCAAGGGCCTTGGTAAGGATGTTTTCCACCTGCTCTCTGTAGGAGTATAACTCAATTGTACGGCTCCTCGCTGGACACAGTGTCTGACAAAGTGACATCGAATATCAATATGTTTTGACCGATCATGAAACACTGGATTCTTAGAGAGCTTGATGCAACTCTAATTATCACACATGATCCTGGTCGCCTCCATCTTTCCTTTGAATAGGTTCACAAGCAGTTTTCTAAGCCATATGGCCTCGCACGAAACTGTGCTTGCAGCCATATATTCTGCCTCAGCTGAGCTCATAGCCACGGATTTATGTTTCCTACTACACCGGGAGGTCTTTCCTGATCTAATGTTGAAACAATACCCAGAGGTACTTCTCCGATCCACTGAACTTCTAGCACAATCTGCATCAATAAATCCACTCAATCTGATATCCTTAGCCCTGGTGTACAAGAGTCCATAATCGATTATTCCCTATAAATATCTAAGAACATGTTTGGTTGTTGCCCAGTGCACCCTCTTTGGTTCCACCATGAACTAACTGAGGGTGTTGACAGCACAACAAATGTCTAGCCTGGTATTAACCAGATACATCAGGGACCTTATGAGGTGCCTGTATAAGGTGGGATCAACATCTTTGTCTTTTGATGCATCAATTTTCTTCTAGTTGGTGATCATTGGGGTAGTCATGGGTCTAGAATCCTCCATCCTAAATCTCTTCAGAATTTATGTAGCATATCTCCCTTGCCCAAGGAAGATCTCCCCCTTTTGCTGCCAAACTTCCAACCCCAAGAAATAATGCATTCATCCCCAATCCTCCATGTCAAATTCTGTGGCTAGATTCTTCTTGTAGTCCCCGATGAGCTTGGATGATCCTGTCAAGAGGAGATCATCCATATATAGTACTAGGATTAGAGGCTCATTCTCTACAACAGATAGTAGAGAATTGGATCTGCGTCACTCTTGACAAATCCCATCTTCTGCAAGTAGGCATCAATTCGACCATACCATGCTCTAGGTGCCTGTTTCAGCCCATATAAGGCTTTCTTCAATCTGCATACATGAGACTTCTTCTCATGTGCCTCAAAGCCTTTTGGTTGTTCAATGTATACCTCTTCTTCTATCAGCCCGTTCAGAAATGTTGTTTTGACAATCCATCTGATGAATCTCCCATCCCATCTGTCCTGCAAGAGATATCACGATTCTAGATGTATAACTGGATACCAGGGCGAAGGTCTCTACGTAGTCAATTCCTTCCTTATGAGCATAACCCTTAGCCACAAACCTAGCTTTTTATTTTTCCACACTGTCATCTACAACATATTTAATCTTGTAGATCCATCTCGAACCTACCACCAATCTGTCTTGAGACATTGGCACTACCTCCCAGACATCATTCACCATTATGGAGTTGTATTCCTCTACCATCGCATCCAACCAAACCTAATGTTAAGCAACGTCTTGAAAACTGGCAGGCTCTTCATCCTAAGCTACTAATGCCTAATATCTATCTGGTAGTTTTCTCTCCCTCTTATTGTTCCTTGGTGCACTGATGAAATCCTCTGCATTTCGTACAATCTAACAAAGTTCCCTGCTCGTTCTTCCTCTGCCAGCAGGTGCTTCTGTTAGCTCCTCCTCCTCCTCCTCATGTGATTCTTCCTGATCCGAAGAAGAATTCTTTACTTCCGTTCTTTGAAGAGGTTTGACCAACAGCTCCTCTTTTGACTGCTCCTCGGAAAGCATTTCTCGAGATTTTCTGAAAGCCCTGTCCTCCCTGAACTTCACATCTCGTCAAACTACTACCTTTCTGCTCCCTGGAAGATAGATTTTGCATGCCTTAGCGTTCTCGCTATATCCCACTAGATATCCTTTCTCTGCAGTTTGATCCAACTTCTTCCTCTCTTCCTCAGGTATGCGACAATATGCTAAGCTCCCAAAATATCCTGAAATGACTAACTTTAGACATCTTCCCTGTGAAGACTTTCTCTGGAGTAATCTTGCCCAATGCCCGATAAGGCGTTCTATTCTGAACATAGATTGTCGTGTTGCATGCTTCTGCCCATAGGAATTTTGGCATATCTTGATCATACCTCATGGCCCTAGTTGCTTCTACGATAGCCCTGTTCTTCCTCTCTGCTACTCCATTCTGCTTTGGATTTTAAGGAGTCGTCTACTCTCTTCTAATGCCCTCCTTAGCGCAAAAATCAATTAAGTTCTTATCGACATACTCTCCACCATTATCTGAGTGCAAAACTTTTATTTTCTTCTCAGTCGGATTTTCCACCAGAGCCTTAAACTCTTTGAATCGATAGAAAAACTCGTCCTTGGTTTTCAAAAAATAAATCCAAGTTTTCCTTGAGTGGTCATCAATGAAGGTGACGAAGTACTTGGCACCACAAAGAGCTTTAGTGGACATAGGTCCGCGGATATCTAAGTGTATCAATCCTAGTACACTCTTGGCCCTGTTCTTACTTCTAGGAAATGTTGCTTTAGCATACTTTCCCATAGCACATCATCTGCATACATCATCTCGTTCCATGCTAAGATCCGGAACTCCTGTTACAATGTTCCTGAGAATTCTCAAAGCCCCATGGTGCAAATGTCCCATTCTTCTGTGCCATAGTTCGATCAAATCCTTGTCTCCATGACTGCCTATTAGTGCCATTGCTGATTCTAGTTGTAGTTTGTACAACCTGTTACTTTTGATCCCGATCTACACTTTCTTTTTCCAACTCGTGTGTTTAACATATACTTTCTCCTTAATGAAGAAAACATCATAGCCTTTGCCTTGAAGTTGCGACACAGAAAGTAAGTTCATCCCTAGTCCTGGTACATGCAGCACATTGGCAGCACGAAACCGCTCTCCCGTTTCTGTTTGAAAACTATAGTACCCCTTCCTACTGGAGTATATAGTTTTCCTTGTTCCCCATGCTGATCTGGAAGTTCATCCTCTCCTCTTGATAATCTGAGAAACATTCACGAATTCTTGTCATATGCCAAGAGGCTCCACTGTCTATATACCATACCTTTGATGATGCAGAGCTAGTCACACAAGCCACTTCTTCTTCCAGCCTGGAAGCGAACATAGAGAAATTGAAATAACTGTCTCTTGTGAAATTTTCTGAAAATTTGTGCGAGTCTCCTGAGGTAGATGCCTCTGCATCATGGTCTCGACCCATAATTGATTTTCCCTCCCTGTCTTTGATTACTTGCTCTAATACCATGTGAAAATTTTATCACTGCAACAACTGATTTATTTTACCTGCTTATTTCCCAATAAGTTATTTACGAAAACCCTTCAGTAAACATTAAAATAAATTATGCTGCAGATATCACACCATAATACAGAAACAAACGTGCACAAGAATCAACACATCAACACAGATATTTTGGACAATTGTCCCCGAAAAACCCCAATGTGGGAAAACCGATGCAGCAGAGGAGGATTTTATTATTTAGCAATTATTCAGTACAACTGGGTGCCAAATTGGCTTACCCAACAAAGAAAAATTCTCCAACACTTCTCCCTGTCTCAGCGTTAGGCTTGTTGGCCTCTGCGTCAGCTCATGCCTCTCTGTGTCAGCACTGGGCCTCTCTGCGTCAGCTCCTGCCTCTTTGCGTCAGCAGTGGGCCTCTCTATGTCACCCACGCAAGCCTTTCAGTGACTGCATAATCTATTGCCTCTTCTTGATCTAAAGATGAACTGAGGTTGCCATTGATGTCAACCCAAGCAGCACAAAGGATGACCCTGAACTTCCATGGCACATTCGGCATCATCTTTCATGGTTTCTCGTCTCATAACCATTATAGGAATATTCTACTCAAAAATATATTTCTATTGGTATATAGCTCTCCTCGTAATTCCTCACGGTTTGTAAGTTATTCAAGATTGAAGTTAGTAACCCCAATTAGTGAGCTAAAACCCCATGGGGTTGTGGCATGGAATTTATCATTTATTTTGGTCATTGAATAGTCAATAATTAATAATTTTTCAGCTCTTAAAATCCCTCCAACATTCTCTATAGAAGCCCCTCTCAACTCGATAAAAAGAAATCTCATATATCCTCCAAAAGTAGTGATCGTGGAATTTTCACTATAACTTTATTTCTGAGAAGTCTTAGATGTTGAAATTAAAACCCATTTGAGTCGAAATCCTAATGAATGTCATGACCTAATTTTAGATCTTGGTTCGTTATATTTTCGGAGATATGATCTATGGAAGTTAGGGTTTTTGCAGGCTCCCGAATTTCATCTGCAAGAGGTGACCTTGGGAAAACCGTTATAACTCTCTCTGAGAAGCGGATTGGAATTCTGTAAGAAGTGGCAGATAGTGCACGGACTGTAGTTTTCTGTGTATCAATTTCAGAGGCGAAGGCGAAAACAGTGACACGTGGCACGTCGTACAAGTTCCCTCTACTGAACTAGTCTATAATTAGGACATTGTGAGAGATTGGGCATAACTTTGCCTTGAAGAATCCAAATCAGGCCAGACATGTGGCATTCGAAAGAAGACTCAGAGGGCTACTACAAGATCGAAGATCACATATTGGGGATCTAAAATCACAGAGATACATCAAATTCAATATCATGCTCCTAGAGAAACAAAGATAACAAAAAAAAAAAACTAGATCAAGTGCTATCAAGGGGTGCAAATGACCAGACTTTCTAGGGCAACGAAGAGCAAGGTGCAGCAAAATGATGCAATAGAGGTAAGCTCCAAGTAAGTATCTTCAATATATGCATGTTCATCTCTTAATTGCATTAGGTTCTTTGTATTCTAATTTGTTGTTTTTGTTTAGCACTAACATATGCTCTGTAGGATGAGGTAAGTTTTGCTATGATCATGTCATGGGTATTTCCTAGAAGACTTTTTGCAAGTATTATATATTCATCAAGAGAAGACTCAATGCATAATCTAATGTTCCGAAGAGTGAGAAAGCGTAGCATGACAAGAACAACAATCAAGGTACAAAATAGCAGCAAAAAGTTCACCACATGAAGTTTTCAAGTGGGAAGCATTGCATACAGTCATTGTAAAAGTATCATTGTACAGAGTCATTGTAAAAGCATCATTGTAAAAGTTGTACAAGTGTCTATCTGCCAAGAGTTGAAGAGGCAGTGTCGGGAGGTCTAGGATCATCATTAGGTGGTTGTGTCATAGTTGGGGTTATGGTCTAGTGTGTTTTCTTCTTCTACATCATTCTATATCATTGTAAAGTGGACCATTTTCCTTGGTATGGGAGTCCATTCTTCTTTTATTCTTCTATAGGGTGGTAGGGTGTTAGGGTGGTGCTACGCTGGTGCATGAAGTCACCAACAAGTTCAAGCCTGGGAAAACTTCAGGGTGGTAGGTTCATGCTAGGGTGAGTTGTAGCTCATTGGGTGTTGGGGCATCTGTTCAGTTGACTACTGAAGAATCTCGGGCGTTGGGGCGTCCATCCAGTGGGAGCTGGAGAAGAATGCTTTTCTATATTTTAGGAAGTTGAAGCTTTCTTTTCAATTGGAGTTGAAGATTAAAGAATTATTAGAAAAGCGTTCAGGTGGTTTTTGTCCCGAAGGGGGTTTCCACCTTAAAAACTGTGTGCATTTGTGTTCCTTTTGTTTATGACTATCATTCTACAAACACTGATAATAATTGAAGATTAACTAATGCTCTGAAAGATTAATAATAATACTAATTGAAAGGAATACTGATTCACCCCCCCCCCCCCCCCCAATGTTTCCAACAATTGGTATCAAAGCTTGGTTCCTTCAATAGCAGTTTAACAACTGGAAGGAGATCATGGAGCATACCAAGAATGGTGTACCTCTATTCAATGAAAATAATTATGCACTCTGGAAAGGAATAATGGAGATCTATCTCTTGGCGTAAGGTTACGAAGTATGGGTCACTGTTCAAAATGGCTTTACACCAACCGCGGATGAACAAGGTAAGATAAATTTGGTAAATGATGCAAAAGCAAAGAATATTATTATCAGTGGACTTATTGAATCTACTTATCATAAGGTGTTGGGTTGTAAAACCGCCAAAAATGCATGGAACAAACTTGAGAATATATATGCAGGTGACTCAAATGTCAAAGATAGCTCATCATCCGATGAAGACAGTGACAGTGAAGAAGAAGCCAATGAGAGAGTATTGTTTATGGCCAAGCACAATAAACAAGAGGTATCAAACAACGAAGAAGAAGGGTTGACCATAGAAGAATTTTCTAAGGAGGCAATCAAACTTATAAAAGAGCTCAAGGCTGAGAAGATCCGTTCCAATACTCTTGAAGAACAAGTTCAAGGTCTCAAAATTGAAGTTGAAGAACACAAATGTATTGAAGAGTCACTTCAAAAGAAGTTGGAAGAAAGCAACCAAGAAAGGGAAGCATTAGAAGCCGAAGTAGTCTCGTTGCGTAAGGAAGTGAAGAAGGGAAACATTGTCCAAAACTATGCCAACAGCTCAAGGGCGTTGGAAGAAATCAATAATACAGTGACACGAGACCTCAAGAGAGAAGTCCAACAAAAGCAACAAGAACTCGACACAGCATTTGCAGAGATTAGCAGGATCACACAACAAATGCAGGAAGCAGAAATTGAAAGGAAGGAGTTTGATCAAAGATACATATCCGTTGTTGACCAAAAGCAAAAGGAATTAGAAACATCTTTAATAGAAAGAAGCAGGCTCAAGATTGAAAATGAGAAGCAGAAGGAACGGATATAGGTTCTCAACAGAGAAGTATTGAAGACCACTCTTCTCAAGCTACAGGTTGAGGAGGCAGAAAAAAGAAGGAAGATCTTGAAAAGATGGTTTCAAGAAGATCTTGCTCTAAAGCAAGAAGAACTTGATGCAACCCATGATGAGATCAACAAACTCAAGGGATTGCAAAAAGAACACTTACAAGGTAAGATAGATGAAGAAGCAAAAATGAAGGCAATTAAAGATGGTAAAGCTCCAGTTGATGAAGGTACAAGTTTGCTCTACTGAACTAGTCCATAATTAGGTCATTGTAGGAGATTGGGCATAGCTTTCCCTTGAAGAATCCAAATCGGGTCAGACCGGTGGCATTGGAAAGAAGACTCAGAGGGCTACTACAGGACCGAAGATCACATATTGGGGATCTGAAATCATAGAGATACATCAGATTCAATATCGTGCTCCTAGAAGGAAAAAAAAAAAAAACTAGATCAAGTGTTTTCAAGGAGTGCAAAGGACCAGACTTTGTAGGGCAACAAAGAGCAAGGTGCAACAAAATGATGCAGCAGAGGTAAGCACCAGGTAAGTATCTTCTATATATGCATGTTTATCTCTTAATTGCATTAGGCTATTTGTATTCTAATTTGTTGTTTTTGTTTAGCACTGACATATGATCTGCAGGATGAGGTAAGTTTTGTTATTATCATGTCCTAGGTATTTCCTTGAAGACTTTTTGCAAGTATTATATATTCATCAAGAGAAAACTCAATGCATAATCTAATGTTTCGAAGAGTGAGAAAGGGTAGCATGACAAGAGCAGCAATCAAGGTGCAGAACAGCAGCAAGAAGTTCACCACATGAAGTTCAAGTGGGCAGCGCTGCATACAGTGGTTGTAAAAGTATCATTGTATAGAGTCATTGTAAAAGCATCATTGTAAAAGTTGTACAAGTGTCTATCTGTTAAGAGTTGAAGAGGCAGTGTCGAGAGGTCTAAGATCATCATTAGGTGGTTGTGTCATAGTTGGGTTATGGTCTAGTGTGTTTTCTTCTTCTACATCATTCTATATCATTGTAAAGTGGACCATTTTCCCTAGTATGGGAGTCCATTCTTCTTTTATTCTTCTATAGGGTGGTGGTAGGGTGGTGCATGAAGTCACCAACAGGTTCAAGCCTGTGAAAACTTCAGGGTGGTGGGTTGGTGCTAAGGTGAGTTGTAGCTCATTGGGTGTTGGGGCATCCGTTCAATTGACTATTGAAGAATCTCGGGCGTTGGAGCGTCCATCCAGTGGGAGCTGGAGAAGAATGCTTTTCTAGATTCTAGGAAGTTAGAGATTTCTTTTCAATTGGAGTTGAAGAATAAAGAATTATTAGAAAAGCATTCAGGTGGTTTTTGTCCCGGTGGGGATTTCCACCTTAAAAACTGTGTGCATTTGTGTTCTTTTTGTTTACTGCTATCATTGTACAAACACTAATAATAATTGATAATACTAATTGAAAGGAATACTGATTCACCCCCCTCCCTCTTAGTATTTCCAACACCTCTGCGTCTGCTTGAGAGGCTCTGCTTCCGCCTCTTTAACCTCTGCGTTGGTCTTCTGGTGTTGTTCCCGACTCTCTATTCCATACCCGCTACCTCTTGCTGCTTTCCAGACCACTAGTTTGAATTTCTCAACTAACCCCGCTCCAAAAATCGAACCGACTGGTCTCCCTCAGTGTGTTCTCCAACTGACCCTCAAGCCTCTTCTTATATTTTTCCTATTGGTTCTTCAACGGTCGAGATTAAATCTCTAATCAACGGCTAGGATTAGATTTGGCTTGATCCATGACTTTTGGAACCTTCTAACCCAGTTTTATATTAATACCCATTAATATTTTATTTTTCCTAAGTTCAGACTTAGGAACTCCATTAAAAATATTAATTATTTTAATATCTCCCAAACTGATTAGAATCTGCCCAAACCATTTATGGGTCTTGGAGATCTCATGTGCTTTAGCCTCTCCACCAATTTTCATGACTAAAGCACATCTGATGCTACCCCAAATCAAGAATGGCATCATAGAAGCATACGATTGAAAGTAAAACCTCTTGACATCATCATAAAGAAGCATGAAAGATAACTAAAATAGAAGTCTATGGTTGCCACCTATAGAAGGATGTAGCTCTTGGTAACCTCATTAGAAGCATAAGTAGTACTTATGGGAAAAAGAAAGTCATCTAGTATAGAGCTCATCATACATCATTCAAAAGGAGCATTTGCAGGATGAGGATGATCAAGATCCTCCGTTGGAATCTTCATTGGAAGGTTCACCTACTAAAAGAAGCAAGTGTCTCGTTGGGAATTCCAACTTGTATGGGATTCATGGGATGATGGTATGATGTCAAAAGAAGTGAAGTAGGTCAAGGGATTGAAGTTCTTTCAATCAAGGAAGCTGTCGAAGGAAGTCTAGATGACCAAAAGAAAGAGATGAGGTATGTATGCTTGTACTTGATAAAATAGAGTCATGTCACATGGTTACAAATATCACGAATGAGTGCTCTACCTCAAGAGCATGATCAAAAGAAAGGATCTCCTCTTATGAAAGGATGCATGAAGCGATGGTTCACACATTGACTAGATGAAATCAACAATATGTCCTCATATGAAATATGATGTGGTTGACAAAGTTGAAAGGAACTATAATTGGAAGTTCTTGGGAGGAAATGTGTGAATAACGAAAGGAAGAGATCATGAAAAATGTAACTACGAAGAAGGAAATCAACTTCCAAGGACTAGAAAATTTGACTATAATATCTCCATGTGAAAGATATGAAGATCTTGATAAAGTCTGAAAAAGAAAGAGACCCTTGACGTTGTATATCTTTTTGGAGATGTGTCAATATATATGCAGGATGTTGATGCAAACAAGGAGATGTCATGATGAAAGACCATCACAAATTTATTTTTGATTTAATGTTCATTTTCTATTTTTGAATAATATCTGGATGGGCTAATGCAGGGCTACCAAAGGAAGAGTTGTAGATGTCATCTACAACTGACACTCATGTGGTAGGATGAAAGACCCAAAAGGAAACATGATGCGAAGAAGTTAGCAAGGTATGGAGGAAAGGCCAAATATGGACTAATGGATCACTTCTCAATGAAAGAAAGGATGACATGACTGACATGATTCATGAACGAATGTGACGGATGGTCGATTCCCTATGAAGAAGTCCTAAAAGGATGACGACTCCTGAATAAAGAAAAAGTTCATGACATCGAAAGGAGGAGCTCTTCAAGCAACTGGTTGTCCCATGATCTCCACCTAAAGAGTCGCTGGAAGCAAGTCCCTGGTCAAAAGGGAGCTTGGTCAAGTCCTCAATTAAGAGGGAGCTTGGGTACATTCCTTTTATAGGAATGGGTACATTCCTTCACTAGAATGGGCACATTCCTTCACTAGAATGGGCATATCCTCCCTAATTGAGAGGGAGAGATAGACACATCATTCTTGTCTTCATCTGGAAATATAGAATAGAGGATTGGGTAAGCATCTAGCATCTGATACTCTTTGAGGATGTGGTACGGCATCCAAGATAAGAGTAGTCGTAGAGGGCCGATATTCTTTGAGGACTGGGAATCCAAGATAAGAATGGTCCTGTTGGAACATACTGTGGGAGAACCCGGGTGGGATATGTTCCGAGAGAGACAATGATGAGGGTGTCTATAAATCATTGGTCACACTAGCATTGTGCTCTGATCTTGTGAAGAGATAGAGTTGTTAGTCAAGGATTTGCTATGTAACAATGCTATATAATATGATGTTATACAAATGGGTTACCAATCCGACTCTTCTTATGAGAATTCTTCAAAATGAGAATGTCCAAGTACCTTGTATGGATTGTGTATACCTCCCTAGTTAAGAGGGAGTGTTGAAATATGTAACAAGGTTCGGTCTTCATAATGGCATATATAATCGTGATTTTATGTATTTAATGAAAAGAGAAAAATAAATTTATTATTTGTGTTCTTGAGGCATGGGTTTCATGCTCAAGGGAAATTTATCTTTAGGTCAAGCACCCATTGAGTTCTTCTAGGTTTGTCATAAAGTCAATTAAGTCATTGTCACATATTGAAAACCCATTTGAGCATGTTACATATTGTAAAGAAAATTTTATTGAGTCAAAATAGACTCAAAAAACCTCCAAGACCTCGTCATGGCACAAAGATCAAGTCGGCCTACATGAACGGACAAGTCAGTGCCAAGATAGCAATTCATACCCCTCACAAGCTTATAAATAAGAAGGAATTTGACCTCATTTGAATACTCACCTAAGTATGATCTCTTAAGTTGGAAAAGGATGAAGAAGAAGAGGAAGATGAAGATAGAAGTTTTTGGACCTCCCTCTCTCTCTCTCTCTTGTTAGGGTTTTTACAGTTTCTGGGCTAGACGAAATCCTGAAGCTGCATTGAAACCGTGAAACTGCAAGGTCGAAGTTATGAAGCTGCAAGGTCGAAGTTATGAAGTTGCCTCTAGATCGAAGTTGTGAAGTTGTTAGGTTGAAGCTGTTGATGTTGCATCAAGGTCAAAGTTGTGAAGCTGCTAGGTTGAAGTTGTTGAATCTACTAGGTCGAAGTTGTTGATATTGTCGCTTGGGTCGAAGTTGCTGGAGAAGTTGTTGGAAGGTCGAAGTTTGTTACTGGAAGCTGTGTAAGGAAAGTTCATCAAGAGGGAAGGATGACTTGGTCTTGGGGGTCCTGGTCAAGGGTCATAGATTATGGAATTTGTCAATTGAAGTTCTATAAGAAGAGAAGGATTTTGGTGGGTTTTCCTCTTAGTTGGAGAGGTTTTGGCCCTAGCTAATTGCATATATCTTGTGTCCTATTGTCTCATTGTTCTTTATGATTTGGTAGTTGTTTGATGATAGAGAACACTGATATAATAAAGGAAATAAGAAGTTATCAAGTAAAAAGACATCACAAGTAGTTATCAAAGTAAGAGAAATCACCTACACTTGTTACGCTAGAAATTTCTCAACAACCTATTCATGCATTGATCCATGACAACAATCATCAAATTGAACACACCCAGATACTACAGAACAGTGTCATTATTTTGCATCACGATAAATTTCATCACGACATTATCGGCAGCTAGTGGGTTCACTCATGTATCTTGTGAACACACGACCAGATATGTGTTATGCAGTCAACCAGTTGAGCCATGCTATGGCTAGGCCAACCACACTATATTGGAAGGCAGGTAAGCATCTTTTACGGTACCTCAGAGGCACTACCCAGTTTGGACTATGGTACAGACAAACAAAGGGAGTGAAGTTGTGTGGCTTCACAGATGTAGATTGGCTGGGGAGTCCATCAGACCAAAAGAGTAAATCAGGTGGAATTTTCAGTGTTGGGTCCGCAGTTGTTTATTGGTACAGCAGGAAGCAAAGATCTGTGGCACTCAGCTAGGAAAAAACAGAATACATGGTTGCAAGTCAAGCAACATGTGAGGCGATCTAGATGAGAAGGAAACTTGTTGGACTGTTTGGTCAGATGATGGATCCAACTGTGATCTACTATGATAATTAGAGCTGCATCAAGCTCTCTGAGAATCTTGTTTTTCATAATCGGTCCAAGCATATAGATATCTGTTATCACTATTTATGGGACAATGTGTAGAGGCAGATAATGTTGCTTCAATACATTCCGACGGAGGAACAAGATGCTTACATTTTGAAAAAGGCCTTGTCAAGAGGGAAGTTCGAGTTCCACAGGTGCAGGATAGGGGTGGTTGATAATCCCTTTCTTGCTAAGAGGGAGTGCTGAAAAATGCAATAGGAAATTTCAATTTGATTTTACCTTGATTAAATTTGAATTTCCACATCAGCAGAGAACTTGGATGCAGTTAACTTGTGTGACATGACTTGTGTTACCCAGTTTACTCAGTAAATTCGAGTTGGCGGAGTTAGAGTTCAGTTAGGCATGTGTGATTGCTAATTTGTAGCAATAAAAGTTAGTTATCTCAAGTTGTTTTCAGTTAAACTAGTTCTAACTGTTGGAGGAACTAGTGGAAGGTCAATTGTCTATGGGACTTCAGTCAAACTCATTGATCATACAGTTAATTGATCAATCATCCCAAAATAGCTAGTGCATGCAGAGAATTCAAGTTCCCCAGCTGTGGTGGAGATTCCAAGGCAGTGTAACATCAATTGTAGACTAGTCTTGAGTGTACAGGTGTCACATGTAGTCAGATAATCAACCTTGGGAATTGTGCAATCCATTTTGGAAAAATTCCTAAATAACAGGGGCCTAATTTCTCAAGGAATTGCGCAAGGAAATAGGGGCTCAAGCAAAGGCATAAATTGACTAAGTCTAGGTCAAAACTTCTCAACGAGCAGAGAAATAGGTTATTCACTTGCAGGTTGTGCTCAGTTTAGAAAAGAAATTGTAACACATCTATATTCATCAAATTAATGTAAGTAGGCATAGGGGTTTTTAGCAGATTGCTTTCCCCTGGAAAAATATTGTTTGCATGCGTGTTATTTCTCACTGCATGTTTGTGATTGATGTTCTAAATTGTGAATTGAATTCTGCAGAGCAGTAGAGTATGTTTGTATCTTGTGATTTTGATTAAAATTTCATGAGCAGTTGCAAATCTACACCATAATTTCTACATAGATCTAATCATGATGGAGTTTGCCAATGGTGCACTAGTGGGAAGCAAGTAAAAGGAGCATTCCCTTCAAGAAAAAGTAGAACCAATCAGGTACTTCATCTTGTACATTCTGATTTATGTGGATCAATGCCTTTAACTTCTCTTGGTGGCTACTTGTATTATATAATCTTTGCAGATGATTTTTCTCGCAAGATATGGATCTAGTTTTTGAAAAATAAAATTCAAGCATTTAACATGTTTAAAAATTACAAAGCTTTGGTAGAAAAGCAAACTAGAAAACAAATCGAAATCTTCAGATCTAACAGTGGAGGAGAGTTCACTTCAAATGATTTCATTGACTTCTACAAAGAAGTTGGAATAAGGAAAGAGACCTCAGTACCGTATAACCCAAAACAAAATGGTGTGGTTGAGATAAAGAATAGAACTATCATGGAAGCAATCAAAGCTATGTTGCATGATCAGAAACTACCAAAGTTTCTATGGGGAGAAGCTACTAACACAACTGTCTATGTCCAAAATAGATCTCTTCACTATGCCCTAAACAACAATACTCTCGGAGAAGTCTTCTCTAGTGAAAAAACCGAGGTTAGGCACTAAAGGATATTTGACTGCCCTATCTACTTTCATGTGTTTTAGGAAAAAAGTACCAAGCTGGAAGCTTCAAGTAAGAAAGGTATGATTGTTGGTTATTGTGAAAATTCTAAAGCTTACAGAATATATGCACCTGGACAAAAGAAATATAGAGTTTAGAAAGGATGTAACATTTGACGAAGATGCAACTCTTGGAAAGGCAAGAGACACTCCTCTTCTTCCTGCTAATGTTGATATTCAAGATGATGCATTTCAAATACAAGAAAATCCTGAGCCTGAAATTGATCCTGTTGATGAACCCATGGAGCCCATGGATCCTTTGGATCCTCCTCCATGTGATCCTCCTACTAAAAAGAGACCTTTATGGCTTCATGACACCCTTCAAGATGTTGATAAACATGTTGCTCCCAGAGGAACTTTCAGAGAAAGCAAGAAACCATGTCGATTCCAAGAATATGGTGTAGCCATGAGCAACATTATTCAAGCCGAACAATGCACTTTTGAAGGAGTTATGAAGGCTCAAGTGTGGAAAAATGCACTGGCTAAAGAATATGAGTCCATCATACATAATGATGCATGGGAAGTAGTTTCAAGACCCAAAGATTGAAGAAAGCTCTCTATGGATTAAAGCGAGCCCTAAAGAGCTTGGTATGCCCGCATTGATAACTTCTAGATGAAGCTTGGTTTTACTAGAAGCAATGTTGATCCAAATCTCTATTTCAAAACAATCCAAGGTATGCCTTTGATTTTGGTATTATATATTGATCACTTATTCTTGATAGGTGGAGAACATCTTACCCTCTAGTGTAAGAGAGAGTTAGCTTTTGAGTTTGAGAGGAAAAATCTTCATTTGATGCACTCCTTTCTAGGCCTAGAGGTATGGCAAGTGACCTAGTGAGATTTTCCTTTCTCAAGGAACATATGTTGTCAAGCTACTAGAAAGATTTAGTATGACATAATGCAAGTCCATGAATTCTCCAATGGAAATGAATTTCAAGAAGTTATGTGTTGAAGCTGCAGGCCTTGATTTGGCCAAATCCTTTTGAGTACCGACAACTGATTAGGGCTTCGATATTCTTAGTGAACACTCGACCGGACATATGTTTTGCGGTCAATACTTTGATCCAATATATGATTAAACCATCTCATGCATGTTGCATTGCTGCAAAGCATGTGCTCAGATACCTGCATGGGGCCATCAATCTTGGATTGAAATATACTGTTGGAGATGTAAGACTTCTTGGGTACTCTAATGCTGATTGCACTAGTAATTCTATTGACAGAAAAAGCACATTTGGGTGCTACTTCAGCTTAGGATCTGCCATGATATCTTGGATGAATAAAAAACAAATGTTTGTAGCCCTTAGCATGGTTGAAATTTGTCAGGCCAGGGTAACTCCAGGTTGAGCGGGAGAAAAGAATTGATGTATTATTCATTAGCTAACTATTTATTTATATACATTCATATGACGGATCAGTTCATCTTCTAGATGACTGTCCAGTTCACCCATCCGTTTCGGATTAGGTGTCAACATTCCCCCCCTTAATCTGAAGGGATGTTGGTGAGTCCAAGCATCGTTCTGAATCTTTCAAGCTTTTCTCTTCCAAGCGCTTTGGTGAAGATGTCTGCAATTTGCTCGTTTGTGGAACAATGACGGAGATGGCTTGTTTTGGCCTCAACATGATGTCGGATCAGATGATATTTAGTATTGATGTGCTTAGTACGATCATGGAACTTTGGGTTCTTGGCCAACTTTATTGCAGATGTGTTATCAATCATGAGTGGAGTTGATTGTATTTGTTTTACTTGCAAATCTTCAAGAATTTTCCTGAGCCACACAATTTCTTTCGTTGCTTCAGCTGCTGCCACATATTCTGCTTCTGTTGTGGAATCTGCTGGTACTGATTGTTTGCGTGATCTCCAGGAGACAGCTCCTGATCCAAGACTCATAGCATATCCCGAAGTAGATACCCCTGTTTCTTTGTCTCCATCGAAGTCTGAATCAGAGTATCCAATCAAGTTGAAGTCGTCCACCTGTGTATACTTGATTCCAAGGTCTTGAGTTCCCTTCAAGTACCTTAGAACTCTTTTTGCAGCAGACCAATGTCCCTCACAAGGCTTTTGCATGAACCTGGAGAGGATTTCAACAGCAAATGAAATGTCTGGTCTGGTAGTAGTGAGGTAGATGAGACTTCCTACAAGCTGTCTATACTTTGTTGCATCCTCAAATTCCTTTCCTTCAATAGATGTGAGCTTCAAGTTTTGTTCCATTGGAGTACAAAGGGGATTGCACTCTGTCATGCCAAATCTGTTTAACAAATCTCCAATGTATTTCTTTTGAGAAAGAAGTATGGACTTTGGATGTTGGGTTACTTCAATGCCAAGATAGTAATGAACATAGCCCAAATCAGTCATTTCAAAAATTTTTCCTAATTCTTTCTTTATGGATGCAATATAGCTTTCATTGTTCCCTGTCATTAAAAGATCATCTACATATACCACAAGATATACAACTGTTTTGCCAACTTTCTTGACAAATAAAGTTGCATCATCAAGATCAAAATGTTTGAAGTTGAGTTTCAGAAGATGCTCAGTTAGTTTTTCATACCAGGCTCGTGGTGCTTGTTTGAGGGCATACAAGGACTTCACAAGTTTGCATACTTTGTGTTCATGTCCTTTCACAGCAAATCCTTCAGGCTGGGACATAAAAACATTCTCTTTTAGATCTCCATTCAAGAATGCAGTTTTTACATCCATTTGATGGACTTTCCAACCGTTCTGAGCAGCTAGTGCAAAGAGTGTCCGGATGGTGGCCCATTTTGCTGTGGGAGCAAAAGTTTCCTCATAATCGACCCCTTCCTTCTGTGCAAAACCTTTTGCCACAAGCCTAGCTTTGTGCTTGTCAAGTGAGCCATCAGCTTTGTACTTGTTCTTGTAGACCCACGTGCAGCCAATTGGTTTGGTTCCAAATGGAGGATTAACCAGCTTCCAAGTGCCATTCTTTATGAGGGCATCATACTCCTTCTGCATCGCTTCTTTCCATTCATCATGAGAAGCAGCTTCTTTGAAGGAAGTTGGTTCAAAATCTGTAGACAAGTTCAATTCACAATCATAAGTAACATCCATATCAACAGGTGAATTAGAGTTATCTACATCACCTCCATCTTGTCGGTTTGTATTTCTGGTTCCTGTTTTTCCAATTTCATCAGGATGAACACTTTCAAGTGTCTTTGTCAGCCACTTTGGGGGACCTTTCTGAGATGGTCCAGGCTGTTCTGTTGATTGAGTTGGGACTGAATCAAGATTAAGTCTCCCAATTCTATCAATTACATCACTTAAAGCATCATCCGTTGTTGGAGTGTCATGCAGGGGAGATTGTTCTTCAGAAGGAGATTCCACATGTTGATCTAGTATAGGAATCCCCCCTTCAAGATGTGGAATCTGATTATCAAACTCTTGGAATGATTTCGGTTTTGTGAATCTATCCAAGCGATCAAGTTGCCGCTCAACAACACTGTCAGATTTGGATGATTCAAGAAAAATGACATCTCTAGATAAAACAAACTTTTTATTTACTTCATCATAGAGGCGGTATGCTTTAGATGTGTTTGAATACCCCAGGAAGATACACTTACGACTTCTAGCACCAAGTTTGTTTCTATGTACCTTTGGTATTAAAGCATAACAGGTGGAACCAAAAATCCTGAGATGTTTTACCGAAGGAACATGTCCATACCACAATTCATAAGGAGTCTTGTTTCTTATAGCACTAGATGGACATCTATTCTTTATATATGCAGCACATAGAACAGCATCAGCCCAAAACATTGTCTTTACATTTTTGAAGAAAAGCATGGATCATACCATATTCAAAATTGTTCTGTTCATTCTTTCAGCTACACCATTCTGTTGAGGATTATAAGGCACAGTTGTTTGATGTTTAATCCCATGTTGGCGAAGATAGTGTTCAAATTCATTTGATGTATATTCTTTTCCATTATCAGTGCGAATAGACCCAATATGAGATTGTGCATCATTTTCAATCCATTTATGAAAATTCTTGAATGTTTGAAAAGCATCAGATTTGTTCTTCAAAAAATAAACCCAACACATTCTGGTGTAATCATCAATAAATGTCATGATATATTTATTTCCATTTGCAGAAGGAACAGGCATTGGACCACATAAATCTGAATGAATAAGTTCAAGCTTCCTATGTGCTCTTGAATGTGAATCATGAAAAGACTGTTTGCTATGCTTTCCTAGAATGCAAGCATCACATTGTTTATGTTTTCTAGGAATTGTAGGCAAACCAGCAACACCATTTTTCTTCAACAAGCGGAGACTATCATAGTTTAAATGTCCAAATCTAGCATGCCATAATAAACTTGATGGAAGTGCACCTTCTTCATGATGAGAAATATATGAGAAATGTTGTGCATGAGCAGAGGTTCCTTGCAGTTTAAGAAGTCTTTCTTCTTCTATACCCCTCATGACAAGTGAGTGGTCAGATGCCTTTCTTACCTCAAGCTTGCCATCAAACATGTGAATGGAGTGACCTTGCTGGCGAATGTGGACCAGGGACAGCAAGTTTCTCTTGAGTTGTGGGAGATATAGAACATGATCCAGAAGAAAGTCTGGAAGACCAGGCAGTTTAAGCCTGATTGTGCCAAGCCCTGATGGCTTGATTTTTGACTGATCTGCAAAGTATACTGCTCCATCAACATTGTCAGTGAAATCTTCAAAGAAATCTTTCCTATGAGTCATATGACAGGTTGCTCCTGAATCAAGCAACCAGTCATTTTTCGAAAAAGCAAGTGAAGCATTAAACAAATCTTCATTTACTCCAATGTTACATTGTGCCTCAATATAGTGAGCGGATTCAGGTGCTTTACCTTTGTCTGTGTCATCAATTTTACCTTTCTGCTGATTTCTTCTCTGCTCAACTTTGTCCGATGGTAGCTTGCATGTAGAAGCATCATGTGATCCATTTCGTTTGCAGCGAATGCAATGCAGATCTGCCTTTTCTGCTTGAGGATGTCTGCCCCCCCTGCCTCTGAAGTATCTTCCTCTTCCTCTTCGTCCACCTCTTCCTCTTGTAGAATCTTGAGCAGGATGCTTTTCTTTATGAGCAAGGCAAACAGTCTCTTCAGAAGATTCAGGGACTGTTTTCTTTCCAAAGGCTTTCTCTCTTTCAGCAAACTTTTTCACAAGAGTGTCAAAGGTTATATCTTTAAGATTTCCATTTGCTTGTAAAGACTCAAGATAATTAGAGTAGGTAGGATAGAGTGCTTTGAGAAAGGCAATAAGAGAGATATCCAGCTCAACCTTAGTGGATTTAATATCATGCATTATAGACTTTATTTCAGATGCAAGAGCAAGAGGATCATTATTTTTCAATTCAAGAGTGAACAGTTTAATCATGAGCTGAACAACTTCAAGTGCAGAATGTGTATCATAGAGTTCTTTCAGCTTTTGTAAAGCTTCAAAGGCAGTGGAATAGGATGAAATATGACGACTTACTTCCTCATTTACAGATGCTGCGATCAATGCATAGGCTTTGCTGTTCTTGTTTTCCCAAATGACAAGTTCTTTATCTGATGTAGGTTGCACAGGGTCTTTGTCTTCTTCTCCGACACACACTCCTTTCCACAGCTCATTGTAGATGAGGGTGTGTTTTACCATCCGAGACCATTCAGAATAGTTCTCCTTGCCAGTGAGAACTATTCCAACCATAGAAATGATTGAATGCATTCTGTAAAAAAAAAATATCTCTGCCAAAAAACTTCTGTTGAAAAAAAAATCCTTATATCGTAGCCTTATGCATTTTATTTTTCTTCTAACATTTGCATCAGCATCACCATTTCTTATATCACTGCCACACTACTGTGTTTTGAGAAAGAAAAAAAGGCGCTAAGGGATCTCTTCAACATATATCACTTCAATATATATCAATGCAAAAACTGTTAAAAAAAACAGCGCAATATATAAAACTCCGTTCCAAGTATAAGCATAATATTGCATACTATAATATGAGTCATACAATAACTTGTTCCGCTGCTGGATGACAGCTTGCACATTACAAACGTGTTATTCAAAGAAACAAGCCTCAAAACACCGTCAGGCACCACACCACAGCCTCGACTTCGTTTGCTTTCCACTGTTTGGCAATGTTTTCTGAAAGCGGATCATCAGGATTGGGAGCACTCAACAACGCTTGGATGCTCAAAAACTGTTCGAATTCGACCTAGCTTATCAATATTTGGACACAAAGTGTCGACCAACGACTTTTATCTGCAGTACATTCAAAACAACGGGCAGGATTCTGGAGCTGACGACGGCATATATATATATGGATGGGATAATAAACATGTTGGCATTAATGTCCTGCTCTCCAAGGACTATTTGGCTCGCAATATAAGCTTCCTAATACGATAAAGAAATAATATTGCATAGAGCAAACCTTCAACAGATGGGCCACATGCCTCCATGCGTTCGCTGTTCGGCGAAGTTGCAGGGTTCCTTTCCGGGAGGAGCAGCGACGCAAAGAGGAAGCTGTAGAAACTGCTAAGAGGAAAAAACTTGAGGTGAAAACCTGGTCGATTCCTCTGGTTCACAGAGATGTAATGAAGGGAAGCCGTAATGGTAAGGAACTTAGCTACTAGGAACGCATGCAGCAAAGGCTGAAGCAAGATGCGACACAGGTGGCCGCCATTAACTCACGACTGGAGCTTGCCGGATCAAACGTTCGAGACTCAGGGCCGACTCCTCATCTTGAAAAAATTAAAAAAATCACAAATGCAACTGCGTAAAGTATTTGGGAATGGAGTCCGACGTCCGTTTCAGGCAGTATGAATGCATCAACGGTTATGGTGCAGTCAGGGCAGGCAGAGGCACTCAATATCAATTCGCATCAGGGAATCAAAAGATAATGCGCAGAGAGGAGCAGCGTGTCAGGCAAACGTATAAAAAATAATGCACAATCTCTGGCAGTCAGAGAGCGCAGTCTCTGGCAGTCAGACCAGGCAGAGGTAGAGCCAGGGAATTAAGGTCAGAGTAGCGCTCAGGACTGAGTAGCTCTCAGGACAGGAGTTACAACTATTTCAGGGACTGGGACCTGAGCTCTGATACCATGTCAGGCCAGGGTAACTCCAGGTTGAGCGGGAGAAAAGAATTGATGTATTATTCATTAGCTAACTATTTATTTATATACATTCATATGACGGATCAGTTCATCTTCTAGATGACTGTCCAGTTCACCCATCCGTTTCGGATTAGGTGTCAACAAAATTGAGTACATTGCTCCTAGTATGGCTAGTTGTGTTGCAATATGGTCGAGGAAGCTCTTTGGAGAGTTGTTTAAGCATGTGCTAGATACGACAGTAATATACTGTGACAATAAGAATGGGATTAACCTTGTAGAAAATCTTGTGTTCCAGGACAAGTCCAAGCACACTGAGATCAAATATCACTATATCCAAGATACGGTGCAAAAAGGAGCCATGAGGCTCCATCATATTGTGACTGATGATCAGATAGCTGACATACTAACCAATCTTTTGTCGAAAGGGAAGTTTTTGGTATTCAAAGAGCAACTTGGACTGACGGATGTGACCCAATATTCTCTGTGTCATACACTATGGCCAGGACTAACAACTGCAAGCCTAGTGAAAGCACTTATGAGAGGGGTGGTCATGACTGATCGAGAACACTAAGCTATGCTCTTCCCCGTTATTTGAGCTCCCAGGTTGGGAATGGAGCTAGGAGAGCTCTTAGGGTTGACAGAACTCTTGATTGTAGGTTGTGTGCGATCCTTGTAATGTGTTGACAAATGGTAATCTCCCCTACCATCTAGTTTGGGACTTGTCAGAGTACACCCCAGTATGCATCCTACCCACAAGTTGGGCTTATCGGGATTGCCATCCATCTGGTCAATGGATGAGGAGAGACTTGGGTGCATGTGATCCTTAACTCTGGTAAGTTGGGTATCCCCCCAAGGTTTGTGGATGCAGTTGTTCTACCACTTGATTCTTGAGGGTAAAGGTGGGAAGATCAGTGGACAATAGGATAGAGAGTGATCCTTACCTCTCATGATAAGTGGTATCCTGCCTATTGCTAATCGGACATATATTTAGGGACGTAAATTAATCTCCCCTATTGTCTGTGGATATAGGGTGGTAGCCAGAGCTCTTCTATGATGATTCTTCTTCATTAGATTGTAACATAATTGTTACAAAGAAAAGATTACTGAGATCCTTGTGTCAGAAAGAAATTCCTCCCTAGCTCAAAGGGAATGTTTAAAATTGGCAGCTAAGGGATGGATTTCGTTGAATAAAATTTCATTTCTAACTATTCTAGAGTGACTTTCTAAATATAGAAAGTCATGTCTATCATTGCAACCATGACTTTCCCAAATTAATAAGTCACCTTGCTTCAATTGATAATCATGTATTGTTGATGGAAAATCCCTTCTGATTATCAATAAATCCTGATAGTTCAATTTTGACTTCATCATCAATATTATTATTATTATTATTATTATTATTATTATTATTATTATTAAAAAGAAATTCAAGTCACTCAATCATGGCTCTCAAGAATGTTCTCTTACACTCATTATTGGCATGGCATATTCCTCTTACACTCTCATTAATGCTCTTACACTCAATAAAAGCTCGTCCTAAAAGATTCCTCTTACACTCTCTTACGCTCCTATTAAAGCATGTCATCAAAAATTCCTCTTACACACTCTTCAATACACATGTTACACACTCCTTAATGGCATAAGTTACAAAGGCATGTGTACCTTCTTAATGGCATGAGTTACATTTCCTAAATGGGCATATGTTACTCTCCCTCTTTGCATGTGAGTTACTCCTCCTTTATGGCATGGATTAATTGCTCCTCCTATATATATTTGCTTCATTCTTTCTCCCCTCACTACTTGTGCATTGTGAAAGAAGAATTTGAACTTGAGAGAGAGTTGGAAAGAGTTGAAGATTGTGAGAGACTGGGTGGTAAGAGTAGAACTTGGTGAGCCAAGGTTGATTCAATGCTTCAGTGTTTCAGTGTTGATTCAATTGAAGGGAAAGTTGATTCAGTGTGTGCATTTGTTGCTGCTACCAGTAATATTCATGTTACAACTTGTTTAGATTTGCGTGAACTTACTCATTCTCTTGATCTCTCATTGTATTTTGTATCTTTGTTGAACAATTTATTTCTAATAAAAGAGGAATTTGGTTGGGTTTTGCCCTGGTCGTTGGACTCAAATTCTTTGTGTCTCATTGTATTTTTCTTTGTCTTCTATTGTGCATTTGATTTACGCTCTATCTACAATTGTATAAAGAATACTGCAGCATAAAGAATTTTTGTAATAAGTGATTGTTACAACATAGAAAATCATAATTTCAACATTCTTGAGGTGAAGTTGATTGTATCTTTTTGCCACTTTGGCAACACACATATAAACAAATTCTTTTTGCTCATTTGACAAGTCTTCTCTTGGTTTTCTTTATAGCACCTTGCTCCACCAAGGGTGCCACACATCCTCCAGGGATCAAATCACCAAATCTTGGTTTCACACCAACAAGCTTGGGTGCAAAAAGCACCTCTTGGGTAATTAGCCCACAAATGACTTTTGTGGTGCCAATTCCACCACAACCTTGTACCCTAGGCTTTGGGGTACCTCCCAAGCTACCAATCTCAACACTTGATAATAGCCACATTCACAATGTTTTCCATGTATCTTGTCTCAAGAGAATGTTGGGTAAGCACCAAACATCATAAACAACAACTCCCTATGTTAGATGATGAAGGGAAGATTGTTTTAGAACCAGAATGTGCCATTACCACCAAAAAGAAGAAATTACACTCACGAGTAACTAAAGAATATCTTATTAAGTGGAAGAACCTATTGGAAGAAGATGCCTCTTGGGAGACACAGAATTTTAATCAACAACATCCTTCATTACCCTTGCTTTGAGGACAAAGCATTCTTCAAAGGGGAAGGCAATGTTATGAATATAAAGAATACAAACTAATAAAGAATTTAAAAAAAAAAATATGATAATAATAATAACATTAATTGAGAAGTCATGATATAAAAAGACATGACTCCTTTAAAGGGGCACCCACTTATATTATTTATACTGGTGCCATTCATGTAATTTATCATCTCATTCATATTCATATATTTTACGTATATTTATGCCTCCGAGCAATTACAAATATTCTTGCATTAGATCATGAGGGAAGTTCTCTATCTGCCTTTTATTCTATGTAGAGGGATGAGATATGCCATCAGCTCCTGGCTAAGGGTGCTCTATGGATCTCTGTTTTCAAAAACGGCCAGCTCGAAACCGACTCCGCCGAGTTGGTCCGAGCTAGCTCCAGCATTGACCCGGCCTAGGATTCGGTTTGGCCGGCCGGGTTAATACCGAGCTGGCCAAGTTGGCTCGGTATTAACCCGGCTGGCTCAGTATTAACCAAGCCGGCTTGGCCAAGACTGAATCTACTCGACCAGGTTGGAACAATGGCCCATAAAACCCATCAAACAACGAATTTTTTTTTAAATGTTCTTTTGGGGGACTCCAAACTAGTTCTTATTTTGCCTATGTTGTATTTGGTGTCCATTCCCCTCTCCTAAACCCTATTTAACCTGCCCAACGCCTCTCATTTTCTCATAGCCATCTCATGCATTTGAGTGAGAGTTTGTGAGGAGTTGTTGAGTTTGTTTTTGGAGCAGCAGTGAGGAGTCTTGTGCAAGCATTGTAGCTGGAGTGAGGAGCTTCTTGGGCAGCCATTTGGAGCAGCCTTTTCCATTGAGGAGTTGGTTTCTTGGAGCAAGCTTGAGGAGGCAGTTTGTGCTTGGAGGTTATTTTTTCACTTGTAAAAAATTGTTTTTGCTTATTAAATTTTATGTGCAAATCTAGAAATCCTAAAGAGTGTTTTCTGTGAAAGAAATGAACATTGAATCAATGCTTTTTTTTGTTTTCATTTTCAAATTTTTTGCTTTCATTTCCAAATCAAAAAATGGCACCTAGAGTGAAATATGTTGCTTGGGCATATGTTGAAATAGTTGATAGTCAAATGCATTGCAAATTTTGCCATAGGAAAATCAAGGAAGGTCTTGGGGGCATTAATAGGCTGAAACAACACTTGGCGGGGATTAGAGGCCAAATTACTCCATGTACCTCACCAAAAATTGGCGAGATTAGAAAGGATTTGTTAGCCAACTTTGAGAAGTTTAAAGAAGATAAGGCTAGGCAAAAAGAGTTAGACGCTGAAATTGGGAGGAAGAGGAATATACAAAAAATGCTGGCTACCAACCCCCAACCCCCATTTTGATTTTGAGGGTTCTTCCTCTATCCCTTGTACTGATGCATCCAACCCCTTCCGATATGTTCCTCCCTCTTTTGAGTCTATTCAAGAAAAGGGAAAGGGTAAAATGAAAAAGGGTGATATGAATATCAAAAGTTATTTCACTCCCTCCTCTCCATCAAATGCACATGGTCCTCAAGCTAGTAGAAGTCATATGCAACCCACTTTAGATGACCACTGGAAGAAAGAATTGAGGGAGACTGCTTGTGATTACATAGCTAGATGGTGGTATGATGTTGATATCCCCTTCAATGCTTCCCGTTCACCATATTATGAGCCTATGTTTGATGCCATACATGCTGCTGGAAAAGGCTTCAAAGGCCCTACTATGCATGAGTTAAGGGGGTATCGTTTGCAGAAAGAAATTGCCTCCATTAATGAGTATTTGAAAGATTTCAAGGACTCATGGGCAAGAACAAGATGTACCATCATGTCAAATGGATGGATTGATCAAAGAAACCATACCATCATAAACTTTCTTATCTTCTGCCCACAAGGAAACATGTTTCTAAAATCAGTTGATGCATCTGATAAGGTAAAAGATGGACAATTGTTGTTTCAGCTATTGGATGAGGTTGTTGAGGAGGTGGGGGTGGCTAATGTTGATCAAGTCATCACAGATAATGCCTCTAACTATGTTCTTGCTGGTAAACTATTAGAGGAAAAACACAGAACCATCTTTTGGACCCCATGTGCTGCACATTGCATAGACCTCATGCTTGAGGATATTGACAAATTAGATTGGGTCAAAAACACTCTAGGTCATGCCAAAAGCATAAGAAAATTTATCTACAATCATTCGTGGATTTATTAGGCCTGCCATCACTAGATTTTCTACTCATTTTTTGACATTGCAATCTATGCTTTCACAACATAGAAACTTGCAAAAGATTTTTTCCAGTGAAGAATGGAATCAAAGCCAGTGGTCTCATAGACTGGAAGGCAAAGAATTGAAAAAGAAAGTTAATGAAGAAATATTTTGGAGAAAGCCAACAGAGATTGTGAAGCTTGCTGAGCCACTAGTTAAGGTGTTGCGGTTGGTGGATGGAGAGAGATTGGCTATGGGCTTCATTTATGAGGCTATGGATCAAGCAAAGGAGCAAATAAAGAGGGCATACAAGGATAAAGTGGCTAAGTATGGGCCCATTTGGGCAACCATTGATGAAAGATGGAACAATCAACTCCATCACCCTATACATGCAGTTGGGTATTTTTTGAACCCACAGTATCATTATAAAGCTAAGGCGACAAGAGCTTTGACGGGGAGGTTAGAGATGGATTGATTGACTGCATTGATCGCATGATCCCATTGGAGTGTGATCCGTTGGAGATACATTGATCGGCCACAACCTTCAGCAGTGCCTTAGGTACCTTTGGGAAGAACCTAGCAATGATTGCAAGGGAAGCAGATGAGCCAGGTAAACAAAAATTTCAATTTTCAAATTCTTAATACTTATTTCGTTAAATCGTTTATAATTTGAAAGTTGGATATAATTTGTAATTTTGTTGAGCTAACTCATTACACTCCTATGTTTTTTGCAGCAAAATGGTGGGAGGCTTTTGGTAGCCATTGTCCTGAATTGCAGAGGTTTGCAATTCGTATTTTGAGTCAAACTTGCAGTGCTACTGGGTGTGAGTGCAATTGGTCTGTCTTTGAGAGGATTCACACAAAGAAGAGAAACCATTTGGATCAAAAATGGTTACAATACAACCTCCGGATCAGACGCAACCAATCGCTGAACAAAAGACCTGATTCAGATCCCATTGTATTAGAAGACATTGATCCAACATCAGATTGGGTAGTGGAGAGTCATCCAGCAGAGTTTGATTCTGATGAGGATCTTGATTTGGATTTATAGGTGGAGGCATCACTTGAACATAATGTTCAATTGAATATAGATCCACTTGTACTAGCCTCAGGTCCAGCCCCAAGTCCTCCAGTTGTAGACACTTCTTCTGTGGAGCCACAACAGAAGCGCATATCTCATCTATTTTAGCGTGCAACTGCTGCACAGCGTGCTAGTGCTACCACTGCTACAGTTGCAGTTGAAGATGATGATGAGGAGGAGCCATGGGGCCCCCTGTCTGACTCTAATCCAGAGGTTGATCCAGATGATCTTAGCTCCTCTAGCAGTAGCCAGTAGCACTGGTCACGATTTAGTTTTGTTGTAGAGGCCATGTCTAGCCTCCTTGGTTATGTGTTTTTGTTTTGATCTCTATATCATCATCATGTATGTATTGGACAGTGCACTGGGTGCCATTTTGATATAATGGATATATACATGAGCCTGCTTTGATCATGTTGTCTTCTATCTATATTCTAATGTTGTGTGTTTGGAAACATGAACGAAAATCTTCAAAATTATGTTTTTTTATTATATATATATATATATATATATATATATATATATATATATATATATAATGTATTTTTTACAACAACCGAGTCATTGAAATCGAGCCAACCGAGTCAATACCGAGTCGGAGTCGACCCTCGGCCGAGTCGGTGTCGGAGTCGCAGTTTTAAAACATTTCTGTGGATTAAAGATGCCCAATATTTGAATCTAACAGATTATCTAATGTTACTTCAGTCTCAGAAGGCTTTGAGGAAGAAGTTCTGATGTCCATTATTTATTCTCTTTCATTTTTTGCACCATTGTCTGTAAATATAAGATCTATTTTTCAAAAAATGAATTTTTATATCATGTAAACATCACAGGCATGATTAAATTTACTGGGTGTATTCAAGGCTTCATAACAATCCAGTAATTTTATATACCCTAAACTTAACATACATGACTATTCAAGAACATATTGTGACAGTGACTGACTGTGACTCCAGCCAAAGGATACCTCTCTAAGAAATTCCTTGAGTCGCTCTTCATGTATTTCTTGATCTATGAGAATCTTCACTGCAACATCCTGCACGATATCGCCATATTCAAAAAGTTAAAGCATTCACCTTCTCTGTAGAATGGAAAACAAACACTTCAATAAAAAACTTTACTAGTAAAAATTAGTCGAAACACTTCATAGACACATCAAATTTCAGAATATGGCAAAGAATAATTTAATTTTACAAATTCCACTGCTTTAGTTATTTTCTAGGTACACGTGAGAAATTTGAACTGAACAAACCATGCATAACTCATGTTCCCAAATAAGTAACAATTTTAGACACCCTGCTATGTAGACCCAGCTTAATTCAAAAGTTTTGAAACAATCAGATACCTAACCCATTAACCACCCAACAGCAGTACTTCCTGACTCGAATAAACAGTAAAAATAAACAGTAAAACGGAAGCAAAGAAGCAACTGAAACACCAATTTCATCACTGCAGATCTTTGGTTCTAACTTCTGCTTACTAATCTCTTTTGTTTGGAAAATGTATAATGGCACCAATATTTGGTCCCCATGAACACAAGGCTCACCAAATAGTTCTGCTACATGATTACAACTAGCAGAATTGCAGAATAAATTAAGTTGCCTTATATTTCTTGAACAAGCTTCTTTTGGCTGCTGTGTTTCCAAATCATTTTCCTCAACACAGAATCTTGAGATAACATGAAAAAAAACAGAGAAAATTACACCCTCAATCCTTTATCCTAATCAGTATTTTCAAACTTGGTCTCAGTGAACTTGGCCAAGTTGATCACTGCCTATTGACTTAGCCAGCAAATCAGCTTAGAGGCTGGTTCAATACCAAACCGGTCAAGTCAATGTTTGACTAAGTTGGCTTGGTATCAAACTAGCCCTACTTAATCAATTGGATACTAGACTCCACTATGGCTGACTCAGCAAGAAAAATTCAATTTAAATATTAAAGAAATAAAATTCCTAACTCCTAAACTCTCATTTGCCTCACAGAGTTTGATAAAAAATGCTAGCAATTAATGGTAACGTTAAAAAATGACAGCCCTTTATAATTCCTTGTTATCCTTTTTACCTAAATTTTTAACAACACCATTAACTGTTTTAGGATGCTTGAGAGTGGTTCCAACCTCATTGGACTTCATATGGAGAAAGTAGAATTTCATATCCCATTCAAAATTCAATAGAAATAACAGTTTTAATAATTTCAGGATTGGTAGTATTATTGCTCAAGTTTTACTTGATGATAAAAGCCCTAATCCACAAGGTACAACTCAAGGAGCAATTATTTGGACAGTCACTATTGTCACCTCAGTAACCAATCCTCTTCAATTTAGGCCAACTCTCCCCCAACTCAAGGTGGGTAACCCTAGCAAGATTACCAAGACCAAGTTGTTATGAATAAAATATAGATATAAATAATGTAAATATAAATAATAATAACACATCACAAATAATGATTAATTAGTAATTAGTTAATGAAGAGCTATGTCCCTAAGGGCATGACTATTCATAAAAGGACACCTGCCTAGGGTATATAAGCAGGCCATTGGCATCAATTGTATTCTACATTGTGTATGGCTATTGGTATCAACTATATTCTACAGTATGGTTTGTTGACCACTCTATGTCAACTCCCTATAGCAGTGCACAATTTTTTCAAAGCATTCCATCATATTCGAGTAGTCAAACATCTAGATATCATCATCATCTTTCAACAGTTTTGTCAAAATTGTAAATCCAAATTCTGCAGCCCAGTGTAGCCATTGTAAAAATGATTCTAGTATGTCTATAAAGCCATGTAAAATACCTAGGTAAACTTAAGAATTTTCAGCAAAGAGTTTCACTCTAGAAGTTTTTTACCCTTCGCCAATTATTTGTGTTTTATAAACCCTTATAATTGCCAGAGCTTTTCTCCCAAGTATATCCCAAAGCTAGAGTGAGGCTTGATGGTGATGTCTTAGGTTAGTCCTAGTGTGTAGAGTCGATGTAATTTTCATACTAGATCATATCTCAAGTATCGCAAAATTTGGTAAAGTCTAAGTGTCTAATTATAATTGTTACAATTTCCCACTGGTCGGGATTTTAATAATTATTTTGATGTAAATTGCGAAATGTAATGTCTATAGAAGTTGATTTTAGAACATCTACAACTCACATTTCTATTTAGACAGCCTTTTGAGGGTTAAAATCATGTCCATCCTCTCCAATTATTTTTATTTCTTTTTCCGGAAAAAAACTGGCAAAAAAATTAGCTGGAAAATAGTCAAAAAAATAGAAAATGAGAGAATAAAATTCTCTCCAAGTGGAAAAAAGAATTTTTGGAGAAAGAAGACCTTCCCAAGGAAGAATAAATTTGAAGGAATCATATTCAAAGCAAAAAAATTCCTTGGACCAAAAAAAATAATTCCTCAAGGAAAATCGATTTTTTTGGTCCAAGTGATTAAACTAAATGAGGGAATTTCAAGTAAAGAAATTGGAAAATATATTTAAGGCCCTCTATCAAAGGAAAAAAATTGATTTTTTAAAGAAAAATCGAACTTTTGGACCATGATGATTAATTGAAGGGAAATTCTTCAAGGAGAAAAATTTGAATATATGTTTTTTGGACTAAGATCAAAGCCTTCTTCAACAAATTCAAATTTCTTCTTCCAGATCAAAGGACAAGATTAAATTTTGACATGGATCAAGCATCAACTAATTGCACTCTGAGATTAAGTCAAATTTGTGCATATCTTTGGACCTAGCCGTTTTCCACTTGGAGGGGGATCTAAATCTCTATTTTCTATATAAGGAAGCATATGCTCCTCATTGTATCATCTTTGATCTTCGGTTCACTGTACTATGTCTATTGGCTCTTAAAGCACTCTATTTTGGAATAATTGAGTAAAAGATTTTGGGGTTACTATTGTGGTATTCTTCTTCCATGGATATGGCAATATTGTTTCACTGAGATTTTAATTTCCACTTGAGCTTATATTTGGTATGTCCATTTGCTTTTATAGAATCATCAGTGTATGGCTATCTTGCACTGGGGATTGGATCTGAAAAGTGCTTTAGGACTAAACATGGCTAGTCATTTTTTGTTAAACTACTAGAACTTCCTTCCATTGTATTTTTCATATCTCATGTGGATCTAACAAAATTATTCTAAACTATGTAGAAAATATTTTAAAGTGAATTAGATCTCAAGCGTGAGGGGGCGTTTTCGGCTAAACCATCCCACTCTTGAGCATTGAAGTGGAAGAACCCAGTCTATTTTCCTTGAAGATTTATCTAACAATTTTTATTGTGGGGTTTCTAGATCTAGGCTTGAGAAAAATCATTTATTTTATTTACTCATCTAAATTAAAGAGCTAGAAATGAATCACTTGCTATCTAAAGAGCTATTAGCACTTGTAAATATTTTTGTAAATAAATTTTCTACATATAATTTTTTTTATATTGTACATATTTTCTTTGAAGTTTGTATTGTCTTTGTGTTTCTCTTGTGTTTGCTTGCAAACCTGAAGGAGGATTAGGGTCTCAATCCACACCATTTGATCAACTTGTTTGCAGGTGGATCCACTCGAAATCAAACAAAAAAATTGAAATTCTTTCAAGCATAAACCCTCCTTAAGCGGTTAGGGTTTGGAAATAAAAATTAAATTTTTCTTTTTCTTGTAAGTCGTCTTGTTTCATAAGCCTATAACTTCAAGGCCGAGAGGGTTTCTGTAGAAAGAAAATTGATGTTTTGCAAGGGAATTGCATTGTAGAAGTTTTTGCAAATTTTATTAAACAATTTCGTTGGAGTTTGCATTATGTTTTCTTGCAGGCTAATGAGGTCATTCTTGGAGAAACTGTGACCTTTTTTCTCCCTGTCATTTATCCATCCGAGGGTTTCTCACATAATAAGCTTGCCATAAATTTTTATGATTAAATCCTTGAGGCCACATAAGGTTTTAAAATTGATCTAACTCAATTTTGTAGTGATCACCGAGACCTATTCAAGGAGCTTTCTAACATTACTTTTGGAATATAAATTTTGTAACTGGATCTAGTGAGCCGCTAGGTTATTCAGGCCTATCTTTTGTGTATTACCATTGTGCTTTGTCTAACTTTGATTTTTAAGTGAAAAGCGAGGATATTTTGGAAGGGATTCCATCACTTACTGTAGCAAGGAATCAACTTGTTGAGGGCTTAACTATCTCATCATATTTTGGGGCTTAAAACGAACATTTTGGAGGCCTTTCTTTCTTGAGGTCGAAAGAAAGTTTGTAGCCTTCGGTCTAGTACAAAAGTCAGATTCATCAAGTGGATTACTGGAGGAGATCAACCCCTTTGAAACTTAACTAAATTATCCCTAACCTTTAATAAAATCTAATCAAAACTGTGTCACTTTTTGAGCAAGACCGAGAGCATTCTTCATCATTGTTGTAGAGCGTTTCCTTAGAAGCTAATATTGTATTTCGTAGACAGAGAGCAAAAGCGGAGGTGAAATTAGCCCTGATAGCTTCCAGATCTCAAGGTCGTAAGCTCTTTAACTGTTATTCACTTTGGGATGTGGGGATCTAGAAGGGTTCAGATCCATTGTGCTTTGAAATGCTTTTTTATTGGAATGTAAAAGGATCAACCTTGCAAGCTTGAGGAGGAATTGCTTTTGAATTTTATCATTATTGTATTTCTCCTTGAGTTAAGGAAAGCCCTTCCTTCTTGTCTGGAAGGGTTTCTTTCTCTTGTAACTGTAATAACAAAATCTAATCTTTCACTTGAGGGGGCTTGGGACCTTGATTCCTTGCTATCCTTCTTCTCCTTATTTAAAAGGGGATACCCCTTTCCTCTCACTAACTTAAATTTGGGTAATGACTCCTGCATGTTGCAAATTGCATCTCTTAATTTGCATTGCTACTTGATCTAATTGCATTGGAATCTTCTTATCTTGTTTCAATTTCTAATTGTAGATCCAAGTAGTGATTTCTTTCATTTCTTTTAGTAATCTCACCTGCCATCTTAAAGTTTTGTTTTCATCATTTAAATTTCTTGCTTATTCTAGCTGCCAAAATAAGTAAAGAATACATCTAATAAGCACACTTAAATGCATTTGAGTAATTGTTCTTAACATTTAATCATCTAATTGTTTCATTGAGGAATTCTTGTTGCTTCATTAATTATTGTTATAAGCTAGTAATCTTGTGCTCAAAACATTTATCTTATATCTTGGTTATAAGCATATGGGCATCTATTTCTTGGAAACATATTGACATCATTCTCTCTCTTGAAACAATTGCATTTACATCCTAGAGTTGGATTTTGCATCCCTAAAATCTACCTCCAAGCACAAGCTTCGTTGCATAGAAAGACAAGATCACCTTCTCCATCATTCAATTTGAGAAACTTGACCCTTACTCAAAGTTAAAACAAGTGACCTTGCAATTCTCTTGTGGGAAATCCCTTGTAGGAACAGAGACACTTGGGTCGTTATAAGCAAGAGGAGGTGTTGTTAATAAGGCCTTAGCCTTCTTCCTCAAACCTTCTTTCTACAACCTTGTTTAAGGCTTGTTTCAAAACAATTGAGGAGAAGGATTTCATGTAGTTTAGGCGTCTTAATTAAAATTAACCAAGATTTTGCATCTCGCTTAGCTTAGTTTTGAATTCATTCTAGTTCTCTCCCTTGTGGCATATTGTTAATTGTGAGCACTATAGTTCTCTTGCAATATTGTATTACTACTCTTGCACTTGTCTTTAATTTCTTGCTCATTGGTCATTAATATCGCTTTGTCATATTTTACTTGAGAAGTTATCTTGAAGTACAAGTTATCTTCATCTTTGCAAGTTATATTTCCTAGTCATATTATAATATTGTGCCACTTTCTTATATTAACACCCGTCTTGCAGCAATGCTTATCTAGTAACTTGAAGTTTTTTACATTGTGCAAGTGATGTAATCTGTGTTGAGCATTGTTCATAAGGCACTGGTCTATATTTGCTAGTCTTGCTATTGCTACATTGATCTCAATTAAATCTGTCTTGTTAAGCTACGAATAGCTCATTTAATAAACACACTTGCTAATTAATCCTAATTCAAGTTGCCTAGAGGAGTAGTTCCCTTGCCCTTAGTCTCCTAGAACTTCTTATTCCAACAAGTTTCTCCTTTCATCCATTTTTAGGGACTACCCACCTTAGCTTATCTAGGAGAGAGCTTAAACAAAGTGAGTATGGAAAAGGTGACAACCCCTACTTTGAGGGTTGCGCCTCTAAAATTACAGCTAGTGGGATTGGAATTTTGCCCACATTGAGGTGTACATTAAACATGTTAGGCAATAACATGGCTATTGGCATCAATTGTATTCTACAGTGTGTATCGCTATTGTCACCAATTATATTATACAGTGTGTATGGATATTGGCTTCAATTATACATACACAGTGTATGGCTTTTAGCATCAATTATACAGTATGTATGGCTCAATGATGGAGGTTTATATACAATCTTGGCACCGATTATATATACAAAACTTATGGTATGTACCTTCTGTGGATTATGGACTCAATACACAGTTCATATGGTATGTCTCCTCTAACATTCATATGACTTAAATATACAGTATGTAAGACTTCAAGTTATGATTTGGTTGGCATCACAATATAAATAGCATCAAAATGTGTTACTCTATGGAATGTCTAGTCGCATTCTCTCAATATCATGGTTCCCATTCTTTCTAAGGTATATGTTGAGATCTAACCATAAAGTGAAATCCTAAAGAGGCTTATAATCTTGATTTAGATATACAAATGATAGAGATCTTCTTGACAATCTTTTCTATGACACATATGATATGATGGCAACTTTGGAGGACATATGAACAATGACTCTAAGGAACCCTATATCAGTAATCTTTGAGTTAGCAGCTAGCAATATTCTTGGCATAATTCAATGATCATCAAGAAAGGAAGAAAGCATGCTATGCCATTGTCATCATGACATTGACATAGACAGTCATTCTTATAGTAGTGTCTTTAATACAGTTATCCTTATGTACTTCAATGACTTGGCACACCTATGACTCTGAGGGTTGTTATGATACATAATGACAGTGATTCTTAAGTCAGTCACCTCATTGCAACAAGAATCTCGATGTATCAATTCGACAGAGGCCAGGATCCATAATAACTAATATTTCTGGTTGGCCCCAGGAGGCCTAATATGTTTAATTGTACTTTGTATCTCAATTGAACAATTCATGAACATTTATAGAAGAAGAATTGAATATCAGGGTTTCCCCCTTGTGGGGTTTTGCCTTAGTCTCTGACCAAATTCTGGTATCCCCTTTTGTGCATGCTTTTCTTATGATGTTCCTTTTATTATTACACTGCATTGTTGACGATGTTGTTCTTCTAAATAATTGCTAATGATGTGATGATGTTATGGGTTGAATGCATGTGTAAATAATGAATGTGATCATAAAAAGCAAAGAACAATACCCCTTAGAAAAATTAACATGGTTTCAGAGTTGCGTTGAAGAAAAGTCATTGAGATCACCCCTGTGAAGACACCATTGATGGAAGCAAGTGAAGATGGCAGAGACCTAAAAGAATGCTAGGGTTTGAAGGAAACCCTAAGCATCCTGGTTATTAGGGTTTGGAAGAAACCCTGGAACGTGATGGGCCTAGATATGATGAAAGCTTGAGTTATACAGTCTTGAAACCCTAGCATGATCAATGATTGTGACAGATTCAGTAGATTCACTCCAGGAGATAGTACGTTACAATGATTATTGGACTTGGTTGTTAAAATTGGCTACAGATGACTTATGGTACCTCATGATAAAGAAGGAAAAGACTTGGGATAGAAATCCTATTGATGTATTTCTTTTGAAAGGAATATTAACATATGAATGATGGGTAGCAGTGACTCTTGGAAGCTAGATCTGCCACTGCCATTGCCATTGCCACTGCTAAATCTGTACTACAGCTCCCCTTGCATCCGTGTTGTTGCTGGTCCTTTCTCCCAACACTGCATCCGCACTGCACCTCCTCACATCATGTTGGATCGTGCTGCCCACTGTTGCACTGCAACTCAATTACTGAGAAGTAAGTAACTGATCTCCCAATCTGACCTCTCTATTGGGCTAGAGATACCCATTGATGTGGAAGCTCCCTTTGTTCCTAACAAGTGCTCCCTCTCTGACCTCTGCACTGCTGCAACAACTCCCTGCATCTCGCACCATTTCACACCTCTCTATGCCATCCTGCATTGGTGCAACACTCCTGTGCCTCTTGCATATTGCAACCTGCTAGCTTCACGTTGTCTCGGGACTCCTGCACTGTAGCTCTCTCTGCCGCTCCGTCCGCATCCATCTCTACCTGACTTAGCCAATCCTGCTACTCCTCTTCAGAGCTCCTGTAGCAAGGTCTAATCCAAGAGGCTGAGTACCTTAAGGATCCTGCCCCTCATCGCTTGTAGTTCGTCTGACTACAGCTTGATGTCTCCCCACTTCTGCTCAAGTGGTGTGTGTGCACTCATGGCACAGTCATCGTCTATCTCCACTTCCTTCTCTGCCCTTTTTGGCGCTGCCTTAGTCTCGGAAGACTCTCTCTTACTCTTCTTCCTTGGACACTAGGTCGCATAATGACCCAGCTCCCCATAGTGGAAGCACTTGATTTTGGAGAGATCCTTCTTCTTCCTCTTTTCCTGCTTTCCCTCAGATGCTAGGGCAACATCTTCCTCCTCTTGCTTGACTTTGATCCCCTTGTTGTTGCTACCCGTCTTCAACTGTCGTCCGATCTCTTCCTGGCAAAGAGCCGCCCACATCTCCCTCTACCCAGTATACTCTATACAAATACCTCCCAATCTTCTGAGACTGCATTCAAGGTTGTCCTCACCATCAACTCCCGATCCGGCATGGCTTCTATAGCAGTCAACTGATCTCAGATCTCATTCAGTCCTCCGAGGAATGTGTCGATCGACTCTCCCTTCTTCATCTGATACGACCTCAACTGATTCTCAAGTAACATTCTTCTTTGCACAGAAGTATGTTGGTACAATTTCTTGAGGGCCTCCCACATCTCATATGTCATTTCCTTCTCGGAAATGTGTGGTACTACATGGTCCTTGACCCTGTCAAAGGATGATGCTCTTGGCCCTCGCCATTGCCTCCTCGTACTTGTCATTATCATTGGGATCAACTGGGATAGCTATAACCTTTAAGGCGAAGTTCTTAACACGATTTCTGTCAAGTACGAATAAGATTATGGCCTTCCAGACTACAAAGTTCGACACTCCGTCCAGTCTATCCTAGTCTCTTACTCCGTGTAGTGCCATGATGCTCTTCCACTTCCCTCCTAGAAGTTCTTTGTTCGACTTCTCCTAGTCTCTACTTCCCGTCTGGAAATCCTTCTGCCAATGTCGAGATGCCCCCTACTCTGATCGTATGTGCAACCGCACCACTAATCCAGGTTTCTCGGCTAAAAAATCTTGGTAGCAACTCCCTCCTCCTTAGCCTTGCCCTGTTAGGTACTGTTCTGACAACAGTATCCCACCAGCTCCACCATGTAACTTATCCACAGCCTCGTAAACCCTAGCAACCTGAAGGTGAGAGCTCCTAGGCTCTGCGCAGTCCTAGAACCAGCAAACTAGCTCCCTAATCCAACTGTGTCAATCCTCTTGGCCTTTGTGTGGCTCTGCGTGAGCCTGCCTTTGCCTCCCTCAGCCTCTACGCAGCCTCTTCTTGGCCTGAACTTGATGACACAAGCACTGCATCACCCCTTCCTTGCAGTTTTGCTGCTAAGAACAATTTTCGTCACTCAGAACAGCTGTTTTCTATTGTTGCTTCTCTGCTCAGCTGATGTCCTCAGTTCTCCTATGATTTGCAACCACACTCTGATACCATGTTGAAGTTTCTAAGTCTAATAGTTAGAAACCCTCCATGTAATTTCTAATTTATTCCTTCCTACTTGTTCTCATTAATTAACAAGTTATTTACCATGTAAATACTGAAAATAAACACGAGTACATGCTCAACACATTATAGATCATCAACTGAAGGAAACAGAAACAAGCACACAAATGACACCATTATTTTTGGACTAATGTCCCCGGAAAAACCCAATGTGGGAAAATTGACGCAGCTATCTGAGGGTTTTCTTATTAAGCAATATCAAAGTACACTTTGGGTGTCGAAACTAGCCTACCTAACAGAGAATTTCCTTGGCAGTAATATCTCTCAATTTCTGACAAATCTCCTGGCTGAAACCCCTGGATAATCCTTCCGGCAACTCCTTAGCACCAATCTACCCCAGAAACCCTAGCGTCAGCTTCTCTTTGCACTGTGTTAGCCCCTCTCTGCCCAACGACTGGCCCTGCGTCACCCCATATAGGTCTGCGTCGGGCTTAGGAGGCCTTGCGTCAGCCCTCTGGCCCTCTGCGTCAGCAACACTGGCCTCTCTGAGGCTCTGCGCAGCTCCTAGCTACCTTTGCGTGGCCCTGCGTGAGCTCTGGCTGGCTCTGCATCACTCTACCCAGCTACTGCGCTACTCTCCCGGCACTATCTCTGCCTCTTTGTCTCTCTGTACTCAATGCCCCTTAGTTGCAACTCCTAATCACTAATTCTATTTCTCTTAGCAAACCCTGCTCTAGAGAATAGAATGACTGATCACTCTGGTGTATTCTCCAAGTGACCCTCAAGCCTCCTCTTATACTTTTCCTATTGACATATCAACGACCGAGATTAAGTCCCTAATAAACGGCAAGATTAGATTTGGATTGATCCATGTCTTTTGGACCATTCTAACACAGTTTCATATTAATACACATTAATATTTTATTTTCCCTAAGTTTAGACTTAGGGACTCCATTAAAAATATTAATTATTTTAATATCTCCTGCACTGTTTAGAATCTGCCCAAAACCTTCTTGGGTATTGGAGATCTCATGTGCCCCAACCTCTCCACCAACTTTCGTGGCTAGAGCACATACGATGCTGCCCCAAATCAACATGTTAAAGATATGTCCTTGCCTATTTCATGAGCTAATAGTTCTTTGCTGACAAGATTGGTATATCCCATGCAGTATCAGGATCTTCCTCTCATATAGAAATGTTTTTCTTGTATGTTGTATTGCATTGATATTGGATCCCAGATGGATCTTTTTATACACTTTGAATTAGACAGAGTCTGGTCATATATAACTGAGACAAAGATATCTTCATGGATTGTGAGAACGCTGCTTGTCATTGATGCCTCCCAGCATGGGAGGGAGAAAAGTTGAATATGATATTCTTTTCTTTATGATATGTGCTTGCTCTAACATAATATTTAATTCGATGCCTTGCATAAACAGGAAGACAGTGAATTGTTGATTGAAAGTACTATATAAGGCAACATGGTTGATATCTTCTATGAGTTGTTTGAGCCAGTATCGGATATGAGCACTTTGATATGTTGGATGTCACCTTCCTAGGTTAGGGTCCTGCCTGATATAGGACACTAAGCATAGCTCTTCCCCCTTGTTTGAGCTTCCAAGGTCAGAATGGAGCATTGAGGGCTCCTAGGGTTGAGGGAACTCTGGACAATAGGTGTGTGTGATCCCTACTCTTGTAGTAGGGCAGGTATCTCCCCTATTGTCACTTGCGTGATCCTTGTCTCGAATGACAAGTCGGTTATCTCCCCCTATCAAGATTATTAGAGTATACCCCAGTTGGCATCATATCAACAAGCTAGGCTTGCTGGGATTGTTCCCCCCCATCTGGCTAATGGGTTGAGGAGGCTTGGGGTGTGTGATCCTTACCTCCGATAAGTCGAGTATCTCACCCAAGCTTAGATTATGATGCAGTTGTTCTACCACTTGACTCTTTAGGGTCATAGACAGGAAGATCGACAAGAAATAGGATAGATGTGATCCTTACCTCTCTTGGCAAGTAGTATCTCGCCCATTGATTAGACAATGGGATGGTTGTGATCCTTGCTCGGTAAGTTGTATCTCGCCTATTGCTTGATAAAGGGTTGAGAAGGGCTCCCCGATATGGTTTCAGGTTAAGCAAGGCTCCCTAATGTTGTTCCAGATTGAGCTAAGCTCTCCGATGTTGTTGTGGGTTGAGCTAGGCTCCCCTATGATATCATATCATTCTTCTTCAAATTTGAGATTGTTCAACAGTTGGAGAAAATCAAAGACGAGATATGACTTGATGACGATGATGATTCTACTTCAAATGACCGTATTGATTATTGGAAATAGGATGGAAGCAAAGTGCTTCCCTATGATGATGATATGGGTTGAGATGGACTCCCTATGATGATTCTTCTTCTTCTTCTATTGGATTGAGATTGTTCAATTGATGATCAAAGGAATTAAGTTATGTTGAGAAATAATGAGATGGATATCTTATTGATATAGTTGTGATATATGTCTTCAAGACAGGGACCGTTTGGAGGGTTAATCTCCCCTACCATTGGTTATGTACTCCTCTTCTATTATGAGATGATATGAAATGGGTCTTATTGATGATTCAACTTCCTATCTTCCTTATGATTGAGATATGTCCATCCAAGATACATCAGGATGCAACTCTGATGAGATATCTTAGATAAGACTTATGGTGTTGATGGAAATTCCTCCCTAGCTGAGAGGGGGTGTTAAAATTGGCAACTAGGGAAGAATTCCCCTAGCCCTCTCATGTTTATGTTGTAAAGGAAATAGTATTAAGGATATTTAATTAAGTGAAATATTATTAGAAGTGGACATAGACAATAAGAAGAAATTAATTAAGGTGAAAGTCAACCTCAAACTTATTGGAAGTATACATTCAAAAAATTGAAATTCAAAATTTCTATAAGTTGTGACCCTTTGGATCTTTAAATCATTATCAACTATAAATAGACACCAAATGTTATTTGCCAAAAGCAACGATTGGGTAATTCTTTTGAATGCAAGCTAATGTCTGAGGCTATGCGAAGTATCTATAATGCATTCAAGACTACAATCTAAGCTACTTTGGGAGATTTCCATGGTTTATATTTTTCGTTTGAAATCTGAGCTATGTATCTACCTCGGTATTACTTTGCCTCCCTCTTTGCTAAGGACTACACTGCCTCAGGGTTTCCTTCCAGACTATACCCTCACCCTGCCTCGGATCTATTCACTGGACCTTCACTCAAGCTTCATGATCTCTCTCTCTCGCATTGAATATACCCTTTACACTCTCTTGCATACTCTACAAGATAATGGCTTGCACTTATTACAAGAGTAGGGCTTGCATATTCTACAGTGCGTATGGCTATTGGCATCAATTATATTCTATAGTGTGTATGGTTATTAGCATAAATTATATTCTACAGTGCATATGGCTATTGGAATCAATTGTATTCTACAGTGCATATGGCTATTGACATCAATTGTATTCTACAGTGCGTATGGTTATTGTCATCAATTGTATTACACAGTCCGTAGGCTATTGGCTTCAATTATGTATATAGTGTGTATGGCTCTTAGCATCAATTATACAATACGTATGGCTCAGCGATAGAGGTTTATATACAGTCTTGGCATTGGTTATATATACAGAACGTATTGTATGTACCTTTTGCACATTATGGACTCAATACACAGTTCATATGATATGTCTCCTCTGAGATTCGTATGACTTCAATATATACTTTGTAAGACTTCAAATTATGATTTGGTTGGCATCACAATATAAATAGCATCAAAATGTATTACTCTATGAATTGTCCAGTTGCATTCTCTCAATATCATGGTTCACATTCTTTCTAAGATATATGCTGAGATATTAATCCTAAAGTGAAACCCTAAAGAGGCTTATAATCTTGATTCAAATATACAAATGATAGAGATCATCTAGATAGTCTCTTCTATCACATATGATATGATGGCAGCGTTGAAGGACATATGAACAGTGTCCCTAAGGAACCCTATCAGTGATCTTCGAGTTAGCAATTAGCAATATTCTTGACATAATTTAGTGATCATTATGAAAGGATGAAAGCAGTGTATGTCACTGTCATCGTAACAGTGACATAGACAGTCGTTCCTATAGTAGTGTCTTTAATGTAGTGATCCTTATGTACTTTAGTGACTTGGCACACCTATGACTCTGAGGATGACTATGATACATGATGACAATGATCATTAAGTCAATGACCTCGTTGCAATATTAATCTCGATGTATCAATTCGATAGAGGCCGAGATGTATGACAACTAATATTTTTGGTTGGCCTTAGGAGGCCTAATATGTTTAATTGTACTTTGTATCTTAGTTGAACAATTGACAAACATCTAATGGAAGAAGAATTGAATTATGGGTTTCCCCCTTGTGGGGTTTTTCACAACCAGTGTGGAAAAAGTCTTCAAAAAATCCCGATTTAATCCTAAAAACACGATTTTTTGAACTAAATGATTTAATCCCCCGACTTTTTGGCAACTTTTTCACAATGGAAAAAATCGCGATTTTTTCCTTATACTCTCGACCCAAAAAGTCTTCCTCCCTTCCCAAGCCGAGGATAAAGAGGCCGCAAAGGTGAAAAACCTATAAATTGAAGCTTCCATCCATGCATTTTCAAGATATTGCATTGTATTGTTTGTCATACTTCTTGCGAGCATAGCAGTCTCATTTGTAATCTGTTAATTTTGAGGTTAAGATATGTTTTTGTTTTCCAAGGAAAAACAAATCTTTATACTTCATATTTCTAGTTAGAAATCAAAGTATACATTGGCTAAGCCTCCAGGCTTTCAGTGATCTAGACTCTAACAGCCATTGCCCCTTCAAAAGATTACAAAAGTACCAAAAGGATAGGCATACAACAGTCTTCCATAGAAAGAACCCCACACCATCAAAAACATTGTTACAGTTGTTGAATGCTTCCAAGAGAAACAACAAAGAGGAGGCCATGAAGATCAAATAGCAACAACCTGTCTAGAAAAAACAAAACCAGTGCCTCAAAAAAGAACCCATTTTTCAGACAGGAACAAAGTACCTATGAAATCTTGTGACTACAAAGATCCTTCCTGCAATGAGAGCACGTTTTGAAAGGGAATCTTCTTTAGTGGTGAATTCCCTGTAAATGTGGGGAAAGGTTATGTATCAGAAGTGGATTTTACCTCCAAGAATTTTTGAATAATAGATGCCAAGGCTAGGTTAATAATCTGACATCTACTGTTTTCTCATAAAATAAGTAGCTTGGATTCACCAAGCGTTAATTTTCACATCTATTGTGATACTCACTGTTAATTTTCATTGGACCTACCACCTGACACCTTATTACCCAAGCAGATTACAATCTACTGAATAAATGCATGACTTATTTCTTAATACAATTAGCGGAAACAAAAATTAAAAGGGGAAGAGGATCTCAGTGACTGATTACTTGATGACTTTTAGATGACTCATGATATACATTTATTATATTTTTTGTTGATATTTTGACTCTTGAGAGTTGAGACTCGGACAGGACTCAAAATTCAGGAGTTGATTCACTATTTTGATATGTGATGTAGCATTAGACTTCATATACATATTATATATTAGCTTTCTTTACATGTTTATGTGGAAATGCATTTATTTGATGTTGTGGATACTCTATATGTTAAAAAAAAATTAAAAAAAAATGAATAATTTTGTGTTTTTTTTTTTAATTTTGTCGACTTTTTGTCGACTTTTTCAAAAAACTCCAGACTTTGACGAGTTTTTCAACTTTTGGACCCTTTCTGAATTAATCCTGACTTCGACTTTTTCCACATTGGTTTTTCCCTGGTCTCTGACCAAATTTTGGTGTCCCCTTTTGTGCATGCTTTTCTTTTTATGTTCTTTTTATTATTCCACTGCATCGTTGGTGATGTAGTTCTTTCTACATAATTGCTAATGATGTGATGATTTTATGGGGTGAATGCATGTGTAAATAATGAATGCAATTATCAAAAGCAAAGAACAATACAACCTTTAGAAAACTTAACATTCATAGTTTGCCATTGCACATAGATTGTTTTATTTGCAATTCCATTTGTTTAGTTTCCATTATATAACCATACAAGTTTTTAAATTTATATAACTATTATATAGTAATAGTAATTAATATGTAAGACCAAAGGATTATGAATGGATCATGACGTTTGGACGAAAGGGATGATGGAAGACAGTGCATTTAGTGAGGAAGGTGTGATGGTAAGGAAGGGGCAAGATGGCACCAAAGTAGAGAAAAATGGATAGTCACAGTCAGCAAGGAATGGCGACACAAGTAGTGACGAAAATAAGCTAGATTCAGTTGGTGAATGATTTTTTGTCGAATGGCAAAGCAAGCGACGCACTAAGGGTGCATTCAAATGGCAGTGGTGTAAAATATAGCAGTTGAGGATGCGGATGTTGTCTTTGGGCCTACGTGGTTTTGCAGTTGCTAGTTGAAGTCGAAGGCAGCGACTGCAGGTGGCTCGGCAAAATCAAAATGGTGAGCACAAGGACAGTTGTGGAAACAACAGATGATTGCAGTCAAGGTCATTGGGTGTTCGTGTCTAAAGGTTGGGTGAGAATGCCCCTATATGCGACAGCCAACATTGGAAGTTGATTGTCTTACCGCAATGGTGGATGGCAGCGATGGAGTTATGGTTGTAGCAAAATACGCAGACACGGTATTGGTGTCGATATGATAGTTTTGTAGTGGCGGAATTGTCGACGTACTTTTAGTGTGTGGTGTTGGCAACGGTGGAAAAATGGGTAGCAAGGGGGTCGGGTTGTAGTCGCTTAGTGGTCTGGTTGGCAACGCTGTCAGAAGCACTGCGGGTTTGCGTGCAGCGGATAAGTTTTGGCTCACTAAGGACGACAAGCAGGCAGGGCTGCGACGATCAAGTAAGTCACTTTTCAACTGAAACCACAAATGAAAACCAAATGAAAACCAAATGGAGGCTTCAGACCAGGCAACATGCGATATCGGGACTTAAGACCAGGCGACATGCGACTGGGCGATATGCAATATGCAATGGAGCGATTGTTGATATCAGCATTCACGTATGCCATATGGAAGAACCCCTGGGCCATAGTGATTGCAATATGCCGACAGTGATTGCGATATGCCGACAGTGATTGCGATATGCCGATAGCAACATGTGATCTCCGTCGTCAGATCGGAAGACAAATCAACAGTCAAGATGATATCAGCGATCGGCGATCGGTGATCCCCGCTACAAGGGCCGTTGCGACTTGTGATAAGCACAGAACTAACACGAGAATAGGGCGGATTTGATAAATTTGAGTTCCGACTTTTAAGCTGTGCGGTCGGATTTTTAGTGGTTCCGTGTATTATATTGTATTAAGTTTTAACGAAAAAAGGCTATTTTTGGGGTTTTGTTGTAAAAAAAGGTCAGACGGTTGGATTCATCGCGCCTGTCGATCCTTTCGTTAGAACTGTTTCTATTCTAAACAAACAGACTCCCTACTCTAAGCGCCTTTGTAACAAAAAATTATTATAAAACCCGATGAATGAAGAAAAGTGGGGGGGGGGAGGATAGTGCACGTGGTTCGAGGCAAGAGCTTGCAGGAGGGGCAAAAGCTCATTTTGTCAAAACTTGAAAAATTTCAGCACTTCTCGATGCCACGAACGCAATGGAGCTATCCATTTCTCCATCTGAGTTATGCATTTTTCGACCATTTTCCAGAATGGAAGTATAAGACTCTTTTTTTGTAACTGATGATTGTATTCTTCTTTTCATGCCATTTAATGAATGAAGGCCTCCCCATTGATCGAGCAGGGCCTGGAGATGTAGTCCAAGTTGGACGAACTCCATTATCAATTCTTGTCTTCTTTCATTCTTTACGTGTTTCTTCTTCTTCTTCTCTCATGTGCACATTAGATTTCTATGGTTAAGCTGCAATTTCTACATGTGATTCTTTAATACATCTATAAGCAAAAGATTCTTGGATCATCTATCGTTGTCGAAGATTGTAGATAAATAGTTTCCCTCCACATTCATCATGATAAAGATATTGAGAAATGTCAGGACTACTATTGGGGCCATGGTTATTTCATAGTTTTGGTATTTTTGGAGAAAGGTAGATCAAACAAAGTAAAAAAATGTCAAGGATACAATGTTATATGATACTTTGTGGGAGAGGCTGGATCTTACTATTAAGATCATGGACCTATCATTTCTTTGTTGCGATTTGAAAACATATATCAACCCATTCTATGAGAGATTTATGATGGGTAGGATTCCATGATTGAGTCTATGAGGACCATTATTTTTTGGAATGAGTGACTTGAGTGTGACACACCAATGGAGGCCTTTTTTAGCATCATTCATAACATTCTTGTTAGAAAGTGGGATATGAATTACACACTGTTGAATTCCTTAGATCTCTCGTTGAATCTAAAATCATTACACCAATGAGCGGCTCAATGGTGGGCTTTCACGTACATCCCCTCCTCACATGGATGTTGATATTTCATAAGGGAGGAAGGATGCATTTAGAATAATACATTAGGATAGAGCATCCCTTGATGAGGTGGAGCATGCCTTCGTAGATTTTTTCAATGTCACTAGGAGATTTGCAATTATAATTTGATTAGATACAAGGGGATTAAGAATCCCTATGCTTGGTAGGAAATTCGTGGGGGGAAATGTCCTCTTCTACAATAGTTGGTCATGAGGATCCTCTCTCAAGTTACTTCATCCTCTTTTTGTGAGGGCAATTGGAGCACATATGGGAATCTATATAGTTTAAATAAGAGTGGGATTGAGCAATCTAGGGCAGAGACAATAGTGTATGTATGCTCCAATCTTCATCTTATTTACAGGTAGAAGGAGTGATTGAGATGAAATAAAAATATGTGGTATGTGTTTTTTTATAGGCTATTTTGTCTGATATGATCAATCTACCTCTAAATTGGATCATTCACATCCTATTCCCCATTTACATCATCATTGCACAAATCCCTATGCATGACTCTCTTTTTCCCTGGAGTTTCTACCCTAAACTACATCATCTAAGCCAGTTTTAGGATCAATGCACCCTGGCCTCTTGCTGGACAGTGTTCACCTACAGGTTACTCCACTATTGTCTACATTGATCACCTACAATTTTATCCCCCTTGCATCTCCGTTTGTTCTAGAAATCCGAGAAAAAGAGAGAAAACCTCGAAGCATCCATTCCAGAAGCTTCTAGGATCTGTTGTAACCATTTACCTCAGATAAAACTTTTGAATCCTATCATATCCTACCTTGGATTTTCCATCCCTTATCCTTAGATCACATCCTCCCATCAAGAGTCAATCTCAACCCCGAGATTAGTAGAATGATAAGAACTCCCAACTTACCTCACTCCTCTATATATTTATATCCTTGCATATGCAAGGGGTTACCTTTTGGAGAGTGATTCTACCCTTATGTTGTTGTTGTGAGAGCTATCCTTTCATGCATTTAGGGTGATTGGAGGTACACTTTGTGACAAAGGAAGGACAAGCCAACAACTTAGAGGAGCTTTTCTACAAGATCGACACCTATTTATAGTTGTAACTCACTCCATTTATATGACAAATTCCAAGTAGGTTTCATCCCCTCATCTCCTTACTTTAAGGAAAACATAGGGTCCTTTATCTTTATGTTTTTTTAGGTTAGCCACCAAACCTAAGGGAGATACTTTTATTCGCAATCGTAAATCTCGCATAATAAATTCGTGACTCCACTGGGGAATGAACCCAGAATCTCTGGTTCATAGTGACAAATTGGCGACCATACTGGGGAATGGTGTATTCCCTTGGTGGTTTCTTTGTCCATGACTCCATTATGTTTGATTTACCTCTTTCATATACCTTTTCTGCTTTAACCATCCAATAACAGACCTAGGAAGTGATTGCATTGAGTCTTGTATGTAATTTTTGTGTCAGATTCCTCTTTCCTAGGACCAATGCACCCTATGGTCCGCTAACAGAGTATTGCACCCAACCTGGGCCCTCTTTGTGCCTGCTTTGCAAAGCAATGGTGCCTCTTATGCACCTGCATTAATCCCTATTTATGCAAAAAATTTGCCTTGTTTTCTCAGTGTTAATTTGATCATCCTAATTCCAGTTGACCTTCCCTGAGTCTTGAGTGTCTTGTGGTTTCTCTGAAGCCTCCATTTGGTTTTCATTTGTGTGGCTCTGCAATGCGACCTATTTTTTTCAACTGAAGGAAATTAGGGTTTTTCCTGCAAACAGGGATTTAGGGCTCCACTGTCGTTTTCCTACCTGGTCACTTTTCGCGCCTGCCTAACCGCATAAGTTTTGGGTTTCTTTGTTGCTTCCCCATCCGGTCGTTGCACTTTGCCAACCTTTGTCTACAGCCTCCTCCTGATGTACCCACTTTCCTCACTGCACTTTTCGCTCTCGATTGCCTTTGAATAGCCTGCAACGACCGATTGGCATTAGTTAAGTGGACGTAGGCTTTATTTTACAGAATTTCTTATGGTATTTTGGTATTGACAGGGTGGATTTTCAAGATGGATGAGGATAATGTTGATTATTCGAAAGATCCCATCCCGGAGTCTTCCATCTGGTCTAGCCCTCCACATTGGCCTCTCAGAATGGATAATATCGCGACAACTGGTGAGCCCCAGCTCGGAATATTCGCCTCCCTGTCAACTCTATCGATTGCTTGTTCCTTTACCCCTTTCGTCCCCCATGATCCATCCTTTTATTCTGTCGGGTGCAGTTATTCGGTTTTCGCTTCTTCGCCTGAAATCCCTCCAGTCGCTTGATCTCCTCCTCCGGATACACGCTCTCAATTTGTATCGTCCCCTGCCACCCTCCATTTCTTTGAATCATGTCTTAACCCTAATAGTCTCATCCCTCACTCTGGCCCCAATGCTCCAGAACCAGCGCCTCTCGATTGATTTCTCGGCGATATCCCTCAACCTCTCCAACCCATCTCCATCTTCTTGCGTTGCTTGGGCTCCCCTTGGGGTGGATATTGGCAATATCCAGGTTACTCAATCCTATCCTGATCAACATTTAGATGAGCCGATCTTGCAGGAGGGCACATCGACAAAGGATACTAATGATATTCCTTAGAAGAAAGCAAAGAAAACAACGTGCCCTAAAGTCAAGGACAAATATCGGGCTCTGATTGTAGGTGGATATCCGCCTTGATGACAAAATGGAGACAGCTGCTAGGGTTTTAGTTGGAAGAATCAAGGGAAGAAATTACTCAGTCTCTCAGATTCGTCAATGGGCACAGGATAATTGGGGACAAGCATTGGAAACCCTTCTTGTGATTCATTGCCATCAAAAAGGTTGGTTTGTCCTCAAATTCGCTCATGAAGATCACGCTACTTGGGTTCTCAATCATTTTTGGCACATTGAGATGACCTCGGTTCTCTTGAAGTGATGGACTCCATTATTCGACCCTGAACATGACCAACTGGGCACGGGTTCAATGTGGGTTCGACTTCCAAGACTACCAATGCAACTCTGGTCTGAGGACGCCTTCCAACTCATTGGGAATGACCTGGGTCAATATCTAGAATATGACAAATCCTATCTTGAGACTGGCAGAATGACCTTTGCCAGGATACTGGTTTCTATGGATATGCATGAGGGATTGGTGGAGAACCTCATCTTATATTACAGAGGTCATACTCGAAATTAGATTTTGAATTATGAAGGAATACCTTTCAGGTACCGCAGGTGCCATGAAGTGGGGCAAGTATATAAATATTTCCCCCTTCTTTGGCAAACGCAAGTCCACAGCGTCGCGGGTGTCTAGGGGTCAGCCGGACAAACTCCCATGTGGAACCTTCCCAGGGTTTGTCAACATCATCCGCTCGAGATGCTTCTGCAAATGCTCGTCGAGACGTCAAGGAGATTCCACTTCTGACAGCCACCTGTGATAAGGATATCGATGCGATGATTCCCTAGCATCTTGCTTCGACCCCGCCGGGTATTTCTCCCTCATTATCCCTTTTTTCCTGTCCTTCATGACAGATTTATGATCATTTGATATCTTCAGGTACTTCCCTTTCACATTGTCGTCTTTCCTCGATGCATCTAGATCCTATTTCCTGCCCGGTGTCGACTCTCCTTGTTGTTACCCTCCACCTCTACCCACTATTCACGCTCACAGCGATTCTTCATCTTCCTCGGGTCTAGGGCACCGATATTTCCTCCACTCCTCATCTCGCCCTCCCCAGGTCCCTGTGAGCCTCCCTCATCTCAAGACTGGCTTGGGACCTCTATCCCTGTCCAGAATCCCTAAGATCACTCGTGGTAAGAAATCCCATATTTCGAAAGCTGTGAACCATGCTAGCTTGGACATAACTGCCGGCAAACAACTTTCTCTTGAAGGGGTCCTTAGAGCCATACATGCCCCATCGATCATTCCCCCATGAAGTGGTTATCTTTCAACTGTCGAGGGTTGGCCAACCCCTCCAAAAAGCTCGCCCTTAAACACCTGGTTCTGTCTGATCGTCTTGATGTCATTTTTCTACAAGAAACACTTGGGGCACACTGGGAAGTAGAATGCACTCTATTATCTATTTTCAAGGGTTGGACATTCCATGCAATTGACGTTATGGGGAGATCTGGGGGTTTAGCCTTCAGATACAACCCCAAAGCTATTTTGGTGCACAACATTTAGGGATCGCATAACTTCATTGCAGCCAATATTCACTCTATCAAATTCGGCACCTCTATCAGACTAGTCAACATATATGGTCCATGTCACAAACGTGTTGCTTTCTAGAATTTCCTCCTAAATATGTCCTTCATGAACGCTGATAATCTCATCATTGTGGGAGACATTAATTACTTTATCGGAAGGTTTAAGTACTGGGGTAGTAGCATAGTTTTAAAAACCGGAACTGGTGACCGGACCAGTCCACCTATCAAACCGAGTTTCAAACCGGAACCAGTCAAACAAGGACCAATCAGATCTTAATGACCCGGTGTTTAAAAAAATACATGAAATAATTAGTCTTTAATGAAAAAAACTATTTTAAGATTTAAAACCATGATTCCAAACCAATAGAGATAAAATATGCAAAGTTTGTTCATCTATATACCAGTTAAAGGTGAATACATCAAATTGGCACCGAGTGCAATACATATCAGCAACATAATACATAATCAATGAGGCTCTAAATGGCCTCTAGAGTCCAAAAACAATGTTATAAGCTATGGGGTCACTGACCTACTACAAGTCTACATATCAGTGATCAGCATGATCACTCTTCATCGTGATCAAACTCATCACCACTACTAGACAAGGGATCATCAACATGAGCTACATAAATAATCTGGCTGAGTGTTTGAGGACTCCTAAAAATCCTCTGCAACTTAGCAGTAGTGGTAGTAATAACAACAAAAATAGACATCAAAACTACAATCATTGATCGACATGATCACTCATGAAACTCATCATTAATTCAGTGCTACTAAAAATGGGAGCATCGGCAAGAGATACATAAACATCATCTCGCTCAAAGTCTTCAGCCCTGGATTGTTCAAGCTTATAATATGATAGAAATTGAAGTTTAGCATGCCTAACTAGTGATTTTGGTTTGAGTGAAGGGTTCATCTCCTCAGCCCTATTATGTGGAAGAAAAAGCTTAGCATCCCTAACCAATTATTTTCCTTTGAGTGAAGGGCGCATTCTAGCTAAGGCCATGGTAGAGGAGTTCAACAATCAATACCACCAACATCAACAAATTTCAAAAATCAATGCCACCAACATCAAGGTTCTTCTAGGGCTTCATGCTCTTGATCAAATGCCAATCTCATACCCTCATGCATGATAGAATCAAATGGAAACATTGCAAACCCCCAAACCATGAAATCGTAAAAACCATTAACTCTGTTGAATTTTGAGTGAACTCTAAAATTCTAGTTTCTCCATATGAAATTCAATGAGGTCGAAACCACTCTCAAACATCTTGAGTCATTTCATGGTAATGTTAAAAATTGAATCAAAAAGATGAAAATGAAAAAAAAAAAAGGAAATGGTACTTAAACTGTACGAATTTAACATTACCATTGATTGCTAGTGTTGCTGGGTTGATATGTCTGAGGCAACTAAGAGGGGAGGCATGTTTTTTTAGACAAGTTGTTTTTGGAGGGAAACAACACCAAATTCCCCTCAAAACGGCATCAAAACTGCATTATGTGGGATCCGTCACTGGCCTAGCAATAAATTAGCCAATTTATGAAGGAAACAGTCGTTTTATGGGAAAACCGGCTGGTTCCTTCAAAAATCGGCTAGTTTGGTCTGATTTTTGTGATTTTTTGGCGAAGTCAGCGCTTAAACCAACTATTTTGCCCGGTTCAACCCGGTTGCCTAATGAATCGGCCAGTTTGATCAGTTTTCAGTTCATGCTGGCCAGTTTTTAAACTATGGGTAGTATGGCTTTGGAGGACTCCCTGTCTAATTACTTCCTCCGTCTTATGGATACACATAATATCATCAATATCGATATGGCAAAATCCCTCCCAACTTAGAGGAACCAAAGTGTGGGGGTGAAGCTATTGCTCGCAAAACTGGATTCGTTTCTTGATCAAGGAGCCCCTTCTAGAGCATCTATCATGTTATAAACAATGGGTGGGACAAGGTGGACAATCTGACCACCACCCCATATATCTTCAAATACTTGGTCATTTTGACAAGCCTAGAGCTCCCTTCAAATTCAACTCTACCTGGCTCAAGGAGGAGGAATTTCGGAAGATGGTGATTGAACATTGGAAGAGATGTGAACAGCTGGAGAATTGTTCCATGGCCTCACAATTCAACGATAATATAAAGAAGAAAACCATAGCATGCCTCAAAGCGAAACACAGTAGAGATGAGGAAGCTCTGTCACAGATTGAGGCCACCCTAGAATGCTTGGAACTGCCAAAGGGTAGGGGTTATCAGACTCAAGAATCTAAACTACAACTTATTCCCTGGAATTGGAAAAACGAAGAATCCTGGAAGCCAGAGAAGAAACGTGGAGACTCTAGAGCAAGGCCATATGACTTCAGGTAGGGGACGAAAACACAAAATTCTTCCATCAATATGCAAAGGCGAGGAAGGCTTTCAACACTATATGGTCCCTAAACGATGACGCTAGGAATACTGCTTCAAATTTTAAGGATTTGGCTAGAATGGGGATTCATCATTTCCAATCGATGTTCAAAGCTTCGCAACATGAGTCCCTCGGCAACATCATGCACATCATGCAGGAATTCCCTCGGTTTGTCACAGAGGAAGACTCTAAAGAATTGCAACACCCTGTCACCCCGACGGAATTAGAACCTTTAGCGGTTTAAGAAGGATAAAAGCCCTATTCCTAATGGGTGGACCATTGAATTCTTCCTCAATTTCTATGAACTCATTGGATGCAATTTATTTGTTGTTGTTGAGGAATGTCGCACCACTGGTCAGCTATATGAAGCTTTCAACTCTACTTTCATTGCCCTTATCCCTAAATTAGATGCTCCATCCTCTTTTGCAGACTATCGTTTGATTTCTCTATGCAATGTTATCTACAAGATCATTGCCAATAGAATCTGCACCATTTTCTCTCATCACATATCAAAGGAACAATTTTATTTTTTAGAAGATTGTCAAATCCACAAAGCCATTGGTATCGCCCAAGAGAGCCTTCATAGTCTCAAGACCCTGAAACTAAAAGGCATGCTCCTCAAGATTGACCTATCCAAGGCCTTTGACAGGGCCAGTTGGATCTACATCAGATTACTCCTCACTCATCTGGGGTTCCCTATATCTTTTATTAAATGGATCATGTGTTGTATCTCCACTGCATCTTTCTCTGTTCTCATCAATGGTGCTGCATCAAATTTCTTTCATGCAAAGCGTAGACTCAGGCAAGTATGCCCGCTTTCCCCATTACTTTTCCTGCTAATCATGGATGGATTAAGCAGACTCATGCACAGAGCCACAAGGCAAAGTTCTCTCAAAGGGATTCGTATAGGCAGTACACTACTCTCACATCGATTGTTCGTTGACGATGTACTTATCTTCCTGGATGGTTCACTCAGTGATATCAATGCTTTCAAAGACATCCTGAACACCTTCTACAATGCTACAGGTATGTCTCCAAATCAACAAAAATCTACTATCACCTACTATGAATGCTCAGTTATTGAACTCACTCATGCTCGCAATGTTGAAGGAAATGTATCTAGGTTCGGTCTTCAAAAATTTACTTTTGATATTTTGTATTTATTCAAGAAAAGAAATATTATTTTTATAATATGTCAATGAGTTTCTTGCTCATTGAAATAGGTCTAGCACATGTTAAGTGCTATAGGTGAGTCAAATAGTCAAAAGAATTAAAGTCAAAGAAGTCACCTCCAAGCAAAGTCAAGTCTCCTTGAAGCGAACAAAGTTCCTTCTACAAATTAATTACTCCAAAAGACATGGAATATAAAGATATCCATGAGGATACAAATATTATATTATATGTATGAATAAGAATGATTGATACAATGAGAATCAGAGGCTTGCCTATATATCAAGCAGGTGTCTCTTCATGGAGAGTCATGTCTCATTTAGACATGCCACTTCAACCTAATTACTAATTAACTAATCATTATTTATGATTATTATCATTTACATTATTTTACATTATTTCCTATATATTTATTCATAACATTGTCTTCCTCCTCAAAAAGCTTTGTCCTCAAAGCTTGTTAATGAAAAAGGCTTGATCTCTTTTTTGGCTTCGAATATCTTTATGTCTTGGAAATGTCATCTTTGTCGATACATGTTGATATGATCTTCTAAGTGACAAAGAAAATTGTCGCACTGAAACGGAATCAGACCATCCTAGATTAATCTTTTGTGTAATATTTTGATCACTAGAATTTTGTAATGACTTGTCATCATAGGGCTGGATTGAGGTTACATCACTATTCTCCGGAACATCAGTTTGTTGTTTCTGTTCTGAATGGTACATATACATAGCTTGATTGAGTTGTCTACTCTCATGATTCGGATGTCGATATGGAACTTTTTTGGTTTCACTTTCACTTGGGATGCTCATTGTTTGAACTGCAACATCTAAGTGTGTCATTTCTTCAACTGACTTGTCTTCTTGATTTGACATATTCACTAGATCGGTATTTGTTCCCTTATTTTCAACTTGAACTGTTGCGACTGGAGATTTCGACACTTCTTCTTGAGTGAATTGTTCTAACTTGTTTTTTAATGCTTTCTTATCATCCTTAAGTTTCTTAATTTGAGTGAGTAGACTTTGATTATGGTTTCTCAGACATAAAAGTTCTTTGATTTTTGATTTATCAACCTTTTTTCAGTGTTTTGAATTTTAAGCTTTTCATCTTTTAGATTTCTCTAATAAATTTTTATTAAGGTTCTTTAAACGCAAAGCTTCCTCTTCTTGTTCTGATAAGTGCTTCTTGAGTTCTTTCTTTCTGACCTAAGCCTTCTTCACTTGTGCCAGTAATTTTTCGACGTGGTCCTTGAGACGAGACATTTCTTCGTCTTTTTCCATTATTCCTTTGTAATACATATCGACAAGATTTTTATGTTCATGTTCTAACGCTTTCTTGTTTTGCTGAAGTTTGGTTATTTTTCCATTCTATTGATCTTTTAGCTAAACTTTTTCGGTACGATGGCTTACATCGTTTTGTGGGAGTGATGATGGTCATTCAACTTGGAATATGGATTCCATTTTCTTTCTCTCCTCATTAAAATCAGCATGTTTTCGCTCAAGTATTGTCATTAATTGTTCTATATCTCTTGCGAATGATTGTTTTTGTTCATTACTTAGAGATTCCATATTTTTTTTCTTTTTCTCCACTTCTTTTAACTTTGTATGGAATTTTTATTTTTATTTTACTCTGTTTGTATTAGTTAATAATTTCATCAATGATGCTTAACCAAAAAGCTTATATATTCTTTATATGAGAGGCTCACTTCTCCAATATGTAACTATTTGCCTACTTTACTTTATAAAATATAACTTCAAAATAAATAAATATATATATATATATATATATTGCTTCCTTCTTTCTTTCTTTCTTTTTTCTAATACAAAAGCCTTTTTTTAATTAAAATTTTTTTAGAACTTTTATAAAAGTAATTTTTTTTTATTATAGACCTTCACTTATTAACTTCCCCTCGAATGGTTGGCCACAGTTTCCAATTGAATTTGGAGGTTAATGGAACAAACAAAGTTTGAAAAGTCGTGACTTTGTAATTACTGTGGCAATGATTCTTTTAATGAATGTTAGCAACTGACTTAAAAATGGCAATGTACGGACGCGATGGTAGGAAAAGACCACAAAATTCAGATCTCATATTTAGTGTTTGTAAGAGTTAGTTACAAATACAACAACCCATACGATTTTAGGATGAGCGGTCATGCATAACGACACTGAATGAACAATATTATGGGTTGATTTGTTAACTCAGGGTTCATTCTACGTTCTGGCTCAACTATCCAAACCTATAGGTCAACAGACTAAAGCTCGAGGCCCAATCTGCGTCGAATCTGCATGGATACTGAACCAAGTCGAATGGCCTCTGGTTCTCAATAAGGCTGACTGGTTGAGTGGTTAAAAAAAAGTGACGGCTAGCAGTGACAAACATGTGCCGCAATAGTGGAATCGCTGGTTCTCAATGGTAAGGGTGGAAACATTGTGCAAGTAGGGTGGTGGTCGCGGCGGTGATGGACGGCTTGTTGGATTGCTCTTCAAGTTGGAGGTGGGACTGGTGGACGGCGGTGGCTTAGGGATGGACAATAGCACTAGACGGCTGACGCTGCAAGTGCTTGCTGCTGAGGAACGGTGGATACGTGGCCCAACTGTGGTGCTATGGTGGTGTCGCGACACAATTTTGGTATGCATAGGCGGATATGAATAACGACAACGTCGATAGTAAGCAGAAGAAGCCGGCCCATTTGTTGGGTAGTAAAGAGGGATTTGCGTGGGTCGTTTTGCAGTGTCAGTGTGTGGGGAAACCGAAGTGGATGGTAAGTTTTCTAATAACTTTTATTTTATTTTTTATTTTTTATTTTTTTCAAAATATATATATTTATATATTTATATACACTTTTTTTTTAATATTAACTCTATTTTTTGTAATTATTTTTTTGTTGTTTTTCTTAATTATGAATATATATTTATTTATTTGACCTTTTTTTCTATTATATATTGCCTTCTTCTTTTTTTAAGTGTGGCCAAAAGCCTGATGGCGAGACAGAGAAACTCCAATTGTAGTGAAACGCTTGAACTGCAACAGCAATAAAGTTGACGAATTTGATGGTCAAAGACCTGGATCGGAGAACGTGGCTCTGTGCAGCGATTGCGGCCAGAGGACGGACTGCTCTGATACCAAATGAAGCGAACAAAGTTCCTTCTACAAATTAATTACTCCAGAAGACTTGGAATATAAAGATATCCATGAGGATACAAATATTATATTATATGTATGAATAAGAATGATTGATACAATGAGAATGAGAGGCTTGCTTATATATCAAGCAGGTGTCTCTTTGTGGAGAGTCATGTCTCATTTAGACTTGCCTCTTCAACCTAATTACTAAGTTACTAATCATTATCTATGATTATTATCATTTACATTATTTTTACATTATTTCCTATATATTTATTCATAACACTCCTCCAAGCATGTAACACCACCAAAGAATCCATTTGAAGGAAAGATAGCAAGTCGGTCTTCAAGTCGGCCTAAAGGAGGGACAATCCTCTATATATAGAGGTTGTCCACTCCTCCAAAGACAGCGCACTCATATCTCTTAAATCTGCGAAGAAAAGAGGCAAGTAAAGGGTAACGAAGGACAAAGAAGAGGTCTCCTGGTGCAGCAAAGAAAAGGGATACATAACTGAGCCTAAGAGGATTGTTCTGTTGGAAACACTGAGAGGGGGGGTGAATCAGTATTTCCTATTATTTTTCACAATTGGTTAATTCTTAAAGACAATTCAGAGCATCATTATAAAACCATAAAACATATCACATGAAGAGCAGTACACAAGGGATTTAGCTTTAACAAGCGTTGTATTATGTAGTGTACAATGTACATACAATACTTTACCAGGAGGACCTGGAAGGAAGTGAAATACTCCCAAGAGTTTTCCAACAATTTGGAAGGAAGCAAGGCTCCCTGATGGTTGGGCTCCCGTACTAGGGATAATGGCCCTGTCCACTGCTTCTATCTACTTTGCCTCTGTTGTTGTAATTAAACTACCTTTGTTGTTGCTCCAAGCCCATCTTTGTTGTTGGTGTACCTACTGTCCACTTCAACTCTCCACACTCTGCTTTTGTTGCTGCTGCCACAGTTACCTCTGCTTGGCTGCTGCCAGAACCAATTCACTGCTCGGCTTCAGTGTTCATAGATCTGCTATTCAAACTGCTGCTATTGCTACTGCACTCATCGTCCAATCATTGCCCACTGATGCATTCTGATCTCTGTTGCTGTCACTTACTGTTGTCTAAATTGTCCCTTGCTGCTCACTGCTTTATTACAACAATCCAATCAACTGTTGCCACTTCTAGTCCATTACTGCTGCCTTTTCTGCCCAATAATCCAACTGTCTACTGCTTCTGCTGCACTTCTGCGTCATCTGTTTCAACCTCCTACAACTCCAACTATTCACTATTGCCACTCTTCCTGCACCACCCTACTACCACCTCAGCACACTGCTCCACTGATATCCACACATGCTATCACAACATCGCATCACAATTACTGTAGTTGTTGTTATTAGTTAATATATCATCATC